>CM077149.1:155195156-155591931 GCA_039583875.1 Platanthera guangdongensis | reverse complement strand
AAAAGTTAAGTTGGTTTTTGAGCACCTTGTCAAAAGCTCATTGTGGCAAAACACCTGATCAAAAAATCTGTTTGGTTTTTGAGCACCTTATCAAAAGCTCATTGGTGCAACGACACCTGATCAACTCATCCTGCAGTGGATTCCTACCTAGGTGGTAGAAGTGATGTACCAATTTGGGGAACCCTATATTTCCTTGTGTCTTCTGTTGTGCATGTTTTTTCTTTTGTTTCTGGACTAGATTCTTTGTGCATAGCTTAGTTTTGTGGTTTATTTTATTTCTGCTTCCCTGCTCTCATTCATTACAACAATTGTTGTAAAGCCTTGAAAAAGATTTTCTTTGTGTTTTTAAAAAGCACCATATACTCTATTCACCCCCCCTCTAGAGTATATCAGATCTAGTTTCCCCTTTCAAATATCTAGGTGAATCACTCTTATTAAGTGACTTAAAACTGTTTTTAGTTTGCTTTGCCTAATTGACAGGCCTTGCAGAGTCCTTCCTTCTTGTAGGGGCCAGAAGTAGTCCTCTAACAAGATTGTCCTTGGAGAGCCTAGCAATAGTTCTAAGGTTTTAGGTGTCCTAGTCTCTTATGCCATAAAATATTTGGTCTATAAACTGAATTGAATAAGCAGATATCTATAGAAGTTGAAAGAAAATCTACAAGGTAGATGTTACCTTTCCTTTTACCTGTCAACACAGTGGTGTTGTTCTCTGACTTGATCTTGCATAGAGTTTTGCTGAAGATCACCTGGTAGCCTTCATCACATAGCTGACTGATACTGATTAGGTTGTGCTTCAGTCCTTCCACATATGCTACCTTCTTGAAGGTTACAGAACCAATCTGGACTGCTCCATATCCTTTAGTTTGTCCAAAGTTGGAGTCACCAAAGATAACTTTGGGTCCAAGCTTGGCTTTAAAGGAATTGAGGTTGTCCTTGTTCCCTGTCATGTGCTTTGAGCATCCACTATCCAAATACCATTGCTGGTTAGATGTTGGATAGGTCTTCACCTGCACATTAAGCAATTTACTTGTTTTTGACCCAGTTTACCTTGGGCCTAGGTTGATAACCTTTAAATTCAGAAATGAAAGACATCCCTGGCTGACTCTTATATCCTTCAGGATGATATCTCCTTGGAGGTAAAATTCATTCAGTATAGGGTTAATGTTTGGGATGAAGAACCCTCAGGATTCAATTTTGACTTGCCATTGAAAAAGTTTCCAGAGCTCTGACCTCTGTTCGACGATCTTGGAGCTGAGTTCGACGATCTTGGGTCAGATCGTCGAGCTCCGTTCGACGGTCGACTATGGCTGAGGTCAGGTATATGAGATCGTCGACCAGCGTTCGACGATCTTGGCTTAGATCGTCGATCAGCGTTCGACGATTTGTCTTGAGATCGTCGAGCTGCGTTCGGCGATCGTCGATCTTCATTCGGCGATCGTCGATCTCCGTTCGACGATTTGTACTGGACTTTAGTTTTCTGAGGCAGATCAGAATTTTTCCTGGCAACCTCTACAACTCTCTTTCCCTTGTCAGAAATGAACTTGATAGGGGTTGTTAGAACAATAGGTTGGCTGGATGAGGCACCCAAGCCCAGTGTACTGTTGAATCTTGAGTTCACTGTGCTTGTGATGTCCATCAGCTTGATGCTTCTCCCATTGAGAGATTCTTCAAGCTTCTTGGCCTCAGAGAGTTCACTCTTCAGTGAAGCTATCTGTTCCCTATGGTTCTCTAACTCCTGAGAGAGCTTGAGGTTTTCTGATTTTAAAGCATTGTGTTCAGACATTGATTTCTGAGAGAGATGATCTCTTTCTCAGACTTTAGCAGGTCTAAACATAGTGCTTTAAATTCAAGTTTAAAATCTTCTGAAGTGAAATCAAAAGAGTTGATTACCTGATCTTCTTCAGGTTGAGTTTCTGAGTCTGACTCTGACTCCTCTTCCTCTGAGTTGTGTTGAGAGGCATTGATTGCCATCATGCAGAATTCTTTTTCCTCTGCATCATCCTCATCATCACTTGAGCTGGAAGAGGCCTGTGACTCCTCTTCAGTCTCACTCCAGGATTCAGCAACAAATCCTTTCCTTGTGTGCTTATTTTTGCTGGTGGAAGGTTTGTTATTTCCATGCCTTTTTGGAGTCCTTCTCCTTTCTTCTTTCTTTTCTGTCCCTCCTGTCCTTGTTCTTGTTTTCTGGACAGTCAGGAACCATATGCCCTGGTTTCCTGCAACCAAAGCAAATAATTTCTTTGTTATTGCCAAAGGACTTGTCATACCTTGGCTTGTCCTGATCCTTGTGTGATCTTCTTCTGAAATCCTTTCTGGCCATCTTATAGAATCTTTTGGCCAACAGGCTGAGAAGTTCATCATTGCTTGTGGCCTTTTCTTCAGGCAGATCCTCAGCTGCCTTGAATGCAATAGTCTTCTCCTTTCTTGTGGCTGGAGAAGCAGCCTTTTGTTCTTCTTCTCTGTTCTTGATGAGTAGCTCATAAGATTTGAGCTTAACCCAACAGGCTTCAGTGGTAATCTCATTTAGGCTTCTGGCATCTTTAATTGGCCAGATTCTTGAATCCCAAGTGCTGGGGAAGCACATTAGGATCTTGTCATTGAGTTCTGTCAGTGAGATTTCTTTGTCTAATGTCCTCAGTTCACTGACAATTAGACTTAATCTATTGTACATGTCTCCCACTGACTCAGTTTCTCCCTTCTTGAAGTTCTCATATTGGGAGATGAGATGAGATCTTCTGTCCTTTCTCTCATCAGCTGATCCAGAAACTATTTCTGAGAGCTTGTCCCAGATCTCCTTGGCTGAGTTGCATTCAGCTACCTTCTGAAAAATGTCATCTGACATTGTCTGAGCTAGAATGTTCATTGCCTTGGCATCAGCCACTTTCCACTTTTTATGTCAGCATCTGTTCCTGATGGAGGTGGAACAGCATTTGTGCTTGTACTTTCTGGAGGTCTTGGACACACTGTCAAAACAGAATTAAAAATGTCTTCGTCAATAGAATTCATGTAGAGTTTAATCCTTGCTTTCCAAAGTGCAAACTTTGACAGATTGCACACTGGAGGTCTGGTGCTAGCATAGTCTTTTGTTTTGGGCCATGATTTTGTGCAAGTTAAAACTAATAAAGAAATATAAAAGAAGGATCTAGTTTGGGATCTTTGGGGTTCAGTGTTAGCCTGTACAACCAAACAGATATGGTATGTTTAACCACCTGGCTTTGATACCAATTGAAAGGGAAACTAGATCTGATATACTCTAGAGAGGGGGTGAATAGAGTATATGGTGCTTTTTGAAAACACAAAGAAAACTTTTTGCAAAGCTTTACAACAATTGTTGTAATGAGTGTAAGCAGGGAAGCAGAAATAAAACTAAGCTATGCAGAAATAAGCACAAGAAAATCTAGGCCAGAAACAAAAAGAAAACATGCAGACCCAGATGACACAAGGAAATTATAGTGGTTCCCCAACTTGGGTACATCCACTCTTCTACCACCCTAGGTAGGAATCCACTGCAGGATGAGTTGATCAGGTGTCCTGGGCACCAATGAGCTTTTGATAAGGTGCTCAAAAACTAATACAGATTTTTTGATCAGGTGTCTTGCCACCAATGAGCTTTTGACAAGGTGCTCAAAACCAGATTCAAACTTTTGAAGGGAGTTTGAAAAATCCTTTACAGAATGGGGGTGAGAGAGTGATGGCAGTCTTCTCTTTTCTCAAGCAACTGAGAAGACTATGTGGATTCAATGATGTTGTCAAAGCTCCCCCTGAGTCCTTGAAGTCTTCAGGAAGATAAGCTTTGCTGAGGGTGATAGGCCTTCAAATGTAGATCTCCAGCAATTGATGATTTCAGCAAGCTGAAATGTTGAGTGTCTGGAGTCTTGAGATGATGTTGGCCTTGAACACTTGAGAGCTGAAGAGATCTGAAGATTTGTTTGAAAGCTTGATCTCTTTGAGAAGTGTTCTTCAGAATTCTTGTTGACAGAAGATTTTTGAATATTGTTTCTATCTTCTGTATTGTGTGTGTATCCTCTACTTGTTCTCAAAAAAAAAACATTCTTCTTTTTTGTTCTCTGAATCTGAATAGAAAATTGCTCTGTCAAAGATAGCCGTTGGCCTGAATTAATTACAGCCTTAATTGTGTAATATGTTTTGAAGGAAAGTCCACTGATTTGTTCCTTAGAAAATCCCTTGAAACTTGCTCCAGAAGTAAATGAAAACGGCTGGCAGATCTTCTGTCTTAAATGCAGAATAACTTCTATCTGATTTTGAATTAGAATTCTGAAGGTCACTGAAATCGTCGAACTGAGCTCTGCTATCGTCGAGCTGAGCTCAGCGAAAAGAAAATGCAAGCAACAAAGAAGTCGTCGATCTGAGCTCAAAGATCGTCGAACTGAGCTCAGAGATAAGGATCCAGTTCAGAGTCAAAATCGTCGACCTGAGCTCAGCGATCGTCGAATGGAGCTCGACGATATTGAGAAGTTGAGCTCAGCGATCGTCGACCAGAGCTCGACGATATTGAGAGGATTGAGCTCAGCGATCGTCGAATGGAGCTCGACGATCTGTCAAAAGTTGAGCTAGACGATCGTCGACCGGAGTTCGACGAAACGTCGTGCTGAGCTCGACGATTTGGACTTAGTCTCCAGGAAAAACTTGGGTCTTCAGGGCAGCTTTCCAAACCTAGACTCCTGATCCCTTAGACTCAATTCTAATTGACCTATAATCTATACAGAAGGTCAAACATAAATTCCTAGAGACATAGTGATCCTGACCCAAATTAGTAATAGGGTGTTCCAACAAATGCCTTTCTCTATGGCGATCTTCAGGAGGACGTCTATATGGAGCAACCTCCTGGGTATGTTGCTCAGGGGGAGACACGTGTTTGTCATTTGAAGAAGGCCATTTATGGCCTAAAGCAGAGCCCTCGGGCATGGTTCGACAAATTCAGTGGTATTGTGGCTACCATCGGCTTTCATAGGAGTTCGGCCGATCACTCCTTATTCATTCGCAAAACGGCCTTGGGACTGGTGGTTTTGGCCGTATATGTGGATGATATTCTCCTTACTGGCAATGACCGAGATGGGGTGGACTTGACAAAGAAGCACCTCCGTCAGCACTTGGTCACGAAGGATATGGGCTCCCCAAAATACTTTTTGGGGATAGAAATCTCTCGGAAACTTGACTCCTTGGTTCTCTCTCAACGGAAGTATGCCCTTGATCTTCTACGAGAAGCAGGATTGACAGGTGCCAAACCAGCTCGTTTTCCCATGGCTGTTGGAGAAGATAAAACGTGGACGGATGATTCGCCTCTTCTATCTGATGTCACACGGTACAGACGTTTGGTAGGCAAACTCATCTATCTCACGGTGACTAGACCCGACATCGCCTACGCTGTAGGCAAGGTCAGTCAGTTTATGCAAGCTCCTAGGGAGTGCCATCTTCAGTCCGCCCTGAAGATTTTAGAGTATATCAAAGCAGCACCGGGCAGAGGGTTACTCTTTCAGAAGAATGGCCATCTGAGGGTTGAGGCCTACTCAGATTCAAGTTACGCGGATGACAAAGGCGATCGTAAATCCACGTCAGGTTTTTGTACCTTTGTTGGAGGTAATCTCGTGAGTTGGAAGAGCAAGAAACAGTCTGTTGTTTCCAGATCCAGTGCCGAAGCAGAATACCGGAGTATGGCGTCAACCACGTGTGAGTTAAAGTGGTTGCGGGCTCTCATGCTTGACCTGGGCGAGGTATATGACTGTCCTCTCCCTATGTTCTGTGACAACAAGGCCGTTATACACATATCCAGAAATCCGGTCTTCCATGAGAGAACAAAGCATATAGAGGTTGACTGTCACTTCATTCGGGAAGAGATTTTGAAGAAACAGATTTGTACTCCTTTTGTCACCTCTGACAAGGAGTTGGCAGATATCTTCACCAAGCCGGTTTCTACTTCCTTCTTCCGCATTTGTGACAAGCTGGGCATGATTGATATTTATGCTCCAGCTTGAGGGGGAGTGTTGAAGTATTAGACCGGGCGGCTTAGCGGTCTGATCCAGCGGTTTGTTGACCGAGCGGTCTGGCGGTCTCTCTGAAGCCTGGAGACCGGGCGGTCTATCGGTCTACCTCTGCGGCCTGTTCTATCCTGCTGGAGTTGCCGAGCGGTTAACCCATCTGTCTAACCGCGCGGCCTGTGCGGTCTCCATTATTCTAGCCGCTCAGTACTGTAAATGTTTAGTCCCACATTGTTTGTATACTCTCTTTCTTATCTCCTCCATTCTATATAAGGGAGGTCATACCTTTGTAAATGATATCTTTTTTGGATAATAAAATTTCAATTATTCAAAAGTTTATTCGCTTGTTCTCTACTTTTCACTACTTCCTAACAACTCAGACTTACGGCATTGATTACTTTGATACCTTTTCTCCCGTTGCTCGCCTCAGCACCATCCGGGTTCTCCTTTCTGTGGCTGTTAACCAGTCTTGGGCTATTTCCCAGCTTGATGTGAAGAATGTCTTTCTCTATGACGATCTTCAGGAGGACGTCTATATGGAGCAACCTCCTGGGTATGTTGCTCAGGGGGAGACACGTGTATGTCATTTGAAGAAGGCCATTTATGGCCTAAAGCAGAGCCCTCGGGCATGGTTCGACAAATTCAGTGGTATTGTGGCCACCATCGGCTTTCAAAGGAGTTCGGCCGATCAGTCCTTATTCATTCGCAAAACGGCCTCGGGACTGGTGGTTTTGGCCGTATATGTGGATGATATTCTCCTTACTGGCGATGACCGAGATGGGGTGGACTTGACGAAGAAGCACCTCCGTCAGCACTTGGTCACGAAGGATATGGGCTCCCCGAAATACTTTTTGGGGATAGAAATCTCTCGGAAACTTGACTCCTTGGTTCTCTCTCAACGGAAGTATGTCCTTGATCTTCTACGAGAAGCAGGATTGACAGGTGCCAAACCAGCTCGTTTTCCCATGGCTATTGGAGAAGACAAAACGTGGACGGATGACTCGCCTCTTCTATCTGATGTCACAAGGTACAGACGTTTGGTAGGCAAACTCATCTATCTCACGGTGACTAGACCCGACATCGCCTATGCTGTAGGCAAGGTCAGTCAGTTTATGCAAGCTCCCAGGGAGTGCCATCTTCAGTCCGCCCTGAAGATTTTAGAGTATATCAAAGCAGCACCAGGCAGAGGGTTACTCTTTCAGAAGAATGGTCATCTGAGGGTTAAGGCCTACTCAGATTCAAGTTACGCGGATGACAAAGGCGATCGTAAATCCACATCAGGTTTTTGTACCTTTGTTGGAGGTAATCTCGTGAGTTGGAAGAGCAAGAAACAGTCTGTTGTCTTCAGATCCAGTGCCGAAGCCGAATACCGGAGTATGGCGTCAACCACGTGTGAGTTAAAGTGGTTGCGGGCTCTCATGCTTGACCTGGGCGAGGTATATGACTGTCCTCTCCCTATGTTCTGTGACAATAAGGCCGCTATACACATATCCAGAAATCCGGTCTTCCATGAGAGAACAAAGCATATAGAGGTTGACTGTCACTTCATTTGGGAAGAGATTTTGAAGAAACAGATCTGTACTCCTTTTGTCACCTCTGACAAGGAATTGACAGATATCTTCACCAAGCCGGTTTCTACTTCCTTCTTCCGCATTTGTGACAAGCTGGGCATGGTAGATATCTATGCTCCAGCTTGAGGGGGAGTGTTGAAGTATTAGACCGGGCGGCTTAGCGATCTGATCCAGCGGTTTGTTTGTTGGGTTTCTCTGTGGGGGTGGCACAACGTTTGTGCGCGCAGCGGAAAAAGTAAAACATCAAGAAAAACCCAAAGAGATGTGGATCGGGCCATGAACGTTGAATCAAGAAGTTAGCAAAACTAGGCAAAAATTACCTCGGTGGCGTTGAGTCACAACTCAACGGAGATGCTCCAAACTTTATCTTCTTGCTAGTGGCGAGTTCCACGTGGAATAATGTCCACGTTTCTGCAGAAGTCCACACGAGCGGGAGAACGCCGATCTATCCGTCGCACGGATTATCGGGAAGGAGAAGACCGCACCTTTGCTTTCCCACGGACTGCTAGGTCCGCGCCAGGGATTGCAGCACCAGCGACAGTCGCCGGAGAAGAGGTGGTCGACGGAGCGAACACGGCGGCGGAACTCTTCCGGCGGCGGGATCGGGATCGGCAGAATGATCGCAGAACGGAACTCTTCCGTCGCGGGTTTTTGATCAGCTACAGGAGAAAGATCGCATACTCAAAGCTTAAGTCCCGATAAACCCTAAGTGTCCTATTTATACCAAAGGTATAAATAAACCTAGGTTTATCGCTATCCGCAGACCATCCAGAATTAGGGTTCAGAATCAGCGAGTATCAATCGGTGAGAATCGGTGACAATCGGCGAGAATCACTGAGCAGGTTCGGCGAGAATCAGTCGACGAGTATCACCAAGGATCGGCGAGAATCAGGGTACAATACTCGACGATTCTCGCCGATCGTCGAGCCGCGCTCGACGACACTCGGCGAACTCGTCGATCGTCGAGCCGCGGTCGACGATATATGTCGAAGTCGTCGATCGTCGAGAATCAACATATCGATTCTCGACGATTCTCGTCGATCGGCGAGAATCAGAGAGACGATTCTTGACTAATGTCATCGACCCTCGGACGACAATCCTAACCAGCCCTCCAAGGCAACATCTGCCCAACCCGATGATCCTTTAAGGCAACACTTTTCCCATGACCCCATTCAGGTCGGTGATTGGTAACCTTTACCAACACAGTCAATCAACCAACTTCTCCACATCTCATATGTGCGACCCTGCAGGCTCATATTGCGTTGGCAGTGAGATTACATGTTTGACCACTTCCAGATCATCATGGTAACTCCAACAGACTCCCACTTGATCTCGAAAGTATCAAACCAAAAACCTCACAAACAATGAGCGGCATCTAGCAATGCATCATTGCTCCCCAAGCAATAAGAGTTAATAACTCATAAGCCTTTATGACCAATGTATCAGCGTTGTCTTTGTCCCTTTGTCCCTTACATCCGGAAAGAACTAGAGGCATGGACCATGTCACCCTCGTAATAGCTCAATCCAAGTTTCTTGATCCAGGACGGACTTCTAGAGAATGGTGAGTCCAATATCACATATTGACTCAACCAAGCATGGCCATGCATTTCTCAGTCCAGTTCCATCAAGGGGCCCATGGATGCAACTCCTGTCATACAGGAGGACAAATTCCATATCTGCTCACACACAAACACCCAAATGATTCGTAACATGCCCAACAACCACCCTTATCATCAACCTTTCTCAAGAAAGACTTTAGACGGCATCAAAGCACACTATTCCTTACTTGATGAATGCTGTGACTTTAGGTCAAAGGACCACAACACCATTGTCAATTGAGACCTACTCGTGACACGATTGGATGACAATCCACAGAGTAGTCTCAGGTTGGGTCTGTCCAGTACAACTTGTTCACTGACAAGTACCCACGTGATGACTTGATATCACAATATCATGACCTGTGAGAACCAGTCATCAGTCAACACACGTGCTAGCCTTCATGTATCATCATCACCCTTATCTTCTATGATGATACTCGACTAGGGACCTTTAAGAATGAAACTTCAAATAAATCATGGGCTCTCACATTCAAGTCACGTACTTGATGTCTCATGGAAGCGAACATTCTAAGGGTATCTATTATGTTAACATTTAACTATCATATAGAAAAGACATAATAAAAGAACTTGCCATTAATTATAAAAGAAAAACTAGGTACACAGTTCATCATATGAACAAACAGCCAACAAAATACAAGATTACATGCAACCCACAAGATTCTCGCTAGAGTTGATCATTTAGGTATCGCATGCCCATCGATCTAGTATGACCATCATGCTTTCTCTGCGCGAGAGGCTTTGTCAGCGGATCCACAATATTTTCCTCAGTCGGCACTCTGCAAATGTTTACATCTCCTCGTTCGACAATCTCACGAATAAGATGAAACCGCCGAAATATGTTCTTGGAGCGCTGATGAGATCTAGGTTCCTTAGATTGTGCAATTGCACCATTGTTATCACAGTAGAGAACTACGGGACCAACAATGCTAGGAACTACATCAAGCTCGCCGATGAATTTCCTAATCCATACAGCCTCCTTCGCTGCATTAGCTGCGGCGATATACTCGGCCTCTGTTTTAGAATCAGCAACTGTCTCTTGCTTGGAACTCTTCCAGCTCACAGCTCCTCCATTCAGGCAAAACACAAAACCTGACTGAGACTTGGAGTCGTCTCTATCAGTTTGGAAGCTAGCATCCGTGTAACCACTTACAACGAGCTCTTCCTCTCCACCATACACCAAGAACACGTCCTTAGTCCTTCTCAAGTACTTCAGGACATTCTTGACTGCAATCCAGTGACACTCACCGGGGTCTGACTGATACCTGCTAGTCATGCTCAAAGCAAAGGAGACATCGGGTCGAGTACATAACATCGCGTACATGATTGATCCAATTGCCGAAGCATATGGAATCAATTTCATGCGGTCCTTGTCTTCACAAGACTTTGGACATTGGTCCTTAGAGAGATTCACAACATGAGACATGGGCAAAAATCCTTTCTTGGACTCAAGCATGTTGAACCGCTTCAACACCTTTTCGATGTACGTACTCTGGGTCAAACCCAGCAACTTCTTCGATCTATCTCTATAGATCTTAATACCAAGTATAAAAGTCGCTTCACCCAAATCCTTCATTGAAAAGCAGTTCCCTAGGTTGTTCTTAACAACTTTCAGGGTAGGAATGTCATTCCCAATCAACAGTATGTCATCTACATACAATATCAGGAAGACAACAATGCTCCTACTGATTCACTTGTAAACACAAGGCTCATCTTCATTCTTGATGAAACCAAACTCTTTGATTTTCTCATCAAAACGAAGATTCCAACTTCGAGAGGCCTGTTTCAGTCCATAAATGGACTTATTCAGCTTGCATATTTTAGTGGCTTCATCTGGGGATACAAAACCCTCGGGTTGTGTCATATACACTTCCTCAAGGAGGTTTCCATTAAGGAAAGCCGTTTTGACATCCATCTGTCATATCTCGTAGTCATAATACGCAGCAATAGCAAGCAATATCCTAATGGACTTTACCATGGCAACAGGGGAAAAGGTCTCATCATAGTCAATACCATGAATTTGCTTGAAACCCTTAGCCACCAGTCGCCCTTTGAATGTTTGTACATTCCCATCCATGTCGGTCTTCTTCTTGAAGACCCACTTGCACCCTATGGGTCGTACCCCTTCAGGTGGTTCCACCAAGTTCCAAACTTGGTTTGCATACATGGAGTCCATTTCGGATTTCATAGCCTCAAGCCATTTGTCGGAGTCCGGTCCATTCATAGCCTCTTGGTAGGTTGTTGGTTCATCATCATGATCCATAAGCAACACATTACCTATTTGAGACACGAGAAATCCATATCTCTCAGGCTCAAACCTCGGTCTACCAGATCTACGTAGGACTTGTGTTCCCTGAGCAGGTTCTCTAGCTACAACATCTTGTAGTCCTGTCTCAGAATCCAATTCTGGTTCATTCACTACATGTGGTTCTTGAACTTCTTCAAGCTCTACCTTTTCAGTCTTTCTTGATAAGAACTCTTTCTCCAAGAAGACATCAGTCCTTGCGACAAACACTTTGCCCTCAGACGGTAGGTAAAAGTAATACCCTTTCGTTTCCTTAGGATATCCCACCAGATAACACTTATCCGATTTGGGTTCCAGCTTGTCAGGCATTTGATGTCTTACGTATGCCTCACAGCCCCAAATTTTAATGAACGACATACTAGGACGTTTCCCAGTCCATATCTCATATGGTGTCTTCAGAACCATTTTCGTTGGAGCGCGATTAAATGTCATTGCAGCAGTCTCTAAAGCAAAACCCCAAAAGGAAACAGGCAAGTCTGCATGACTCATCATCGAACGTACCATGTCTAACAGAGTATGATTTCTCCTCTCAGACACACCATTATGTTGTGGTGTTCTAGGTGGAGTGAGTTGTGATACAATACCACACTCTTTCAGATGATCACGGAACTCATGACTCAGGTATTCGCTACCTCGATCAGATCGGAGTGCTTTAACTCTTTTACCCAACTGGTTTTCTACTTCATTCTTGAACTCTTTGAACTTTTCAAAGGTCTCGGATTTGCACTTCATAAGATACACATATCCGTATCTACTGAAATCATCAGTAAATGTAACAAAGTAGAAATACCCACCTCTAGCCATGGAACTCATGGGTCCGCATACATCACTATGTACAACACCCAAGTGATCCTCTGCCCTCTCAGTATAACCAGTGAAAGGAGCTTTAGTCATCTTGCCTAACAAACAAGATTCGCATCGCTCAAATGATTCATAATCAAATGAGTCCAAAAGTCCATCTCTATGGAGCTTGGATATGCGCTTCTCGTTGATATGGCCCAAACGACAATGCCAGAGAAAAGTAGGGTTCGAATCATTTGTTCTTAGTCTTTTATTGTTTTCTACATTACAGATCAGATGGTCCAAGTTCAAAACGTAAAGACCATTAAACAATTGGGCTACAGCATAACAAACATCATTCTTAAATATAGAACAACAATTGTTCTTAATTATAAAAGAAAATCCAATCATGTCCAAACATGAAATAGATATAATGTTTATAGTTATCGCCGGAACAAAATAACAGTTATCTAGTTCTATTACAAGCCCACTGGGCAAAGAAAGACGGTAAACTCCTACGGCTACAACAACAACTCTTGCTCCATTGCCGACGCGGAGGTCCACCTCCCCTTTACTCAGCAATCTTCTCCTTTCCAGTTCCTGTACATTTGTACAAATGTGAGAACCACATCCGGTATCCAATACCCAAGATGAAGGAGCAGAAAGGTTTATCTCTATAACGTAAACATTAGAAGCGGAAGTCATACCTCCCTTCAATTTCTGCAGACCGTCAATATACGAAGGACAATTCCTCCGCCAATGACCAGCCTTGCCACAGTGGTGGCATTTCCCTTCCTTCACCGTGCTCCTCTTTTTCATCAGTGCTGAAGACTGGGGCTCAAGGTATGACTTAGGTCCTACCTTCGTCTTTTTAGAGCCCTTGGCCTTGCCCTTGCCCTTATGCACCATCTGTATGGGGCTGGCAGGCTTGGCCTTCTTCATGTTGATTTCGGCAATTCTCAACATGCCTAGGAGTTCGGGCAGTGTCTTGTCTATCTCATTCATGTTGTAGTTCAAGACGAACTGCTCATAACTGTCCGGCAACGATTGCAGGATCAGATCCGTGGCCAACTCTTGACCAAGAGGAAAACCCAGCCTTTCAAGGTTCTCTATATACCCAATCATCTTGAGTACGTGAGTCCCTACTGAGTCTCGAACTCCCATCTTGCACTGAAACAACGCTTTTGTGATGTCGAACCTCTCTTGACGAGCCTGCCCTTGAAACATTTTCTTGAGATGCTCGTCAATCTCCTTGCACCCCATGCTCTCATGTTGCTTCTGAAGCTCAGAGTTCATAGTGGCAAGCATAAGGCACTCGACATCTAAAGCATCGTCAGTATACTTCTTATAAGTATCTTTCTCAGCACGGGAAGAATTCCCGGTCGGCACCTCGGGGGCTTCTTCTTCCAAGACATAGAGCTTTCGCTCTTGCCTGAGAACAATTCTCAGGTTCCTATACCAGTCCATGTAATTTGTCCCACTGAGCTTATCCTTCTCAAGGATGGCTCTCAGAGACAGCGTGGAGTGTGAAACACTTGCCATGGAATTCTACAAGAATTCATGCAGAATAAAATCAGTACCTAAATTTCAATTACAATTTATTCTAATTAGGACTTCAATCAAAATACTCCCACTATTTTATTCGAAATGATAGCCCTCACTAACAATTCGGAGAGTTCATGCGAGCTACTCTCTTAGTGGACAAGATCCGTATTTCACCAACACTATGAGTCCGCTTTGGCGTTCCTCTCACGATGTGGTTATTTAGGTAGGCAACGCTTGCCAATTGCATCCCCATGCAATTCTTTTATGGTTGGTGAATAACTCCTTATTCGCATCCATCATATGGTGCATGCCAACCATATGCCTCTAGGCACTCAACCTTTGAGGTCACCTAGTTAAGCTGGACCCGATGTCGACAGTGGGATATCACAATTATCCGCTCGCACCCTTACCAAGATAGATTAATGCACCTTGCTTTGGCAAGCCCACACTTCATCGATCGAGGCAGGAAGAGTGTCATCCATCGGAAGGCATCCGAACACTTAATATTTGAGGAAGGGATTTTAATTTTAGGTTAACAATTAACCATGATCAACATTTGATCAATGTGCACATCCAGAGAAAAATAATTCTTCTAAAACCACATGCATCTCTTATGTGCACATCCTTACACCATCAACAATTTGATAGAAGGAAGGGCTAAATCTGAACATCCGGAAATTTCCAAATCCTCAGATTTACATGCATTGGACAAAGGCAAAGACAACTCAACTTAAGCAGTAGACAAGCTCATCTCTCTATGTTGGATTCAAAATCCAAAACATACTCGAGGGATGGTTACTGCTAAGGAGACAACAATTTCTAACACTTAGAAATTCCACCGAAATTCCAATCGTTCTTGGCGAGGTGCCAAGACTAAATCTAGACATTTAGAACACTTCTAAATCCCTAGGTTTACACGCACTGGAATAACACAACTTCCAAAACAACAGTCATGGCCGGAACCTGGCTCTGATACCACTGTTGGGTTTCTATGTGGGGGTGACACAACGTTTGTGCGCGTAGCGGAAAAAGTAAAACATCAAGAAAAACCCAAAGAGATGTGGATCGGGACATGAACGTTGAATCAAGAAGTTAGCAAAACTAGGCAAAAATTACCTCGGTGGCGTTGAGTCACAACTCAACGGAGATGCTCCAAACTTTATCTTCTTGCTAGTGGCGAGTTCCACGTGGAATAATGTCCACGTTTCTGCAGAAGTCCACACGAGCGGGAGAACGCCGATCTATCCTCCGCACGGATTATCGGGAAGGAGAAGACCGCACATTTGCTTTCCCACGGACTGCTAGGTCCGCGCCAGGGATTACAGCACCAGCGACAGTCGCCGGAGAAGAGGTGGTCGACGGAGCGAACACGACGGCGGAACTCTTCCGGCGGCGGGATCGGGATCGGCAGAATGATCGCGGAACGGAACTCTTCCGTCGCGGGTTTTTGATCAGCTACAGGAGAAAGATCGCATACTCAAAGCTTAAGTCCCGATAAACCCTAAGTGTCCTATTTATACCAAAGGTATAAATAAACCTAGGTTTATCGCTATCCGCAGACCATCCAGAATTAGGGTTCAGAATCGGCGAGTATCAATCGGTGAGAATCGGCGACAATCGGCGACAATCACTGAGCAGGTTCGGCGAGAATCAGTCGACGAGTATCACCAAGGATCGGCGAGAATCAGAGTACAATACTCGACGATTCTCGCCGATCGTCGAGCCGCGCTCGACGACACTCGGCGAACTCGTCGATCGTCGAGCCGCGGTCGACGATATATGTCGAAGTCGTCGATCGTCGAGAATCAACATATTGATTCTCGACGATTCTCGTCGATCGGCGAGAATCAGAGAGACGATTCTCGACTAATGTCATCGACCCTCGGACGACAATCTTAACCAGCCCTCCAAGGCAACATTTGCCCAACCCGATGATCCTTTAAGGCAACACTTTGCTCATGACCCCATTCAGGTCGGTGATTGGTAACCTTTACCAACACAGTCAATCAACCAACTTCTCCACATCTCATATGTGCGACCCTGCAGGCTCATATTGCGTTGGCAGTGAGATTACATGTTTGACCACTTCCAGATCATCATGGTAACTCCAACATTGTTGACCGAGCGGTCTGGCGGTCTCACTCTGAAGCCTGGAGACCGGGCAGTCTATCGGTCTACCATTGCGGCCTGTTCTATCCTGCTGGAGTTGCCGAGCGGTTAATCCATCTGTCTAACCGCGCGGCCTGTGCGGTCTCCTTTACTCTAGCCGCTCAGTACTGTAAATGTTTAGTCCCACATTATTTGTATATTCTCTCTCTCATCTCCTCCATTCTATATAAGGGAGGTCATACCTTTGTAAATGATATCTTTTTTGGATAATAAAATTTCAATTATTCAAAAGTTTATCCGCTTGTTCTCACTTTTTTGCTACTTTCTAACAGTTAGAAAAGTAAGAATTGGGAAAGGCCAAGTAGAGGGGGCGGCCGGAGACGAGAGAGAGGACGAATAGCCAGGAGATGGCCGGAGATAGGAGAGGCGAAGGGGAAACGAAAGAGATGAACAACTACAAGTTTATTATTAATCTTCCATGTTCATTACAATGACAACCCCTCTTTATATAGGAAGAGGCATAGGCTAGATCCATCATATTTACAAACATGTCATCCACTCTCTTACCTTACATGTCATCCACTCCCTTACAGGGACTCGCTGGCTTCCATTTGATTCCAAATGAAAAAGAGCGATCTGAAGTGTTGTGTTCTAGGGGACTCTGACATGGTGGAATCAAAAATATTTCTCAAATTCTTGCCTCCCTCCTGGCGGAGGTTCTTCCGTCCGGGTTGCGGAGCCATCGAAAGTGCTCGCGCTCGATCTCGTCTCTGTCTTTTTTGTTTGACCTCTCTCTAAATCTCGTCCATTCATAGCTCCAGGCGGCAACGTGACCTCGTGTGTAACGTGATATGAGATAATAGAAATAAGGGAATGAACAAGAATAGGGGGCGGACGGAGACGGGAAAGAAGATGAATGGCCGGAGATAAGAAAGACGGGGAGGGGAGAGGCAAAGAAGAACTGCACAACTTTATTAAACTTCTCATAATCTCATTACAAAACATTAGGCATATTTATAGCCTAATTACCCAACATGACTACCCCTCTAATTACAAACATATCATCCACTCCCTTACATTCATACCCTGCCCATCAAACGATGACCTCGTCGGTTATTTCGAAAAAAAATATAGCCATATGTGGTTTTTGATGATGTCATTCCGAATTGTTTTATTGACGATGACGATCTCATAATTTAAGTCCACATGTATCAAAGACCCAAATGTCGGGCAAAATGTATCTCAGAACAAAGTCCGCGTCATGAAATTTGTTTATTGGCGTCTCCACTTGTGCAAAATGTATTGAACCGGTACATCCTTCTGGATCGAAGACATGAATTGTCCAAGTTGATATATGGTTGCGGAAAAACGTGTCATCATGTGGCTGACCAATTTGAGTATTGTGAGCAGATGAGCCCACGATGACGTTAGAGTTGGAATGATGTTGCATCAACTTCTCCAAATGTGGCAAAGCCGTGATGTCGAAAATAACAAAAACAATCGGCGCACATGACAACCCCTCCAATGGTGGTGAAATCGTGTTCACCATAATTGTTGCCTCAAGTCGAGTAGTTGCCTTGATGGCTTCTTGTTCCTCGTCCTCGGATGGTGGCAAAACAAATGATGGAAGTATTTTTTTCATCGACATGAATTATCGGAACAAGGATACAAATTTGGCTCTTCCAGTGTCCCGCAAGAGTCATACTCCTCGGACTTGTCTTCATGGCTATCAAGACTAATAGGTGATGAAGGTACTTCTATCCTGAATCTGTTCTGAATAGTGACCATGAAATGATGTCAATCATGACAAATGTCATCCCGTAAAAATTCTAAGCACCATTTTGACGTCGGCTTGTCCAAATAAAATGAGGCCATGAAAACTGTTAGTGCGCTCGAAGTATCTGAAAGTTAGAGTTAGATCTAGAATACTCTAGAGGGGGGTGAATAGAGTATACTTAAAAAAATTATTAAGTCCTAGTGCAGGAAATGATGAAATGCTAGCAGTTAGTAAACCTAATTCACAAGCACAGCAAGAACAAAAAGAAAGATAGGCAACCAGACGACACAAGAAATTTATAATGGTTCCCCAAATCTGGGTAGTCCACTCTTCTACCACACTGGTAGGAATCCACTCAGGTTGTTGATCAGCTGCCTGACACCAATGGGTTTTGATCAGGTCCCCAAAAACCAACTCAAGTCTTTTGATCAGGAGACTTGCAACCATGAATCACTTTTGAAGGGAGATGACAACCCTTTACAGAGGTGGGGGTGAGAGAGTTGATTATGTCTTCTCTGTCAACAATCAGAGAGAAGACTTATGTGGACTGATGTTTGCAAACAGCTCCCCCTGAGATGTAGAATGGTTCAGGGAAGATCTGGAGCTTTACTGCAGGGTGATAGGCCTTCAAGCCGAGTTCTTGACTAGCAGAGATGCATGAACTTCTTGACTGATTTGATAGTAGTTGTCCTTGGAAGTCATGGAGAGTATGAGAAATAAGAAGATTCTTGTTATTGTATGATTGTTCTTTTCTACTGAATAATAATCTCTGCTTGTCACTGTAAGTTGTTGAGTGATTTTTTTTGCTGTTCTTTCTCTTCGTTTTGTATCTCTGTATCCGCGTGTTTCTTCTTCTCTGTCTTTCAAAATTTTGAATACCTCAGTCATTAATGCTGACGGCCTAGAGTATAATCAGCATTGATTAATTTCCCAACTATATTGTGGAAAATCGGCAAGTAATAATCCTGAGGAAGACCGTAATTAATGCTCCCTCTAACGGATACATTCAGAGAATGTTAGAGCATTAATTTTTCAGGAATTATCGCATTTGAGTGAGGACAGAATGCCGGAAATGGCTAAGTCTGGAGTCTTCAAACAGTTGGCAGAATTCGTCGAACTTAATTACCAGTTCGTCGAGCTGAGATACTGTATTCGTCGACCAGACGGCTTCTGGTCGTCGAGCTGAGTTCCAAGATCGTCGAGCTGATAACAGAACTGCATGCTTCAGAACCTTTGCCTTTTCTGTCTGAAGTTCGTCGAGCTGAGTTTGTAACTTCGTCGACTGGAGTTCAGCAACTATTCTGGACTTAGAATAATTCATGAATATAGTTATTGAAGTAAAGAATCCAGAATTCGTCGACCAAAGAACAAAGTTCGTCGACCTGAGAACTTCTAACTGAAGGTTCTTGTGAAGTTGAGGTCCAAGTTCATCGAGCTCAGGATCCAGTTCGTCGAGCAAAATCTGAAGTTGGACTTAGAATAATCTGGAGTTATCCTGACTTTAGATAGTTGAAGAAATATCCCAGATTTCGACGACCAGAGAACGAAGATCGTCGAGCTCAGCTCAGAGAAATATCTCATCGTCGAGCTGAGAATTTGACTTATCCTTCTGAAACAGCTTTTGTGAACTGTGTCGACACAAATCCTTCTTGTGTCGACTGAGCTAGTGTCGACTAATATTATCTGTGTCGGCTGATAGTCTGTTGTGTCGACAAAAATCCTCTGGGTGTCGACACAGCCTTTTTGTGTGTCGACATAATTGTTCTGGGTGTCGACACAACTGCTTGAGTCTCTGACAAGTTATTGTAGGCAGATCCATGTGATGTTGACTCTTGGCCTAGACTCTAGGACACAACTATGACCCTGACTATACATGTTGGGTAAAATCATCCTAAGTTAGTGAACCTAGCGCAAATCAACTAGGGATCCAACAATCTCCCCCTATTTGGGCGAGGTCACTAATAAACTCAAAACAACAACATAAAAATAAACAAAGCAGGAAAAAAGTATATCTGGGAGAGATTACTAACAAATGCATTAGATATATATGTACATGAGCTTTGTTTTAAACAGACAAATCAGTTTTAAAGCTAATGCAGAGAAGAAAAATTGAAGCAATGTAAAGATTATTTCTTCTGTTTCTTATCTGTGGGCTTGTTGTTGAAACCGATTCCTCGATCTCTCGTGGAGTTCGCCCTTGGGGAAAGGGTGGTCTCGCGCCTACTTTGATCCTGCAAGCAAAACAACAAAGAAGACGAGGTGACACAGACCCAAGGGCTCGGCGGGGGAGGTCCCACCACAAACCCGGAAGATCTTAGAGCGCTTCCCCTCCTTAGCCAGAAGCCGAGTTAAGGTACCCTCAGAAAGCACTTGAAGATTGGAGCAGGAGAGCACAAGGAAGAACCTGCTTTCTAGGGTACCCCTTGGGTCCTATTTATAGCTTTTGAAATCCGGACTGCCAATAACCAAAAGAACCGACCTGAAATTACCAGAAAACCCTTGGTTGGGTCTACCAACAGCCAAACTCCGCTGTTTTGAAGGGCTATGGGCAGACCAGTGGGGGCAAAACAGTAAAAAGTACCTCATACATCCAGGCGAGCTGGGGAGCTTTGACCACCTCGGCATGTTCTGCTCGCCTACTGCTGCCGAGCTCCACTGCGAGGACGCGAGTTGTGTCTCGCTCGGCATACGCCGAACTCGGGGTCGCCGATCGTCGATCTCTGGTCGACGGATGCCGAGCTCGGGCTCGCCCTCTTTACTGCCGAGCTCGCCTATTGTCCTCAGCCCGATCTGCCTAGACCCTGGTGACCTTGCTCGCCGGACACGGGTGAAAGGGGAAACTAGATCTGATATATTCTAAAGGGGGGGTGAATAGAGTATATGGTGCTTTTTGAAACACAAAGAAAAACTTTTGCAAAGCTTTACAACAATTGTTGTAATGAGTGTAAGCAGGGAAGCAGAAGTAAAACTAATCACAAAACTAAGCTATGCAGAAACTAAGCACAAGAAAATCTAGTCCAGAAACAAAAAGAAAACATGCAGAACCAGATGACACAAGGAAATATAGTGGTTCCCCAAACTTGGGTACATCCACTCTTCTACCACCCTAGGTAGGAATCCACTGCAGGATGAGTTGATCAGGTGTCCTGGGCACCAATGAGCTTTTGACAAGGTGCTCAAAAACCAAATCAGATTTTTTGATCAGGTGTCTTGCCACCAATGAGCTTTTGACAAGGTGCTCAAAAACCAGATTCAAACTTTTGAAGGGAGTTTGAAAAACCCTTTACAGAGAGGGGGTTGAGAGAGTTATGGCAGTCTTCTCTTTTCTCAATCAACTGAGAAGACTAAGTGGATTGATTTCAAAGCTCCCCCTGAGTCCTTGATCTTCAGGAAGATGAGCTTTGCTGAGGGTGATAGGCCTTCAAAAATAGATCTCCAGCAGAAGATGATTTCAGCAAGCTGAAATGTTGATTGTCTGGAGTCTTGAAATGATGTTGGCTTTGAACACTTGAGAGCTGAAGAGATCTGAAGAATGTTTGAAAGCTTGATCTCTTGATAATGAGTGTTCTTCTGAATTCTTGTTAACAGAATATTTTCCAGAGTCTGTGTATATTGAGAGGTGTCCTATTCTTGTCAATCTCTTTCTGTTCTTTTCTATTCTCTCTCTTTATTCAAAAAACATTCTATCTTTTATTCTCTGAGTCTGAATAGAATATTACTCTGTCAAAGATAGCCGTTGGTCTGCATTGATTACAGCATTAATTGCATAATATGTTCTGAAGGAAAGTCCACTGAATTGTTCCTTGAAAAATCCCTTGAAACTTGCTCCAGAAGTAAATGAAAACGGCTGGCAGATCTTCTGAATTAAATGCAGAATAGCTTCTATCTGATTTGAATTTGAATTCTGAAAGATAACTGAAAACGTCGAACTGAGCTATGCTATCGTCGAGCTGAGCTCAGCGAACTGGAAGATGCAAGCAGCAAAGAAATCGTCGATCTGAGCTCAAAGATCGTCGAACTGAGCTCAGAGATAAGGATCCAGTGCAGAGTCAAAATCGTCAACCTGAGCTCAGCGATCGTCGACCAGAGCTCGACGATATTGAGAAGTTGAGCTCAGTGATCGTCGACCAGAGCTCGACGATATTATGAGGTTTGAGCTCAGCGATCGTCGAATGGAGCTCGACGATCTGTCAAAGTTGAGTTAGACGATCGTCGACCGGAGTTCGACGAAACGTCGTGCTGAGCTCGACGATTTGGACTTAGTCTCCAGAAAAACTTGGGTCTTCAGGGCAGCTTCCAATCCTAGACTCCTGACCCTTAGACTCAATTCTAATTGACCTATTAAGCTATACAGAAGGTCAAAACACAGATTCCTAGAGACATAGTGATCCTGACCCAAATTAGTAATAGGGTGTTCCAACAACGGGGTTGTACACAATCCCCGCTCTTTTCGAGCTTGTCAAAGCTCGGAAAGAAACATCCAACCCTAAGTGTTCGGCGAGCGCTGGTTGGAGAGTTGGAGGGAATCTTCTGGTGGGGGCCACCTGCGGCTATATATATGTGCACCTACCCACCTGCATGACTCTTGTCATTCCCTCTGCTGCCCTGCCAAGATGCCTCTTCCTAAGGAGATCCAAGAGCGCATAGACCGAGCCCGCCAGGCCTCCGCGGCTCGCGTTGCCGCTCTGACGGCGGTCCTCGCGAAAGCTCCCCAAACCGATTCTGTCGAGCCCAGTTCCAAGAAGTCAAAGCCATTCCCTGAGGCGGCAGAGCCCATTTTCAATGACCTGAGGGCCACCCTGGCTCGCGAGACCGGCTCTTCCACCCGAACTATTCTTGAGAAGGATAGAGAGGTGGTCGTAGTGGGTGACGACCTGGACGGTCAACCAGATGGCGAGGGCGTCGCGCCGCGAGAGCCCACACCGCGAGGATAGACCACACTCGCCAACTCGCGACTCTCGACACCGGACAGCCATCCCCAGGACCCGCCTCTTCTCTTTGGGATCCTGCCTGTGAGCTCGCAGAGGCCGAATTCGCCAGTGTGCGCTTCCCCTCCTCGCCAAGCTGACGTGGTCGCGGGGGCGGGTCTGGGGACCATTCCCACCCCGGGATTCGAGCTCATCTCGCCGGGAGCTCGCAGCCCCGGTTGTGGGAAGGATCTAAGGTTCATACCTCCCCACATCTCCCTCGATCTGCCGAGCTCGTCTGGTCAGTCTTGCTTCTCGCTCCATGAGTCTCTTCTGCCTCTTTTTGCTAACACTTGTCTTCACAGCTCTCCCCAGTCAATCGGTTGCCGAGGAATCCTCGCGGGCAGCCCACTATTCTCCCCTCCCTTCCCCGAGCTCGCTGGACTCTTACCTGGGTCCTGAGGTGGATCAAGGCGAGTTGACGAGGAGGGAGGTCAAACTTCTCAAAAAGCTGGTGTGCGGGCTGCGCGAGGTGCAGGGGGTCAACGAGGCGCTGTAGTGCGACTACGCGAGTCTTGCTGACGAGGTGCGCCGTGGTCAAGTTGGCGAGCTGATGTCCCCCTCCCGGCTCCTGGACGAGATAGACGACGGTCTCTCGGTCGCGCAAAGGAATTCCGGAAGGATCTGCGAGCTGCTCCGCGCGCGGCAGCCTGGGGGGCGGGGGTCGCGAGGCCGGGGTAGGTAAGTAAGCGGCTCCCTTACCGAGCCGACCGGCACTCGCATCCCGATGCCCTCCCTGCTTGCGCGCCCTGCTCTTTAAATCCTGAACTTTATTTCTGTAATAAATAAATCTTAGAATATTCTTAATCCTGTTACTTAAATAAAATGCTGCAATGTTTGGCTTAGCCTTGGTTGGGGTGCGCCAGAAGTCGGCGAGCTGGGGTGGCGAGCTGGGGTGGCGAGCTGGGTTGGCGAGCTGTGTTGATTGGACAGCCTGCCCAAAATTTCTTTTCCTATAAATAGCTCCCCCCCTCACCTACCCCCGTACTGTGCCTTTATTGCTTTTTTCCCTTCTCCCTGCGCTTTTTTGTTTCCTGCTCGCGTTCTACCTCTGCCTCCACGAATCATGGGCAAGGCGAATCCGGATGCCGACGGCCGCTCCAAGTGCGCTCAGCACTTCACGGACTATTACTTCTTCGAGGGGCACACTAGCGAGGAGGAGCTCGCTGAGTTTGTGGCGGAGCGCGTGCCGCCGGGCTTTGAGGCTCGCAGGCCGAAACAGGGGGAGGCCATCAATACCTTTTACGAGGATGAGCTCGCCTTCCCCCTTTCTCATTTTGAGGTGGGGTTACGCCTCCCCCTGTGGCCGGAGATTCGGCAGATCTTAAAGTATTACGGAGTTGTGCCTGCGCAGCTGAATTCCAACGCCATCGCGATGATGGTGGCGTTCGCGAGCTACCTCCGGCGGGAGAGGATCGAGTTCAACCTGACGGTGTTCAGGAAGCTCTTCTCCTACAAGGCGACGCCGGACGGGGTCGCCTACTTCGGTGGCTCGCTAATCAAAGTTCGCGAGATCGCGAACAAGCACCACACCTGGATGACCAAGATCGCCTTCATCAAGGGCGATCTCGGCAACATCCCCTACTCGCCTCAGCAGAAGGGCGAGGAGGTGTACCGCCCGCCGGCCGTGTCCGGCAACGACGCCGAGCTCTACAAATACTTCCTCCATAAAGATTTCGAGGTCGCCTTCCTGCGGAGGGGCCTCGACGCGCTCCCCCCCCCCCCCTCGTTCTGCCCGGCGAAGGTATGCTTCCCTCCTCATCTTGTCGAGTTCACCTACCCGCCAAACTCGCCATATTATTGTTAAATTCCTGACTTTTTCGGAGTGTTTTCCTGCAGGGGAGCGAATAATCCCCGTGAACCCGCCGTTTGCGGATCCGGGGCTCCATGCCGACCCCCTTGCTCGCGAGAAGGCGGCGGCGGCGGCTTGCCGAGATGAGGCGGCCCTCTCGCAACCCTCTTCCAGCAAGAGGCAACCCGAGGACGCGGGATCGAACCCGCCATTCGGCCATCGACAAATGAAGAAGATGAGGAGAGCCCTGCTGGCTCCGCGGGGGCAACAACAACAACAGCCCAGCCCCAAGTACATCAGCTCGTCGGCGACCCCTCCCGACGCGTCGCCGGAGAGCCCGCTGAAGGAGATAACCAGCAAGGGGCGGAAAGGTGGCGAGGGCCCCTCTTCCACGGCGGCGATCTCCCCTCCTCCATCGGCGAAGAGGGCTGCCCGCGAGCGCTCGCCGCCGAAGCAACACCCCCTCTTCAACTTCGGCGCGCGCTGCAAGGATTCGGCGGGCGAGCCCATGCTGCAGTGGGACGAGCTCGCTCATCGAGTCTCCGTCTCCACTCTGCACCCCTCCTGGCACGACCGCGATCCTGCCACCGGTCACGCTTATGCCCTCGGCTTCGGCCTATATGGCCAGGAGGATGCCGAGGCCTACAAGAAGATGACCCTTCGGCAGCTCGGCCATGAGGGCCTGCAGTCCCACCTGCGGACCCTGGAGCTGCATCACATGCTGTCACGCCGCAGCTTTGCCCTCAGCCACCAACTCGAAAAGGCTGAGCAGGCTCGCGACCTCGCCAAGGATAAGGTCACCGATCAGGCGAGGCGGCTCGGCATAGCGGAGGGTCTACTCGCCCAAGCCGCCGGCGGGTTGGTAAGTGTCAAGCGTTGTTCTTCTTTTTTACTTCGAATATTTTGTGCTGCTGCTAAATGGATTTTTCCAGGATGCCAAGGCGGCGGGCGAGCTTCAGGCTCGCAACACCGAGCCGGGGGAGGAGGTCAGTCAGCTGCGTGCACTACTGGCCGCGGATGTCGAGGCTGCTGGGGAGCTCCAGGCTCGCAACGCTGAGCAGGGGGAGGAGATCGGCCAGCTGCGCGCACGCCTTGCCGAGCTAGAGGGCGCGAACATGAAGCTGAAGGGGGAGAATCAGCACCTCCTCAGCGAGGTGCGTCGCCAGGCGGAGATCTTCTTCCCGCCTCACGACCTCGACCCCACCCTCCCCTACAAGAGCCCGCGGATCTTTGGCGAGGCCGACCTCGTCGAGAGATTGCGGATCAAATCTATCCAAGCCACCGAGTGCACCCTCCAGATGATGAAGGATTCTGGGGTGCTGGTGGAGGGGTGCGAGGGGATCTCGGCTCGGGACCTAATGCCGAGCCTATTCCCGGCAACGCCGCCCAGCGAGAAGGAGGACAGCCTGGACGCGATGTTCGGGAAAAGCTTTTAGGATCCTTCGGGCGACGGCGAGGACCAGTCCGGCGGAGGGGGCGAGGCCTGAGGGTAGCCTGTATATATATATTTCTCTTTTTTTTCCTTTCTTGTTTACTCGCCGAGGCGACCCCCTGTAATCACTTTTTTGCAAACAATTAATGAAAGTTTTTGATCATACCCGTGCCACTTTTCTTCTTTTTTTTAATTTCTTTGTTGAGCTCTGAATATATGCGAGTGCTTCCCCCACGCGACCCCGCCGAGACAGGTTCCGCGAGCAGGGTAGTTATGGGAGCGCGCCCGCGAGTGGATGCGTTTTGAGTTTTCGCCGAACCCCAAGCGATTCGGGGCGAGTTGCTATCTGCCCTTGTCACGTCACCATAACTCGCCCGCGAGCCATCCAGGTTGAGCCCGAAAAAAGGAAAATTTTCCAATTCAATCGGGCAAAGGGGTGAGGTGCCCTGGCCCAGCTCGCCCTCCTTTGGCGAGGCCCAGGTCCGCGACTTACTCGCCAATGCCGAGCCGGGAATGACGAGTCCATGCTCGGCCATGCAGAGTCCTCCGGCCTGGCTTGCCTTTTTGATCATGCCGAGCTGGATTTGCTGAGCCCGAGCTTACCTTGACAGAACCTCTTCCCCCTTGCTTTTTGGCACTGTGACTTTGATCTTTATTTGATGATTTCGAGGCCGACACCATCGAGTGACTTCCGGCCCTGTCAGCTAGGTGAGAGCCTGACAGCGGGATCTGCTCGAGGCCTAGGATGACACCGAGTGACTTCCAGCCCTGCCAGTTAGGTGAGAGCCTGACAGCGGGATCTGCTCGGGGTCCACTACTAACATCATCGAGTGACTTCCAGCCCTTCCAGCTAGGTGAGAGCCTGGCAGCGGGATCTGCTCGAGGCCAAGGATGACACCGAGTGACTTCCAGCCCTGCCAGCTAGGTGAGAGCCTGACAGCGGGATCTGCTCGGGGTCCACTACTAACACCATCGAGTGACTTCCAGCCCTGTCAGCTCGGTGAGAGCCTGACAGCGGGATCTGCTCGAGGCCAAGGATGACACCGAGTGACTTCCAGCCCTGCCAGTTAGGTGAGAGCCTGACAGCGGGATCTGCTCGGGGTCCACTACTAACACCATCGATTGACTTCCAGCCCTGCCAGCTAGGTGAGAGCCTGACAGCGGGATCTGCTCGAGGCCAAGGATGACACCGAGTGACTTCCAGCCCTACCAGCTAGGTGAGAGCCTGACATCGGGATCTGCTCGGGGTCCACTACTAACACCATCGAGTGACTTCCAGCCCTGCCAACTAGGTGAGAGTCTGACAGCGGGATCTGCTCGAGGCCAAGGATGACACCGAGTGACTTCCAGCCCTGCCAGCTAGGTGAGAGCCTGACAGCGGGATCTGCTCGGGGTCCAAAATATATTACATTCCTTTATGCGGGCTAGTTATGATAATATTAGAGAGTTGAAGGAATTTATTATAATCAAAGTGTTTCTTACATGCTTCAGGGGAAAAATCGTTTTAGGTCGTCACCACTCCAGGTGAGACTCAGGGTCTCTCCCTCTACATTTTGGAGTCGGTAACCCCCTGACCTCAAGGCTTCCTTTACAATGAATGGTCCCTCCCAGCTGGGATTGAGCTTCCCTACGGATGCTGACCTCCCTGCTGCATCCACCTTCTTCAGCACCAAGTCCCCTTCCACGAACTGCTTGACCCTGACATGCTTGTCAAAGTACTTGGCCATTCTTCTTTTCACCTCCTCCTGCCGGATAGCGGAAAGGTCCCTCACCTCTTCCACCATGTCAAGGGAGAGCCTCAGTCCCTCCTCATTCTCCGCTTACCATTCCTCACGGCCTTATTTTGCCGCAACGACTCGCGGTGTTTGGACTTCGAATTCTATGGGGAGCACTGCCACGCATCCATGGGAGAGTTTGAAGGGGGTCTCTCTCGTAGACGTGTTGGGGGTGGTCCTTAGGGCCCAAAGAACTGCGGGAAGCTGCTCCACCCAGCTCCCCTTCAAGTTCTCCACCTTCTTCTTGAGGAGGTTGACGATGATCTTGTTTACGGCCTCCACCTGCCCATTGCTCCTGGGGTGATGGATCGAGGCGAACCTGAGGTCGATTCCGAGCTGCTCGCAGAAGCTGGTGAATTCGGCGCTGGCAAAGTGGGGCCCGTTGTCCGTGATGATGGCCTGGGGAAGCCCATGGCGACAGATGATCTCCCCCCAAACAAAGTTCTGGATCACCTGGGAGGTCACCTTGGCCAACGCCTTCACCTCCATCCACTTTGAGAAGTAGTTAATCATTACTAGGAGGAACCTTCTCTGACCGCTGGCTTGGGGGAATGGTCCAACCAAATCCATTCCTCAAATTGCGAAGGGCCATAGGGCCGTGATACTTCTGAGTCGCTGGGCCGGCTGTAGCTGGAGAGGGGCAAACAGCTGGCATTTATGACATCCTCTTGCGAACTCTGCGGCGTCTCGGCCCGGGGTGGGCCAGAAATACCCTTGCCTGACTATCCTCCCTTCCAGGGTCCGACTCCCGGAGTGACTCCCACATTCCCCGGAGTGGACTTCCTCCAAGATCCTTCGCACTTCTCCCTCGGTCACGCAGCGGGCTAGCATCCCGGAGAGGGTCTTCATGTATAGCTGCCCGTCCTGGAGGAGGTAATATGCTGACTTGTGCCTCAGTTTCTTCTTATTTACCCCCTCCGGATACTCTCCCGTGGAGAGGAAAACCACCACTGGATCCATCCACGAAGCTTGTTGATCGATTTCCATGAGCTCTCCTTCTTTGATGGAGGGGCGGAACAGGTCGGTGATGGTGCCCCCCACCTGGGGACCATGCTTCGCTAGCTGATCGGCTTGTTCATTCTCTTCCCTGGGCACGTGTCGGATGGTGAAAGTTTGAAAAGTGCCAATGACCCCCTTCACCTTGGCCAAGTATGATCGCAGGGTGGGCTCTCTTGCCTCGAACTCCCCGTTGATTTGGAAAGCTACTACCATGGAGTCAGTAAGGACCTCCACATCCAATACCCCTAGCTCCCTTGCTAGACAAAGCCTCGCTATCACGGCCTCGTACTCGGCCTGGTTGTTGGTAATGAGAAAGTGCACCACCACCGTCTGCTCGATTCGAGTTCCCTGAGGGCTTTCTAGGATCACCCCCACTCCAAGGGAATGCCTTCCTAAGGCGCCATCCACTCTTACCTTCCAAGGAGCCGGGCGGGTGAGCTCTTCCTCCGCCACTTCAACCACGTAGTCGGCCAAGAAGTCGGTCATTGCCTGAGCTTTGATCGAGAGCCGCAGAACGAAGGAGACGTCGAACTCGCTCAGCTCCACCGACCACTTAGCCAGCCTGCCTGAATGCTCCACCCCCTCAAAGATGTTGCGGAGAGGATGGTCGGTCACTACTCGGATTGAGTGTGCTTGGAAGTAAGGTCGCAGCCTCCGAGCCGAGATGATCAGTGCGAAGGCTAACTTCTCCAAAATTGGATACCTGAGCTCGGCCTTCCTCAGGACCCGGCTCACGTAATAAATAGGGAGCTGTCACTTCCCTTCTTCACGAACCAAGACGGAGCTCAAGGCCTCTGCCCCGACCCCAAGATATAAGAGCAGGTCCTCCCCCTCCTTCGGCCCTTGGAGCAGCGGAGCCTGTGTCAACTGCACTTTGAGGGCCTGGAACGCCTCCTCGCACTCCTTGGTCCATTCAAACCTCTGACCACCCCTTAGCATTTTGAAGAAGGGGGAGCACTTCTCCCCTGCCCGTAAAAGGAAGCGACTCAACCCTGCTAGCTTCCCCGTCAGCCGTTGGACCTCCTTTGCATTCTGCGGGGACCCCAGCTCCAAGATAGCCTTGACCTTATCTGGATTCGGTTCGACCCCCGTGGGGGTGCGGAGGTGCCCCAAGAACTTTCCCCTGCTGGCCCCAAAGACACATTTTAGGGGATTCAATCGCATCTTGTACTTGCGTAGGGTGGCGAAGGTCTCCTCCAGGTCCCGGAGGTGGGAGTCCACATCCGGGCTTTTGATCATGAGGTCATCCACATACACCTCCAAATTCCTCCCCCTTTGCTCCTTGAAAACCCTATCCATCATTTTCTGGTAGGTTGCCCCGGCGTTCTTCATCCCGAAGGGCATCATCTTGTAGCAGTAGCATCCATCCCCTGTGATGAACGAGACATCCTTGATGTCTGGGGGGTGCATCCTGATTTGATGATAACCTGAAAAAGCATCTAAAAACTCATTACAGAATAACCGACGGCTGAGTCAACCAGCGCGTCGATTCGAGGCAAGGGATAACAGTCCTTAGGACAAGCTTTTTTAAGTAAGGAAAAATCGATACACATCCTCCATCGGCCATCTCCTTTTTTAACCATAACCACGTTGGAGACCCAGTCGGGGTACTGAATCTCAAACACGAAGCCGACCTTGAGGAGTTTCGCCACCTCCTCCCTGATGGGCTCCGCCAGCTTGTCCGCAGTGGACCTTTTCTTCTGCTGAACGGGGCGTGTTCCCGGGTCCAGGTTGAGGCGGTGGCAGGCCACATCCGCGTCAACCCCCGGCATCTCCGCGGCGTTCCAAGCGAAGATGTCCACGTTCTTCTGGATGCACTCCAGCATCCTGCCTTGGTCCTCCGGGGTCAGCCCCCCGCTGACGCGGATCTTCTCCATTCTGCCTCCTCAGGTGAACACCTCCAGCTCCACCACTTCCTCTGCTGCTTCCAGCCTGGATTGCTCCCCCCATCCCTCGGCATCCCCTTCCTCCGGAATGGGGACCTCTACCTCCATCTCCCTTCTCATGGCCCTCACTTCGGTCACCTCCTCCAGATCTCCTCTTGCCGCCTCCTCTGTGCAGTCCTTCATTTCCAGCTCCTCCCCTCCTGCTTCCTGCTCGACCTCCTCCATCCTTCGCCCCATCTCCTCGGCTCCCTCCTGCCAGGAGATGGTGTTTACCGTAGTGACATAACACTCCCGCGCCACCTTTGGGTCCCCCCTGACCCTGACCTGGACCCCCTCAGTGTTGAACTCCAAGCACTGATGGAAAGATGAGGGGACGCAGCGGAAGGCCCTGATAAGGGACCTCCCGAAGATGGTGCTGTAGCTACTGGGGGCGTCCACAATGACGAACTTGCAGTTTCGGGACTGCCCCCCAAGGTGCCATGAAGACCAACTCCTCCCTCTACTTCCTTCCTTTCTCCTGAGAACCCGAACTAGGGCCCGTCTGAGTCCAGCACCCTCTTAACCTCCACTTTCATTGCGTCAAACGCCTTTTTGAAGACGACGTTGACGGAACTCCCGTTGTCCACGAGGATCCGAGAGACGGTGAAGTTCTCGATGGCTGCCTTAATGACTAGCGCATCGCAGAATGGGTCCTCGTGGTCCGGCATGTCGCTCCTGGAGAAAGTGATCCTCTCCTCCGGGGGTTGGGGTTTGGGATGTGGAGGCGACGCTTCGCCGGTACATGGTGTGGAGGCTTGCCTTGCGGGAGGCCTCGACCCCTACTCCCCGGTGGATCACCCCGATCCCCCCTCGGGTTCCAACATCCACCCGATCTTCGCACCGATCCTCCTCCGCCCGAGGCAGGACCTCCTCGATCCTCACTTCTTGCTGTCCTCCCTGCTGTTGCTGCCGTTGTTGCTCCCGATTCCCTCTCACCTCAAGGAACTCCGGGCAGGTGGTTGTGGCATGCCCCTCTTCCTGATGGAAGTCGCAATAGGGCAGCTCTACCCTGACCTCTCTTCTCCTCCTCCTCCATGCTCCCCTCCTTACTCCCAAGGTTATGGTCATGGCCTCTTCTTGATCGGGGAGCCGGGGCCTCTGGCCCTGCCTCCATCCTGGGGGGTGGAACTGATCTTGCCTCCCCTGGTAGTGATCCCTTCCGTAATACGCTCCTTGTGGCCCCTGCCACTCGGGTCTCCATCCTAGCCGTCGGTCGGGCTCTTGATGCCCCCACCTCGGCTGCTGCTGCCCCTAGAGCTGCCTCTGCTCCCTCTGTCTGGGGTCTCCTCTCCTCTCCTCCTGTCCTCTTCCTCCCTTTGACTCCTTTTCCTCCTCAGTTGCCCACCTGGCCAGTTTCCTTGCAAACTCAGGGTTCGACGCCTCCCCGTCGACTTCTCTTGTCGCCCTCTCCATCAACTCCTCGTAGGAGAGGGGGGGAACTCTCTTCAGCTCCATTCGGAAGAAACCTTGCTGCAGGCCCAGAGTAAAGGCCATCATCAGACTATGGCCCGGCATCTCCTGGACCTGAGTAACTTCCTCCTGAAATCGGTCCACGTAGCTTTCCAACGTCTCGTTCACTCCCTGCTTAATGTGGAACAAAGACTCGGACTCATTCTTCCTCCTCTTCGAGGTGGTGAATTTCAGCATGAACCCTCGACGCAGGTCCTCGAAGAAGTAGATGGAGCTGGCCGGGAGCTGGTGGAACCACTCCCTTGCCTTCTCCCGGAGGGTGATGGCGAAGAGTCGGCATTTGAATCCGTCCAACATCTGACGAATGGAGACCACATCCTCGAACCATTGGACATGCTGGACCGGGTCTCCCCTCCCGGTGTAGTAAGACATCTCGGGTTCCCTGAACCCATCTGGGACTGGAGCTGAGGAGACCAGCTCGCTGAAAAGACTGCCTCCCCCCACTAGGCGAGCTGGCGAGTCTCGCGAGCCCAGCTCGCCGAACCGGCCTCGGCCTGCCGAGCCGGGGAAGAGCTCGCGACCAGGGAGCTCGCACCCCCGGCCTTCCTCGGCCACCTCTTTCCCAGCTCGCCTGTCGGGAGCGTCCTCGCCCAAAGAGGGGGCGGCCGCGATCTGGGCTGCCGGAGTTAAGCACTCGGCCCGCGCTCCGAGTGCGAACTTGACGAGGCTCAGCACCTCGTTCCTGAAGTCTTCTAACATCCCCACCGTTGCGAGAGGCGGGGGGGGCGGCGAGTTCTGACTGTCAGATCCTTGTCCTCATGTCATTGAACTCGCTGGAGCTTTTCTGCACTGACCACGCTCCACGCTCACCGCACCAAAATGTTGAAACTGATTCCTCGATCTCTCGTGGAGTTCGCCCTTGGGGAAAGGGTGGTCTCGCGCCTACTTTGATCCTGCAAGCAAAACAACAAAGAAGACGAGGTGACACAGACCCAAGGGCTCGGCGGGGGAGGTCCCACCACAAACCCGGAAGATCTCAGAGCGCTTCCCCTCCTTAGCCAGAAGCCGAGCTAAGGTACCCTCAGAAAGCACTTGAAGATTGGAGCAGGAGAGCACAGGGAAGAACCTGCTTTCTGGGGTACCCCTTGGGTCCTATTTATAGCTTTTGAAATCCGGACTGCCAATAACCAAAAGAACTGACCTGAAATTACCAGAAAACCCTTGGTTGGGTCTGCCAACAGCCAAACTCCGCTGTTTTGAAGGGCTATGGGCAGACCAGTGGGGGCAAAACAGTAAAAAGTTCCTCATACATCCAGGCGAACTGGAGAGCTTTGACCACCTCGGCATGTTCTGCTTGCCTACTGCTGCCGAGCTCCACTGCGAGGACGCGAGTTGTGTCTCGCTCGGCAAACGCCGAACTCGGTGTCGCCGATCGTCGATCTCTGGTCGACGGATGCCGAGCTCGGGCTCGCCCTCTTTGCTGTCGAGCTCGCCTATTGTCCTCAGCCCGATCTGCCTAGACCCTGGTGACCTTGCTCGCCGGACACGGGGTTGTACACTTGTCTTCTTTAGTCTTTTCTCCTGGCTTAGTGAACATAATCTCTCTCTTAGGATCTGAAGCTTCCACCTTGGACATTGTCATGTCAGCAGCTCCTATAATCTTCAAAGATGTGGCCCTGGAGACAACTGCTTCTGGGTGCAGCTTCATGTAATCATCAACATTGAAGAATTTGTTTGTCTTATTATATCTCTTGAGTTCTTTTTTTCTGTATTTAGACATAGTGGAGTATCCTGAGATATCCTTACCTTCAGCTCTTGCTTTGTTGATCAAGGAGAGACCAATAAGTTCCTGGAACCTGGCCATTTTAGCTGTGTTGGTTGTTTCTGGATCTTCAAAAGGAACAAGAGGTGAGTATGGCCTCTTGGGACTATCAGCTTTCTGTTCTGTAGAGAGAGTTTGTTGTTGTTGCTGATGTTACTGTTGTTGATGTTGCTGTTGTTGACTTCCTGAAGAGTGATGTCTTTGCTGACTGCTTTCAGAAGATCTCCCTTGATGTCTCTGATAGGTTTGAATAGGGGCAGATCTCTGAGAACTAGAGCCAGAAGCACCAGCTGCAGGATGAGGAGGAGATGGTGAATCTTTTCTATATCTCTGAACTGGAGGAGGAGAGTATATTCTACTTCTTTTCCTCTCCTTTTGTTCATTCTTGGACAGCCACATCCAAACTGTCATCCCTTTGTATGGTGTTAACTTTTGCAGAATGTAATAGGGAGTGTCATGTGCTGGATTAGGCTTAGGAGCAGGAGGATGAGGAGCTTTTCTTTTCTTGGATACTTGTTTCCTCTTCTTCTTTGTATCCTCCTCATCTGAATCTTCATCCTCATCATCATCACTGGCAGAACCCTGAGGGTTATCATATAGAGTATCCAATGCTTTCAAGGCTTTATCATAAGTAGCAGTCTTTTCTGTAGCAGGAGCAGAAGTTTCAAAGGCTGGAGTTTCAGCAGGAGTTGGAGAAGAAGCTATACAAGAATCAGAAGTAACTGGGACAGAGCTTTCAAATGCTGCCTTATTTTCTTCTACAATGTCTGCCAAGATCAATGCATCTAGATCTGGCATGGGAGAGTCATCCATCACAAAGGTTGGTGCTGAGATAGCTTCTGGAGGGGATGGAATGACTGCAGAGTCTGGAAGTTCAAAGCTATCCCTAAGTTGCTTAGCAACTGCTGGACTGACAGGAGATGTATAAGGAACAATAGCCAAATGTGGCTTAGTGAATTTTGCTGGAAGAAGATGCATATATATAGTATCAAAAGTTTTCAGCAAATCTTCTAAGTTAACTGTAGGATTGAGAATGAAATCACCAACAGTCTCATCAATGTCCATATCAGTATCAATAAAATCACTCAGATCTTTATCTATACATTCTGTATATGCTGCTGGTGAAGCTGGAGCATCTGCCAGAGCTGGAGCTGAAGACTCTGAAGCTGAAGCTGCTGCTTCATCATCAGGCATCTCCCCCTGCCTGGTGTCAGTGGGAGCTGAGGTCAGGCCCCTAGCTGAAGATAGGGCAGCAGTAAGAGCAGATAGTTGGGCAGATAAAGATGAGATGGTGGTAGCAAGAGGTGTAATAGTCTCTGCTATAAGGGATTTAAGAAGGTGAGTGATGATGGAGATGATAGATGATATGGTAGATGGATCCAATGATATTGTGGGAGAGGTTAGTGTAGAACGTGTGGAAGTGGCAACTATGGTAGGGGTAGAAAGTGGAGCAGCAGGTATTGGAACACTTGGAGGGATGATGGATGAGGATAGGGATGGATGGGTGGCATCTTGTAGGATTGTGTCTGGTGAGAGATAGTAAGATGGTATGGAAGAAAGATGTGGGGGAAGAGGAGATTGAGGTGGTGTGGGAATGTCTGTGTCATGAGGGGAAGCAAGAGGTGTAGTTGGTTGATGTTCTTGAAGAGAGGAAGATGGGATGTCAGTGATGTCAACTGATAAAGATGGAGCATGTTGAGATGAAGGTGGTAGTGTTGGAGGAAAGGCTGGAAGAGAAGATGTGGAGGGAATGCTCTCTTCAGCAGGGTGGGGAGTGGCCTTAATAGCCCTTGTGCCTTCAGAAGCTGTGGTGGAAGAGGTGGAAGCCTTAGAGGGCTTAGTGATGGTCCTCTCTCACCTGCCAAATAAGACACATGTTAGCCTTTTTCTGGCATTGATAAAGATGGTATGGAAGACCAGTGATTCTGCAGCCTTTTCCTGTAGAAATATTCCTAGTATTCTTCCAAAACAAACTTTCTTCTTGGTGTTTTTCTTCTTTATAAGATCAAACAAAAACTGTGCCCAATTTATTGGTTTCTTGTTTATAATGACACACATACCCAGAAACTGTTGTTTGGTGATATAATCATGGGCAGTGTGTTTCCCAAGTAATACTTTGCCAACCAAGTCTGCTAAAAACTTATAGGGGGCAGACAGGTGTTTCTTCAAAAGCTTGTTAGGATTATCTCCAGTATACTCCATGAGGTTTAACATCATATCTGATTCCTCTACTTCAATCTCGAGGTCCTCTTCTCCATTTCTTAATCCAAAGATTTCAGTTAAGATGGCGGGAGTTAAGGAGATGGAGTTACCCGCGATTGTGCCCGTCATGATATTCTCTTCTGTTTGTGCTAGAGTGTAGACTCATTCCCTGATTTCGGTGTTGTGCAGCTTGATCCGTCTAGTCATCAGGGGTTTAAGTTGTTGATCTTCAAGAAGTTCCAGAATATACAGAAAGATGGGATCTGAATGTTGAAATGAGTCAAAATCCACATCAAATGCAGTATCGAACTTCATCGCAGCCAAAGCTCCCGCTGGAATCGCCATGAAAGCACCTGCAAAAGAGAAAAATGGCGATCAAGTGGAAGAGAATAGAAAACGCGGGACGGAGGTCGAAGAAAACCTAGATATAGGATTTTTCAGAATATGAACCGACAAACTCCGCTCCACGAAAATAAAAATAGTTCTTCGAACTGAGGTCGACGAAATGATTTAGTAATAAATAATTTGTCGATTTCACCCAGAAGACTTGAAGACAATTCGTCGAACTCCGGTCGACGAATATCTTCTGAAGCAAGTTCGTCGATCTCCGGGCGATGAAAATTATTTCACACAGAGAATTCGGCGAACTCCGTTCGACGAATATCTCGCAAACCTTCCCGGTTCATCGAACTCCGTTCGACGAACTTGGGAAAATTCGTCGAGTGTAGACAGAAATCAAATAAAATCTTCTTCATTGATCATGCCAAGCTGATTTACAAAGAACATATGATTTCTCTCATCCAGGGGTTTGGTGAATATATCAGCCCTTTGTAAATCAGTGTAAATATAGACAAGATTGATTTTCTTTTTGTCTACACACTCTCTAATGAAATGATGTCTTATATCAATATATTTTGTCCTACTATGGTGAATTGGATTCTGGGCTATGGCTATAGCACTTGTATTATCACAAAGTAGTATTGAATTATTTAAATTGAACCCATAATCTAGAAGCTGATTTTGTATCCACAGCATCTGTGAACAACAACTGCCTGCTGCAATATATTATGCTTCAGCAGTTGAAGTTGACACTGATGTTTGTTTTTACAAAATCATGATACTAATCTCATACCCAGGAACTGACAAGTTCCTGAAGTACTTTTTTCTATCTACCCTGCATCCAGCAAAATTAGCATCAGAGTATCCAGTTAACTCAAATTCTGATTCAGCAGGATACCATAGGCCTAGATCAGGACAACTCTTTATATATCTTAAAATCCTTTTTAATAAAATTAGATGAGATTCTTTAGGGTTCACCTGGAACCTAGCACAAAGACATGTGACAAACATAATATCTGGCCTACTTGCTGTGAGGTATAATAGGGACCCAACAATGCCCCTATAAAGTTTCTGATCCACAGGTTTCCCTGGTGCATCAGAGTCCACAACAGTATTGGTAGCCGTGGGAGTTTTCTTGGCTGAGGTATCAGTCATCCCAAACTTCTTTAGAAGTTCTTTAGCATATTTTGCTTGAGAGATGAAGATGTCATCAGGGAGCTGCTTCACTTGGAGTCCAAGGAAGTAGGAAAGCTCTCTCATGCTACTCATTTCAAATTTGGAATGCATGAGGTCAGAAAACCTCTTGCATAGTTTTGAATCTATAGAGCCAAATATAATGTCATCTACATATATTTGCACTAATAAGATTTGGTTCTTATGATGTCTAGTGAAAAGAGTTTTATCTACAGTTCCTCTTGTAAATTGATGCTCTAATAGAAAGCTATCTAAGGTCTCATACCAAGCTCTTGGAGCTTGCTTTAGACCACAAAGAGTCTTATGCAGTTTAAAAACATGAGAGGGATAAGTTGAAGAAATAAAACTTGGATGTTGTTCTACATAAATCTCTTCTTGTAGTACTCCATTTAGGAAAGCACTCTTTACATCCATTTGGAAAACCTTGAATCTCTTGAATGCTGCATAGGCAAGGAATATTCTTATGGCTTCCAACCTTGCCACAGGTGCAAAGGTTTGAGCATAATCAATACCTTCTTCTTGCCTATATCCCTGAGCAACAAGCCTAGTCTTGTTCCTCACAATCACACCTTAGGCATCAAGCTTATTCCTGAAAACCCACTTAGTTCCAATCACTGGATAGCCTTTAGACCTTGGAACCAAGTCCAAACTCTACATCTCTCAAATTGATTTAGTTCCTCTTGCATTGCAAGAATCCAATGGGGATCTTGCTCAGCATCAATTATGTATTGAGGCTCAATTTGGGAGAGAAAACAGGCATGCATCACATCATGGTTGAGTTGATGCCTTGTCTGTACACCTACTGATATGTCTCCAATTACTTGAGATCTGGGGTGATCCCTAAGTGTGACAAATTCAGTGAGTGGAGTCGGTTGTTCAACAGCATTGGGTATTGATTCATCTTGTGGAATTGCATTTGTTGTTGGTAGAGATTCATTTGCATCACCTTCTTCCTCTTCACTTTCTTCAATGGCTTATGGAGAGGGATGAGTTGGAACCTCTTGGGTGAGGTTTAGTCCATCCAAGGTGTCGCACAAGTGGGGTACCTGCAAGGTGCTATTGGTAGAAGTTTCCTTCTCCTTGCAATACATATTAGTCTCATCAAAGGAAACATGAATAGATTCTTCAATTTTTAATGTTGATTTATTAAACACCTTATAGGCCTTGCTTACTTGGGAGTATCCTAGAAAAACTCTCTCTTTAGCCTTAGTCTCAAACTTTCTAATGTATTTTTTATTGTTATTGTGTATGTAGCAAGTACAACCAAAACTTTAAAATAGTTTATTTTAGGTTTCTTCCCCTTGAGTAATTCATAGGGAGTCCTGTTCTTTAATTTGTGAATAAGGCTCCAGTTCAGGACATAATTTGTTGTGCTTACAGCCTCTGCTCAGAAGGTGAGGGGAATGTAGGCATCTGCAAGCAATGTACCTGCAGCTTCAATGAGTGTACTATTTTTCCTTTTAGCTACCCCATTTTGTTGGGGAGTTCTAGAAGCTGTGAAGCAATGTATGATACCTTCCTTCTCGCAGAACTCATGCATAAGAAGAGACTCAAACTCTGTGTCATGATCACTTCTTATCAATGCAACATGAGTAGAGAACTCAATTTGTATGGTCCTGAGAAAATCTGTAAGAACCTTGAATGTATCTGACTTTGATCTCAGAAAGAATACCCAACTGAACCTGGAGAAGTCATCCACTATAACTAAAGTGTAGGATTTCCCTCCTAGGCTTTGTACAATAATGGGTCCAAAGAGATCCAAATATAGCAAGTACAAAATCCTAGGTGAATCACTCTTATTAACTGATTTAAAATTAGTTTTAGTTTGCTTGCCTAATTGACAAGCCCTGTAGAGACCTTCCTTCTTGTAGGGACCAGAAGGTAGACCTCTAACAAGGTTGTGCTTAGATAACCTAGCAATGTTTTTCAGATTTACATGTCTTAGTCTTTTGTGTCATAAATCATTCTGAGTACTAGTTAAATTTAGCAAACAGATATCAGTTTTGGCAGAAAGAATGTTTACTAAGTAAATGTTGCTTTGTCTACTTCCAGTTAAAACAGTTTGGTTATTTTTATCAATAATAGAACAAGTGGATGGATTAAAGTATACCTGATAACCATCATCACATAACTGACTTATAGAGATGAGGTTATGCTTGAGTCCACTTGCATATGTCACCTTTTTGAATGTGACAGTTCATATTCTTACTTCTCCAAATCCTTCTGACTGACCACATTTGGAGTCACCAAAGGTAACCTTTGGCCTCAGTTTGGACTTGTAGTTGAGTAAGATGTCCTTGCTGCCAGTCATATGTTTGGAGCATCCACTGTACAGGTACCAAGTTTGATTTACCCCTGGACAATTTTTCACCTGAAATACAAATAGTTAATGATTTTTGACCCAGGTTACCTTGGGCCCTTTGTATGGCTGATAAGAAAAACTAGAGATAATAGAAAATTCAGGTTGAGATTTATATCACAGGGGGTGATATTTCCTAGGTGGTATAATCCAGTCAGCTAGGGGATTAAATGGTTTCTTAGAAGTATTTAAATTTCTGTTGGAATTATAGTTTTGGTGAAGTCTTCCTGGGTTCGACGAATTTATATACGTTCGTCGACCAGAGTTCGACAAATTGGATTGAGATCGTCGATCTCTTCCCGGAGAATGAACATGTTCATTCTCAGTGCCCCACGTTCATCGCCCTCTGTTCGACGAACCATGCAAAGTTCGTCGATCGCAGTTAGACGAAGAAATATAACTATAGTTAGCGTTCAGAGTTCATCGATTTGGGTTCGACGAACTGGCCCCATTTCGTCGATCTGAGTTCGACGAAAATTGCTGAACTTTGTTTTTATTATGTGTTTTCTAGTTCTTGGTTTTCTGTCCTATTATCTTAGGAATCTTTTCTACTGGGAGTTCATTATTTACATTTTTTTCTCTTTAGCAGACACAAATTTTATTGGGGTTGATAAAACGTTCTTCCTGAGAATGGGGACCAAACCTGATGGAGCACCTAAGCCTTGCTTGTCATTAAGTTTGGCATTGACAGTGCTTGTGATATCCATCAACTTGAGGCTTCTCACATTAAGAGTTTCCTCAAGTTGTTTGGCCTCACAAAGCTCAGTTTTTAGTGAAATTATTTTTTATTTGCTAGGTTTAGTTCATCTTTTAGCCTAATATTTTCAGAGTGAACATTTTCTAAAGTTCCTAGTTTCTCCCTAAGAGTTTTAATTTCCTTTTCAGAATGTATCAAGTCTAAACACATAATTTTGAAATCTGATTTAAAAGAGTCAGAGTTATAATCAAAAGATGATAATACCTGATCAGCTTCTGATTCAGAAGCTTCCTCATTGTCTGAATCTTCATCTTCTGAATGACTTCTTGAGGCATCAATTGCCATGAGGCAAACCTCTTTTGCTCTTTCTTCTTCCTCATCTTCACTGGAGCTTGAAGATGTTGACTCATCTTCTATCTCACTCCAGGTCTCAGCCACAAACCCCTTTTCCTTTCTCTTGTGTTTGCTGGAAGAGGGTTTGCTGATGTACTATCTTCTAGAGTCCTTTTCCTTTCTCTTGTCCTTCCTCTAGTTCTCTGGACGCTCAGAGAGAAAGTGCTCAGGCTTTCTACATCCATAGCACACAACTTCTTTAGTTGGTGTCTTATCATACTTTGGTTTGTCATTTGTTCTTGCTGACTTTCTCCTGAAGTCCTTTCTAGCCATCTTGAAGAATCTCTTAGCAAAGAGACTCATAATCTCTTCATTTATTGTTGAAGTTTCTGATTCTTCTGAAGCTTTGAAGGCTATATTTTGTTCTCTTCTGGCTGCAGGAGGTGTTCTTTGTTTAGCTACCTCCCTGGTCTTTATCAGCTGCTCATAAGACTTCAGTTTGCCTAATAGAGATTCAGTTGAAATCTCATTCAGGCATCTGGCTTCCTTGATGGGCCAAATTCTTGTATCCCATGAGCTTAAGAAGCACATCAGAATCTTGTCATTCACTTCTGTAAGAGTGATGTTCTTGTCCAAGGTCTTGAGCTCATTGATAATTGAGCTTAACCTATTGTACATCTCTGAAACTGTCTCAGCTTCCTGCTTCTTAAAGTTTTCATATTGGGATATGAGATTTGATCTCATATCCTTTCTCTCATCTGCTGATCCATCCACCATTTGGTTTAGGGAATCCCAAATGGCTTTTGTTGAGGTGCACTCAGTAACTTTCTGAAATATATCATCAGACATGGTTTGTGCCAGTATGTTTATGGCTTTTGCATCAGCCTTCTTTGCTTTCTTTTATGCATCATTATAGTCTGGAGGAGGTACTGTAGTCATGTTTGTAGAAGTACTTGGAGGAGCAGTAGGTGGTGGAGGTAGACCTGTTAAGATAGAAGCAAAAATATTTTCATCAATATAATTCATATACAACTTGATTCTTGCCTTCCAGATGGCAAACCTGTTAAGGTTGCAAACTGGAGGTCTGGTGCTTGCATAATCTTTGTTCTGTATCATGGTTGTGTTTCTAAGTTAAATGTGAATAAAGTGATGTGTAGATCTAACAAAGGATCTTTGGTTCAAGGGTTAACTTGTACAACCAAAGGAACCTCCTCTGATATCAATTGAAAGTTAGAGTTAGATCTAGAATACTCTAGAGGGGGGTGAATAGAGTATACTTAAACAAATTATTAAGTCCTAGTGCAGGAAATGATGAAATGTTAGCAGTTAGTAAACCTAATTCACAAGCACAGCAAGAACAAAAAGAAAGATAGGCAACCAGACGACACAAGAAATTTATAGTGGTTCCCCAAATCTGGGTAGTCCACTCTTCTACCATCCTGGTAGGAATCCACTCAGGTTGTTGATTAGGTGCCTGACACCAATGAGTTTTGATCGGGTCCCCAAAAACTAACTCAAGTCTTTTGATCAGGAGACTTACAACCAAGAATCACTTTTGAAAGGAGATGACAACCCTTTACAGAGGTGGGGGTGAGAGAGTTGATTATGTCTTCTCTGTCAACAATCAGAGAGAAGACTTATGTGGACTGATGTTAGCAAACAGCTCCCCCTGAGATGTAGAATGGTTCAGGGAAGATCTGGAGCTTTGTTGCAGGGTGATATGCCTTCAAGCCGAGTTCTTGACTAGCAGAGATGCAGGAACTTCTTGACTGATTTGATAGTAGTTATCCTTGGAAGTCCTGGAGAGTATGAGGAAGAAGAAGATTCTTGTTATTGTATGATTGTTCTTCTTCTATTGAATAATAATCTCTGCTTGTCACTGTAAGCTGTTGAGTGATTTTTTTTGCTGTTCTTTCTCTTCATTTTGTATCTCTGTATCCGCGTGTTTCTTCTTCTCTGTCTTTCAATATTTTGAATACCTCAGTCATTAATGCTGACGGCCTGGAGAATAATCAGCATTGATTAATTTCCCAACTGTCTTGTGGAAAATCGGCAAGTAATAATCCTGAGGAAGACCGTAATTAATGCTCCCTCTAACGGATACATTCAGAGAATGTTAGAGCATTAATTTTTCAGGAATTATCACATTTGAGTGAGGACAGAATGCCGGAAATGGCTAAGTCTGGAGTCGTCAAACAGTTGGCAGAATTTGTCGAACTTAATTACCAGTTCGTCGAGCTGAGATACTGTATTCATCGACCAGACGGCTTTTGTTCGTCGAGCTAAGTTCCAAGATCGTCGAGCTGATAATAGAACTGCATGCTTCAGAACCTTTGCCTTTTCTGTCTGAAGTTCGTCGAGCTGAGTTTGTAACTTCGTCGACTGGAGTTCAGCAACTATTCTGGACTTAGAATAATTCATGAATATAGTTGTTGAAGTAAAGGATCCAGAATTCGTCGGCCAAAGGACAAAGTTTGTCGACCTGAGAACTTCTAATTGAAGGTTCTTGTGAAGTTGAGGCCCAAGTTCATCGAGCTCAGGATCTAGTTTGTCGAGCAAAGTCTGAAGTTGGGCTTAGAATAATCTGGAGTTATCCCGACTTTAGATAGTTGAAGAAATATCCCAGATTTCGTCGACCAGAGAATGAAGATCGTCTAGCTCAGCTCAGAGAAATATCTCAAGATTGTCGAGCTGAGAATTTGACTTATCCTTCTGAAATAGCTTCTGTGAACTGTGTCGACACAAATCCTTCTTGTGTCGACTGAGCTAGTGTCGACTAATATTATCTGTGTCGACTGATAGTCTGTTGTGTCGACACAAATCCTCTGGGTGTCGACACAGCCTTTCTGTGTGTCGACACAATTCTTCTGGGTGTCGACATAACTGCTTGAGTCTCTAACAAGTTGTTGCAGGCAGATCCATGTGATGTTGACTCTTGGCCTAGACTCTAGGACACAACTATGACCCTGACTATACATGTTGGGTCAAATCATCTTAAGTTAGTGAACCTAGCTCAAATCAACTAGGGATCCAACAGTATCCCGTGTGGCCGTCAAGTTTGGAACGACCTTCGCGTTGCCTCCCAGCAAGGGTATTTATAGGCATAACCCTAAATCCCCAACGACGGGTTAATGGATGTCATCCGGATCCTAACCAAACTCGTTAAACACATGTCACATCTATTCAATATACATCAGCAATCTCCTCATATATTGTATATAGATGTTAAAACAAACAGATTACTTAAACCAATAGTTAATAACGATTAAAACATGAGTTTTTCTAGAAAATATAAATATGAGTTTTAGATAACTGATAAGCTAAACTCAAACAAAGGTTCCAAACATGAAAAGGAAAAAACCAAACTGGAAAACTCAAACTGATAATTTATCTATGCAAACAGTATATCATCTTCATTCGGATCGAAATCAACTTTCTCTCCTCTAATCTCCATTTGATCTGCAAATAGTCATAGCAAGAATGTTATGAGACAAATCTCTATGAATTCAAACATTTGCTATCAAAAATAAAGTGATTAGTTCTAGCAGTAAAAGAATGTAATACTTTAACTAGAAAGAAAGAATCACAAGTCAGCATCTCTATCTAATTTACAAAAAATAGAAAAATTGATTTCAAAAAATCAAACTATGTTCCTTCGATTATTAAGATTATTATTAATTGTTTCACAATTGTGTTATATCATCAAGTTTGGAATGATACAACAAGATATGACTATTACATCATCAAGTTTGGAATGATATAACTAATAATCATAATATCAAGGCACATATCGGCGACTTCAGTATTCCTTTTTGGAATGATACCCAAATCAGCCTTTGAATGAAATAATTGCGTAAGTCATCAAGTTTGGAATGACTGGAAACTATTTATCACTAGCTTTCATCAGATATCATCTGAAATATTTCAGTGTGCTCAACTCTAGATGCTTGAATGTAAGCAGACTACGGTTCTAAAATTTAAAACATACGCAAGGTATTAAGTCCTACTAAATGGACTTTAATCTCATCTCCCCCGACGTTTTAGTTGTTAGAACCTTACAAAAGCCCTTGATAAAGACATTTACTACATTATCTTTTGATCTCACGTTCAAAAGAGAGATTATCCCTTGACTTGTGAGATAGGTCAACCAGGTCTATTTCATCCTAAGTTGCCTTTGCTTTCCATTGAACAACATATTTACAGCAATGGTCTTTGTAGCTTGATTGTCACAATATATCGAAATACAGTGCATTTTCAGACTCGTCATTGGAATGTATATTACCAAATCTCTTATCCACTATGCTTCTTCTTCAACTGAAGCAAGAGCATAGAGTTCTGATTCTATAGTGTATAATGCAATGTACATCTGCGCTTTTGACTTCCATGCTATTGATCCTCCTAATGTAAATACAAAACCACTAGTGGATCTACTATCAGCAATTTCTGAGCACCAAAAGGCATCAGAATACCCCTCAAGCATAAGAAGATGTCCAATGTAACATAAAACATACTTCTCAGTGTACTTTAAGTATCATATTAGCCTTTCTAAGGCATTCCAGTGGTCCTTCCCAGGATTACTCGCGAATCAACTTAACATATCGACCGTAAAGGCAATGTCAGCTCTAGTGCAGGTTGTAGCATACATGAGACTTTCTATGAGTTTGGAGTAATTCAAATGTCTAATAGGTGAACCTTCTTTTAGTTTCAATCTATTGTTGTAATCGTATAGAGTCTCAATCTTCTTGTCATTAACGTAACCCCACTTCTCAAGTAGATTTCTAACATAGTGACTCTAACTTTGGGTAATACCATTTTCAGTGAAGTTCACTTCCGTTCCTAGGATGGTTTTCACCATACCTAAGTCTGTCATGCTAAATTGTGTCGTCAAGGCAACTTTCACGTCTTTCACCTCAGACTGATCAGTGCCCAGAATTAGCATGTCATCAACATAGAAGCAAATAATTGCAACTTTATATTAACTTGTTCTTACGTACAAACATTTATCTGATAGGCTACATTTAAAACGCATGCCTTTAACACAAGTGTCAAATTTTTCGTGCCACAATTTAGGTACTTGCTTCAATCCTTAGAGTGACTTAATCAACTCACAGACTTTATTTTTTAGACCTTCTACGACAAATCATTCATGTTGGTGCATATAGATCTCCTCAGTCAGATCTCCATTAAGAAATGCAGTCTTGACATCCATCTGATAAACGACAAAATGTTCAATAGATGCTAATACAAGAAGAATCATAATTGTCGCAATATGAAAAATAGGTGAGTATATATCAAAGTAGTCTATACCACTCACTTGAGTGAATCCTTTTGCAACTAGACGTGCTTTGTATTTAACGATACTCCCATCAATATTAAGCTTCTTTTTTCAGGGCCCACTTACTTCTAATGGTTCTAGCCCCTTTGGAAAAGTCAACTAAGGTCCAAGTGTGGTTTTGTAGGAGAGAGTTCATCTAATCATCTATGAATTCTTTTCATAATAGAGAATTCGTAGATCGCATCGCTTCCTTATAGGTAGATGGATCAGCTTCCACTTGGTAAGTCACAAAGTATTTACTGAAGCTTTTAGGCACTCGTTCTCTATTAGATAACCTTTTAGATTCTAAATCACTAGTGTTTATGAGCTCAGTGTCAGAGATCCTTAGTTCTGGCTCAATAGTAAACATAATACTAGATGCTGGCAGACCTGGAAGCATCATGTTTTTATCTTTAAGGAACTTATCCTCAAAAAAAATTACATCTCTAGATTCTATTATAGTATTAGTTAAGAGATCTAGAAACCTGTCTGCAGCACTGTCCTCTGCACATCATAGATAGACGCATGTGTTTGTCCTAAGTCCAGTCTTAGCTCTTCTAGAGTCGGGTATCCTAACATAAGTGATACAACCACGGGTCTTAAGATTATCAAATCTAGGAGGTCTCTTAAATCAAAACTCATAGGGTGTTTGCTTCAACTTAACATGAGGAACTTTATTTAGAATGTGATTTGACGTGAGTACGACTTCACCAAAATAGGTCGCAGGCATGCCAGTAGTTAACAACATGGAATTCAATATTTTTGTTAAAGTCCTATTTTTTCGGCGATACCATTGGATTGTGGTGAATATGGGGCAGTGGTTTCAGGAATTATGTCATTGTTGGAAAGAAAATCTCTGAACTCCCCCGAGACATATTCACCTCCTCTATCACTTCTTAGCTTTTTAATTTTCATGTCTAGTTGATTTTCAACCCTATTTTTGAATGTACAAAATTTTTCAAAAGCTTCATCTTTGGATTTAAGAAGATAGATGTGCTTAAACCTAGAGTAATCGTCGATAAAGGTTATCAAATACTTCTAACCTCCTCTTGTGACAAAACTTTTGTAGTCACATATGTCGGAATGTATTGACTCTAGTAATTATGTGCTCCTCGAAACCTGACTAAAAGGTGTTCTAGTTATCTTTGTCTGAGCACAAATTTCACATTTGTCAAATTTAATTGTTGTGTCTAAGGGTATGTTGTGAGTTTTAGATGACAATAGTAGTTTTTTATAGTTCACGTGTCCTAGTCTTGCATGTAAAGTCTTAGGATCTATCAGATTTGAGTTAACCTGATTTATTACTTCATTTGTTAGACTCAGCTTATACATCTCATTTACTACATAAGCACAACCAAAATAATACGAGTGAACCATTAAGGTTACTCTACAATCACTAATGTTAAATGACATACCAGCATTGCATAACAAACTAATTGAAATTAAATTAGCAACTAATGTAGGTATAAATTTAATATTTTTTCAACATTAAACGCGTACCTGAGGAAAGTACCAAAGTGACATTTCCCACCTTCAGTACGTCAGCTACTCCATCTTTTGCAATTGTGACTATCTCTTTTACTGCAGTGACATCCTCCAGAAGCGTTGAATTGTTGCAGACGTGACAAGTAGCACCTAAATCGAGTCACCAATCTGTACTGGCCTTCCCATTGCCAACCATCGCAACAAAGTCGGCAGACGTAGTCTGATAAACCGTATTAGTTTTATTATCAGTTTTGATGTGCTGGATTCACCCCTCTTGGGTTGCTTACTCTCGGAAGCACAGTGACCCCACTTATTGCAATTGTAACAGTTGCCTTTAAATTTCTTAGCCTTCCTGCTAGTGTCAGCAACTGCGGGTGCACTGGGGTGTGATCTAGTCTTTCCAGGCTTAGACTTACGCTTAGGATGTGCGACCATCTTAGCAGTAGAGTTCTGCTTGCTAACCGTCTCCATGGCGTGCCTAGTCCGATTCTCATCCTCAATGCAGATGAAGTGCTTGAGGTCTTTTATACTAACCTGTATTTTCTTCCGATACATCTCTGTTTTAAAGGAGTACCAGATCGATGGCAGCTTGAAAATTATAGCTCATGCAACAAACCCAACTGTCAGAGGGATGTTCTCACTGTTCAGTTTATCCACGAGGGTCTCAAATTCTGCAACCTGAGGAAGAATCTCCATGTCTTCAGTGAAAGTGAAGGCTATGAACTTGTCTACCAGGTGCATCTTGGACATGTTCTCTTCCTCTTTGAACTGCTCTTCCAGGGCATCCCAGATCTCCTTGATAGTTTTCATCTTGTTGTACATCTCAGCTAGTCTATTTGAGAGGCGTTTAGGAGGTATTCACGACAAAAATCTTTGTCGTTGATCCAATTATCATCGTCCTCTCCTCCTTTATAAGACTCAAAATCGGACTACACGGTATAGAAAATATTTAAGTACTTCATGTCGAACTACGTGTTCCGCTTCCAGGCACTGTACTCATAGTTGAAGAATTTATCCAGCTTGATCATCGACACAGGAGATGAGAGGTTGCCATCCTTCGACATTATGTCTCTTTCTAAATTTCTAAGTTCCATTAGGAAATTAAAGCACACACAAAAAAATTAGAAAGAGGTCACCTGAGCCGCGGAGACGATGAAGCCTTCAGATCCAATCCAAAAAAAATTGATTCATCCTCTCCGGCTGAGTAATCGCCAAAGACTAGATCTCAATGGTGGAGAATAAGTTCAGCAAAAGAAAACCTTACAAGATTTTCACAGGATCACCTTTCTTGCACGCTGATAGCGACCTCTGCTTCCAGGAGCTGAGACCTTCGACAGTGCCAAGAACACCAACAATCACAGCGAAGTGGAGATATGGCTTTCCACATTTCCAGAAAGCGTCAGGGATTCCAAGATAAAGCGAGATCTCGACTGAGTTCTGATCCACTGAAAACAAATCTGCGGCTAATTCCGGCGACAGCAGTGGCGCCAGAGTGCGACAGAATCAGCAACAACACACATTAGAGAAGCAAGATAAATTTCTCTCAAGTCTGGCGAGGAGCAGCACATTGGAAAGCACCAGAAGCAATGACAGGATTCGCGACTGGAATCTAGTTCTCTTCCTGATCTGAGCTGTGAGATCAGGATAACCATCATCAGGTTTTCTCTTTCGATCGACAGCGAGCAGGTCTGGCGATCTACCACCGAACAGCAGCAGAAACTCTTATATCCACGATCTAGGGCAGCGCAGAACACCAATCGATCGGCGATTCGGTCTTCTTATTTGATAGAGTGGTGAAATCGCCATAGAGAAATCACAGCGAGGAGACGGCGGGAGCAGAAAGGTTTCCCGATCGACGACAGAAAAACCTGCAGCGGCGGAATGATCTCTTCTTGGTCGGTAGAGGCGGCGACCTAATCTTTCAGAAAAAAAAAATGAGAGTGGCGAGGTCTCGATCTGCAAGAACGACGGGAGCCTATTCTTCCTCCCGATCGGCCGCGTCAATTACAGCAAAACACGAACAAGGAGCAGCGTATCACGGGAGCGGGGGCTAGGGCAACACCAACAAAAAACTTCGAGGATTTTAGTGCGCTCGAAGCATCCTGTATGACCATCAAGTTTGGAACGACCTTCACATTGCCCCCAATAAGGGTATTTATAGGCGTAACCCTAAATCCCCGACGACGGTTTAATGGATGTCATCTGGATCCTAACCAAACCTGTTAAGCACATGTCACATCTATTCAATATAGCTCAACAAAAACATAATCAAGGGGATTGGTGTCTTATACTTGAAGAACATTTCAAACTTAGAAATCCAATTGGTAGAATCAACCGACGCAAATCTTGGGCCTATAAGTTTGACGGAAGAGGTATTAAACAAGTCCGTAGTTGCGTTGGATCCAGACTGTCCCTTACCCAAAAGTGGATTTGTATGAAGTTTTGGGACAGAAATCTGTAATGTGGAAGGGGAACCTCCAATCTGCATGGCAGCAGGTTGTTGAAGAAGAACCTCCAATTTGGCGCCGACTTGTCTTCAGCAGCTGCCGACTTGTCTGGAGCTGCAAGTGGATTAACAGTTGGCAATTTGTAAAGATTTACTCAGTGTTAACGATCAAACCCGCAAGTATGGTTTTCTTGAGCAGAATTTGCTGGTGGTGAGAAGTTCTTGTTGGATCTGAAAGCCGGGCATAGGAATAAAAAAAGAGTTTGGAATTTGTTGGAGAAGATGACCAGTTAGCACGCTGGAGGGGAGTCTGATGCTGCTGCTGTTGGGGAAAGAATGTCGAAAATATGATTTCAATCAATGCGCCATTCGTGAACAGGAATTGATGTGTCGATGTTGTTCCAATCAACATCTTCTAGACGGAGCCGGCGAACGGAAGTTGGCGGTGAGAAAGAGGCCTTCAATAAATCTTGTTGTCGGCAATGTCATACATGTTAGTATTTTATCTCATTCACAATTATGTAGGAAAAAGCAGATGAGGAGGAGGAACCACGACAAGCTTCAAAGGTAATTCATTCATTTTCTCCGTAACATTTCACGAATAAAAGATCTGAATTTATAGGTGTTTACAGGGAATATAAAGCATCACAAAGCATTGATTAGCATTAAAACAATAAAATAAACAGGTACATTTTAACACAGACTTCTTCACAGCTTTATGGTAGTCGGTCGGTTCATTTTCCAATAGCCCCCCTTGAACCGGAGGCTCGCAAACTTTTAGGTCAGATTTAAGTTTCCTGAACCGACTTTGATGGAGGTTAGTTAGAATGTCGGCCAGCTGCAACTCAGACGAGCAGTGTTCTAACTCCGCTTCTTTGTTCTCGCTTTTTTCACGAATGAAATGGTATCTGATTGCGATGTGCTTGCTCCAACTGTGAAATACAGGGTTCTTCGATAAGGCTATTGCGGAGGTGTTGTCACACTTGAGTAAAATTGCCCTTTCTTTTCTCTTGTGATTTCATCAATCATGTTCTGCATCCAGATGCCTTCACAGATGACTGAGGTTATTCTCATGTATTCTGCTCTGGTTGTAGATAAGGCTAGGGCCTCTAATTTGTGAGGTAGATAAGTGAGCCAATGAGGCTCCTGTAGGTGTCTTATTCTGCCTTCTCATCTCCTTCTTTAAACTTGGTTGGATGAAAAGTTGTGCACACGGGGGTTTGACTTGGGTTACACTCCCAAGTCCTGAACTTTTTCAATAGCTCATCGGCATTAAGCTTCTGAGAGAGAAAGAAAGACCCATAGTGTTGTTGATGCATGCCTAAGAAGAACTTCATATGCCCGAGATCAGACATTTCATATTTTTCTTTCATTTTGTTTTTGAACTCCTGAATTGTGTCTTCGGTTTCACCCGTGATCAAGAGATCATGAACGTAAAGGTAAACGATGAGCTTATGACCATTTACATCATCTTTGATGAAGAGGGAAGGTTCAAATTTACTTGTCACGAGTCTTTCCTGATGAAAGTGTGTTGTGATGTTGGAGTGCCAGGCCCTGGGGGTCTGCTTTAATCCATATAACACCTTATGTGTTATGCAATCGGACTGAGTACCGCGGTAGCGCAACGGAATTAAATCGAGCAAAAACAATCACGCAAAATAAAAAACCACAGAACGAGATATCCAAGCACACAGACGACACAAAAATTTACGTGGTTCGGAGAGAAGCTCCTACATCCACGGGGAGAGCGCGCCGGAGAAGATCCACTATAAGGTATGGAGGTACAGATTACAATAGAGACCGTAAGGTCGAGCAATGAAGAGAAAACCGAAAAGGTGAAACCGGACTATCGCCTGCGATAGTGATGTCACCGGGCGATAGTGGTACTGTTCACCTCCTTTGCGGAATCGCCGCCTGGACTGTACGCCTGAAGCCGACCTCGCCTGGATTCGGCCGCCTGATGTCGCCGCGCCGCCTGGGATCACCTCCGCTGCCTGGAACCACCGCGGGAGACCGGCCTGATGTCGATCCGACTGGATTCGACCGGATGCCGCTCCGATAGCTCCGCCTCGAGTCGTCCGCCTGGAGACGTCCCCTTGAGCACCTGCTGCCGCCGTCGCCGGCCGACGCCGCTGGGATGAGAACGGTGGGTGGCTAAGAACTCCTTCGGATCGATGTTGGTGTTGGGATGAATTGAATCATAGCCTCCCCTCCATTTTATAGCACAAGAGAGGGCCGGTCATTCCATGTTTGGCGAGCACAAAGGGGGAAAGGCAGCCTGGAGAATAATCTCCCTTGATGAACTTCCTAAAAGGATTTGGCCTTGATTAGGAAAATGGGATTCCCATGAATTGGTGACATGGCTCAATCCTAACGGTCCGGGCGTGAATAGGTGTCACAATCTAACAATCTCCACCTTGACGCCTCACGCGACAGACTCCACCTGAAACTTGGATCTCCTCCCTCCGGCAAACTACCCCCTCTCCCTGGGGTTACCACGATCAGCACGCACAGATATGAGCCAAGTCAAGGCAGTGCTTGAACTTGACTCCGGTCAACGGCTTGGTCAACATGTCTGCGATGTTATCCTCAGTGTGCACCTTTAGTAACTGAATATCTCCGCCAGCAACGAACTCTCTCAACTTATGGTACCGCACATCAATGTGTTTTGTCCTGGCATGATAGACCGGGTCTTTGGCCAGACAAATCGCACTCTGACTGTCACAGTGCAGCTTCACCGCTTCCTGAGAAATCCTGAGTTCTTTGGCGAGACCTTTGAGCCAGATAGCTTCCTTTACGGCTTCCACTGCAGCAATGTACTCAGCCTCTGTCGTAGATAAAGCCACAATGTCCTGCAGAGTGGCTTTCCAACTGATGGGGCCCTCACCACAAAGGAAGATGTACCCGGAGGTAGATCTTCTTTGGTCGAGGTCGCCCGCATAGTCGGAATCAACGTATCCCTCTAGGACTTTAGAGACTCCGCTCTTCTTAAACAGCAAACCGACGTTTTTCGTTCCGTTCAGATATCTTAGAATCCACTTGACTGCTTCCCAGTGTTGTCGCCCCGGATTCCCCATATATCTGCTGACTACGCTCACAGCCTGAGCGTTATCTGGTCTTGTACAGATCATGGCGTACATCAAGCATCCTACCGCACTAGCGTACGGCACCCCGAGCATCTTTTGTCGTTCTCCCTCTGTGTCTGGACACTGCTGTGACGATAATCTAAACTGTTGCCCTAGAGGGGTTGAAACGGGCTTAGATTCAGTCATATTGAACTTCTCCAGAACCTTTTGAATGTACCCTGTCTGAGAAAGCCAAAGCATGTCCCGCTTCCTATCTCGCTTGATTTCCATGTCAAGGATCTTCTGTGCTTGACCCAGATCCTTCATTTCAAACTCAGCTTGTAGTTTCTGCTTCAAAGACTGGATCTCCTGAGCTGACTTGCACGCAATCAGCATGTCGTCGACGTATAGCATCAGAATCAGAACGTCGTCGTTTGCCAGAAATTTGTAGTAGGTGCAGCTGTCGTACTGGCTCCTGCTGAATCCTTGTGAAACCATGAACATATCAAATCTCTTGTTCCACATTCTTTGAGCCTGCTTCAGACCGTAGAGGGACCTTCTTAGTTTGCACACCTTCTTCTCGTCACCGGGTTATACAAACCCTTCAGGCTGCAAGATGTAGATCTCCTCTTCCAAGTTGCCATGAAGAAACGTCGTTTTCACGTCCATCTGCTCTAGCTCCATATCGTACATTGCCACCATCGCAAGAAGCACCCGTATGGAGCAGTGTTTTACCACGGGTGAGAATATTTCATCAAAATCGACACCCTTCTTCTGCGCGAACCCCTTGGCAACGAATCTGGCCTTGTATCTCCACTGGTCTTTGCCGGATGTAGATTCCTTCTTCCTGAATATCCATTTGGAACTGATTGCCTTCGCCCCTTTGGGCAGACGAACCAAGTCCCAAGTCTGATTTTTACGAAGGGACTCCATCTCTTCTTCCATAGCTGCTTTCCACTGAGAACTCTCTCTACTCTCTACAGCTTCTTTATAAGATCCAGGATCTGTGGAGATCACCTGGAAAGCGTACGCTACCGTGTCCTGTAGCCTGAGAGGCAGTCTAACCTCTCTCCTTGCCCTTTCTCTAGCAATAGAGTACGGCTCTGCTTCCGTAGGTTGCACAGTATCAGCATTTTTTGGGTCAGAGGAATCACCGTGGTCATCAGCTTGGTCGCTCCCTTCCAGCTCCACCTCTAGGGGTGTGACTGGAGTCTTCTCCACCTCTTTAGACTGAGCCTCAGATTTCTTGAGCATAGAGGCCTCATCGAAGATCACATCGCGCCTGACCTCCACCTTCTTTGTATCCGGGTTCCACAGTTTGAACCCCTTCGTGCCGGTCTTTCGTCCCAGATAGATGCACCGTTTGGACTTAGCATCCAGCTTCGTCTTCTCAGAGTCCTGTACAAGGGTGTACACAGGACAACCAAAGATGTGGATGTCAGAGTAGTTAACCGGCCTGCCTAACCAAACTTCCTATGGCGATTTCAGATTCAGTGACATCGATGGGGATCGATTCACTAGATAGCATGCCGTATTAATGGCCTCGGCCCAGAAGGACCTTGGTAGGTCTGCAAATAACCGCATGCACCAAGCTCTCTCTAGCAACGTTCGGTTCATCCTTTCTGCCACGCCATTCTGCTGCGGTGTACCAGGAATAGTAAGGTGTCGAGTGATGCCCTCCTGTTTGCAGTATTCCTGGAACTCCGCTGAGGTGTACTCGCCACCGTTATCAGATCTCAGGTATTTGACTCTTTTTCCGGTCTGCTTTTCTATTGTCGTCTTCCAGACTTTGAATTTCTCGAGTACTTCGGACTTGTGCTTCAGAAAGTAGATCCAGACCTTTCTCGAAAAATCGTCGATGAAAGTCACGAAGTATTTGGCCCCACCAAGAGACGTCTTTAGGGCAGGCCCCCAAACATCTGAGTATATATATTCCAGTGCCCGCTTACTCCGCTGCGTAGATGTCACGAACTTCACTCTGTGCTGCTTCCCGAGAACGCAGGTCTCGCAGAAGTCTAACTTGCATATCTTGACTCCTTTCAGTAGGCCCTTCTTGTGAAGCTCCAGCAGTCCTCTCTCGCTCATGTGGCCAAGTCTAGCATGCCACAGCAGAGAGGAGTCCTCATCTGTCGTCTCAGAAACCGCCGCGTCGCCGGCGATGGTAGTGCCGATCAGTTTGTAGAGAGTACCAGAGCGCTCTCCTTTCATGACCACCAGAGCGCCTTTCTTGACCTTCAGATATCCTCCCTCGCCGGTGTATGAGCACCCAGCCGCCTCTAGAGTGCCTAGGGAAATTAGACTCTTCCTCAGATCGGGCACGTATCTTACATCAGTAAGGGTCCTGATTGTTCCGTCGAACATCTTAATTCTGATACTGCCGATCCCGAGCATCTTGCACTCCGAGTCGTTTCCCATCAGAACGCGACCGCCGTCACATTGCCTGAAGCTAGTGAACCATTCTATGTTCGGGCACATGTGATACGAGCATCCCGTATCCATGATCCACGTATCGGTGGTATCGAGGGTGGAGTGTACATGGAGTACGTCAGCATCGCTCTCGGGGTCAGACGCCACAGCCGCGTGTTCCTGATTCCTTTCTTTCGCTTTTTTCTTCGGACAGTTGTTTTTCCAGTGCCCTTCTTCCTTGCAGTAGTGGCACTGGTTCTTCTTGTCCCGAGACTTAGACCTAGCCCGATTGAATTTCTTCCCTCTGCCTCTCGATCTCCCTCTGACCGGTTCTTTGTTCTTCACGAACAAACCTTCGCTGGTGCTGGGGCCGGGTTTGCTCCGCATTTCGTTCGATAGCAGCGTCGTTATCACCTCCTCCATTTTGAGTGTATCCTTTCCGTAGAGAATTGTGGTGACCAGATGGTCGTAGGACTGGGGTAGAGAAGACAGTAGTAGAAGCGCTTGTTCTTCCTCTTCGACTTTCACGTCCATGCTCCGCAGCTGGGAGATCAACTTGTTGAACGCATTCATGTGTTCTAGCAGCTTGTTGCTCTCGGACATTCTTAAGTTGTATAACTGTCTCTTCACATAGAGCTTATTTGTGAGAGATTTCGACATATACAGCTCCTCCAATTTCTTCCATAGGTCTACGGTGGTGTCAGCGTCGACCACGTTGTACATGACCTCGTCGGCGAGACTCAACTGGATTGTGCTGATGGCCTTCAGATCCAGTTCCTCCCATTCCTCGTCTTTCTTCACGCCGGACTTCTCCTTGCCGAGTAGCGCCTTGTGGAGTCCTTGCTGAACGAGAACCGCCTTGATCCGCTTCTGCCATAAGCCGAAATCGATCTTACCGTCGTACTTGAAAATCTCGAATTTTGCCGCCATTGTTTTGCTCGCAGTGCTACTGAGTGATCAGAAAAATGTTCTCGGATCAGATCTTGAGAAGGTAGGGAGTGGACCTTGTCGTCACCTACCGTTGACCCAGATCTAGAACCAGAACGCCCAGACGATCACCCCCGCGGAACCTGGCTCTGATACCAATTGTTATGCAATCGGACCGAGTACCGCGGTAGCGCAACGGAATTAAATCGAGCAAAAACAATCGCGCAAAATAAAAAACCACAGAACGACATTTCCAAGCACACAGACGACACAAAAATTTACGTGGTTCGGAGAGAAGCTCCTACATCCACGGGGAGAGCGCGCCGGAGAAGATCCACTATAAGGTATGGAGGTACAAATTACAATAGAGACCGTAAGGTCGAGCAATGAAGAGAAAACCGAAAAGGTGAAACCGGACTATCGCCTGCGATAGTGATGTCGCCGGGCGATAGTGGTACTGTTCACCTCCTTTGTGGAATCGCCGCCTGGACTGTAAGCCTGAAGCCGACCTCGCCTGGATTCGGCCGCCTGATGTCGCCGCGCCGCCTGGGATCACCTCCGCTGCCTGGGATCACCTCCGCTGCCTGGAACCACCGCGGGAGACCGGCCTGATGTCGATCCGACTGGATTCGACCGGATGCCGCTCCGATAGCTCCGCCTCGAGTCGTCCGCCTGGAGTCGTCCCCTTGCGCACCTGCTGCCGCCGTCGCCGGCCGACACCGCTGGGATGAGAACGGTGGGTGGCTAAGAACTCCTTCGGATCGCTGTTGGTGTTGGGATGAATTGAATCATATCCTCCCCTCCATTTTATAGCACAAGAGAGGGCCGGTCATTCCATGTTTGGCGAGCACAAAGGGGGAAAGACAGCCTGGAGAATAATCTCACTTGATGAACTTCCTAAAAGGATTTGGCTTTGATTAGGAAAATGGGATTCCCACGGATTGGTGACATGGCGCAATCCTAACGGTCCGGGCGCGAATAGGTGTCACAATCTAACACTTATGAAGTTTGTAGACTGAGTTTTCTTCCCCCCTTCTCTGGTACGCCTCAGGTTGCTCGACATAGACTTCTTTGGATAATGTCTCATTCAAGAAGACAGATTTTACATCTAGTTGATAGATTGGGTAGTTGTTGTTGGCGGCTATGACAAGTAGAAGTCTTACCGTATCCCTTGGCAACAATACGAGCCTTGTGCTTGATTATGTCTCCCTTCTCATCGCACTTAAGCTTGAAAATCCATTTTAGGCTAATGACTGACTTGTCAGATGGCCTAGGGACTAAAGTTCAGGTTTTGTTCTTCTCAAACATACTTATTTCTTCATTCATGGCTTTTTTCATTCATCTTGATTTGTTGTTTCTTTATAACTTGTTGGAGTGCTATGAAACATAACAATATTGGTGATGTCATATATCTCCTGGAGAGATGGAGTTTGTTGGGCATGTGATGATTCTGGAGAATCAGGAGCTTGGGACAGGCTTTCTTCTTCAATGACTGAATCATCTTGTAACACTTGGACGGGGTTTGAATTGAACTCAACCGTGTTACTGGAAGTGTGATTCACTCCTTCGTCTCATGCCCATGGCCACCTTTCTTCCTCATGAAAGACAACATCTCTAGAAATGATTAGTTTTTAGGTTGTTGGATCAAACAACCTGTATGTTTTTCTGTTTTCACAATAACCCAAAAACACACATTTTAGGACTGTTTGATCTAACTTATCTTTCTTTTGTTTAAGCACATGTGTAAAGGCTACGCTTCCGAAGGTTCTTAAGTGTCTCATTCATGGTTTCTTGTTGTTTAACATTTCGTAAGGAGTTGTGCTTTTATTTACCTTTGTTGGTACTCTGTTCAGTACATGCACAACGAAGGTTGTGGCTTCACACCAAAAATGTTTTGGCATGTTCTTGTGAAGTAGCATGGATCGAGCCATCTCCAATATGGTCCTATTTCTGCACTCCACGACTCCATTTTGTTGCAGCGTTCCTGGTGTCGTGAGCTCATGCCCAATTCCATGTATAGTGCAAAAGTGCTTGAAAGCATGGGAGATGAATTCCCCACCATTGTCGTTACTGATAGCTTTGATGCTTCTCTCTAATTCCTTCTCAATTTGCCTTTTGAATTCAATGAAACTGGACAAAGTTTGTGATTTTTGGCCAATAGGAACATCCTCATAAATCTCGTAAAGTCGTCAAAAATTAAGAGAAAATACTTTTTAGCCCCGGTTGTGGGGGTTAAGGATGGCCCCCAGAGATCACAGTGAAGGAGCTCGAGAGGCTTTGAGCATCGCTGAGTTGAATGCAGGAATGACAGTCGATGTGATTTCCCCATTGCACAGGTGTCACATAGGCAATGATGAACCTTAAGCTCAGGTAATCCACCTCCAAGCTTATTTTTGAACAGGTTCTGCATAGAGATAAAATTCAGGTGTCCCAGACGGTAGTGCCACTTCATGATGTCGTCTGAGGTTTGCTCAATTGAGACCAAAACTCTGTTCTGTGGTGCTTCCAGGGATAAGGAGAATAACTTGTTCCTTGTCATTCTGGTAGTCGCCACTTGGATGCCACAAGAATCAAAAATTATGCAAGTGTTAGCTTTAAAAACCAGTGTATATCATTGGTCACCATCTGACCAACACTGAGTAGGTTTCTGAGCCAATGATGGAACGTATTGAACATCAGCGAATGACTTTGCTTCTTCCTTCTTGGTCCTTGACAATGATGCAGCCTTTACCTTCAATTGGTTTAGAATTGTCATCTCCTAAGTACACAGAAGACTTGACATTTTCATCGAGCTGGACAAATAGGCTTTTGTCATTCGTCATATGGTTGGAACATCCTAAGTCGATGTGCTACCTGGAGGACTCACCACGGGATTTTGTCTCCTCACTACAAGTTAAGAAAAGTCTTTTTTTTTTCTTTTTCTCCTTTTTCATTTTCTGAGAACTTTGCATTTTCTTTGTTTTTAAACCAGTAATCGCAGTCAAAATGCGTGGGTTTTTTACACCGCTTGCACTTGAAATAGCACTTTGAGATGTCATGGTTTGATTTTTTTGCACGGAGTACAATATACTCCATTGCCTTGGGTGTTTTCATTTGGCTGTGAAAGGTTTTTGTTGTTGTTGTTGGTTTTGAGGTATTTGTTTCCAGTGCTGTCCTTGGAACCCATTGTTTTTATTTGTGTTCACGAGTTTCTTTTCAGTAGGTTGCTGCTTATCAAGATTCATCTTGGTCTGCAGTGCATGGTTGATGGAAGGTAAGTGTCGTTTCAAACGTTCCTCGTGGGATTGGATTTTCCCAATGAGTGCACTAACAGATAGAGTATCCAAGTCATTTCTTTCCTCTATCGCAGAAGCAATGTGATCATATGTTTTGTTGTGCAAATGGCACCTGCCCGCGAGTACGGAACTCGTCGCGGACAATAGCAACGGAAGCAAAAATATTGAGCAAATAATGGCGCGCACCAATCCAACAGTTCGAGTTTCCAAAACACATAAAAAACACACAGACGACAAGAGATATACGTGGTTCGGAGTTAAGCTCCTACATCCACGGGGAGAGCGCGCCGGATCCACTAATCGAAAACAAAATCCGATTACAACACAGGCACTCAACGATCCTCAGCGGATCGACACTAACCTAAAATATGAAATAAAGAACAACAGAAGAACAAAGAAAACTCCCCTATCCGCAGCCTGGATCTGAATCTGATCGTCGCCTCTGCCACGCGTCGCTGCCCTCCGGCCAAGAAAGCCGCTGCCCTCTTCAAGATGAAGGAACCGCAGCCTTATGCCTTCTTTCACCGCCGAAGTTGCCGCCGCCGCTGGATCGCCGGAGCCGCCGGAGATGGAAACCTGCACCCGCCGCTGCCGTGGATCTCCCCTCTCCTTGGCCGGAGATGGAGCCGATGCCGCTGCCGTGCACTAGATCGGAACTCCGATCAATCTTCCGCTGCCTCCGTCAACCACCGCTCGCCTGCAAGATCTGTCGCCGCTGCTGCCTGAGAAGAACCGCCGGCCCAAGAATGCCGGAGAAGAAGCCGGCTCTGCCCGATCTTGCCACTGCCGGATCCCAAGGATCGCCGGACCTACGTAGCCCTAGATCGGAATTTCCGCTGCACCGCTGTCGCCGGAGAAGAAGCCCTAGACCGGGCTTGCCGCTGCGCCGCTGTCGCCGGAGAAGAAAACCCCAGGAACCGCCGGCCGTCGCCGGAGAAGAACCACCCGAAGCCGATCGTCGCCGGAGAAGAAGCGTCCGATGCCCGACGCCACCACTTCTCCCTCCCGATGTCGCTGCCGGATCTTCTCCCAAAGCCGAAGCGTCCCGAAGATGCGATGCCGCGATGCCGCCGCGTCCTCTTCCTCCTTGCCGCCGGAGAAGAAGAGCCAAGATCCTCCAACCGTCGCCGGAGAAGAAAGCCCGCCGCTCGCCTCTTCTTATTTCTCCCGATCGCCGCTCCCGATGCCGCCGATCCGCTCGATGCCGCCGTCCGCTCTCAGTTAGGTTTTTGGAAAAAGAATCGGGGGATACTACCTCTCTGTGCAAGTTATATATATAACAAGACACATAACCGAACCGGTCCAGCTGGACCGGTCCGGTTTGGAGGCATCACAATAACAATCTCCACCTTGATGCTCCACAAACACTAATACCGCCTAAAACACACAGACCCCTACTGGCGACTACAAGCCCCCCCTCCCTGGGGCCGACACGATCAACGTGCACCAGTCTGAGTTAAGTCAAACTTAACTCGCCTCACTGATTTCTCTCGCACGCTCGCAACGCATTCCTCCGTAGGAATCTCCCGCAACATCACGCCTCCACCTCGAGCGAACTCCCTCAACTCCCGGTGACGCACGTCGACATGCTTCGTCCTTGCACGATAGACCGGGTCTACTGCAAGACGAATCGCACTCGAACTCTCACTGTGCAACTCCACCTTCTCCTGAGTGATCCTAAGTTCCTCGGTGAGACCTCTGAGCCTGATGGCTCCTCTCGCGGTGTCTGGGTACTCCTGAGATGACTCTCTACCCATATCCTCTACGGCTGCGAAGATTCTACCTCCGCCAAGGTCCTCTCTCCGTGCACACGCCCTTGCCACGAATCCTGCCCCACTCCTCCGCTGGTCCTTCCTAGCTTTTCGCTGAGAACGGTCTCTGCTCTCTAAAGCTCTATCGAAGGAATCGCGATCTGAGAAGATCGCCTGAAGTGCATACGCTACCGTATCCTGTAGCTCGAGAGACGGTGTGACCTCTCTCCTCGCATCTCCCCTGGCAATCGTGGTGCCAATCAGTCTATAGAGCGATCCTGAACGCTCTCCTCTCAAGACTGTCTGCGCGCCTCGCCTTACCTCCAAATACCCGCTGCTACTGGTATAAGAATACCCGGCAGCCTCCAGAGTGCCTAAAGAAAGCAAGCTCTTCCTCAACTCGGGCACATACCGAACGTCGGTGAGGGTCCTAACCACTCCATCGAACATCCTAATCCTGATGCTCCCGACTCCAGAAATCTCGCACTCTGACCGGTTCCCCATCCGAACACGACCACCTCCACAGTGCCTAATACTGGAGAACCATTCAATGTTCGGGCACATGTGGAACGAACATCCTGTATCCATGATCCAGGAATCTGTGGTCCCGACTACCACGTCTCGGCTTTGTGAAACGTGTAGAACATCATCATCGCTCACGCACTCGGATGCCACTGCAGCCTGCTGAGGCACAGATTCTTTGCCCTTGAGTTTCCTCACTGGGCAGTTGGCCTTCCAATGCCCCTCCTCCTTGCAGTAGTAACACCTACCCCTGGACCTAGGTCGATCATCCTCCTTGCCTCCCCCTCTCGATCTCCCTCGGGATGGGTCTCTGCTCTTCACGAGCAGACCCTCGCTCGCACTCGATCCGGAACTGCTCCTCTTCTCATTAGAGAGAAGCATCGTCACCACTTCCTCCATCTTAAGGGTATCCTTCCCATACAACATGGTGGTAACTAAATGATCGAACGACCTCGGGAGTGAGGACAAGAGGAGAAGAGCCTGATCTTCCTCCTCGACCTTCACATCCATACTCCGCAACTGGGATACCAACTTGTTGAACACATTCATATGGTCCAACAACTGCGTTCCCTCAGACATCCTCAAGCTGTACAACTGCTTCTTCACGTACAGCTTGTTCGTGAGCGACCTGGACATGTAGAGCTCCTCGAGCTTCCTCCACAAGTCCACCGTAGTTTCCGCCTCGATAACGTTGTACATGACCTCGTCTGCCAAACACAGTTGTATGGTGCTAATGGCCTTGAGGTCTAGCTCATCCCACTCGTCGTCGTCTTTCACCTTAGCCTTCTCCTTTCCAAGGAGTGCCTTGTGAAGACCCTGCTGAACGAGTACGGCCTTTATGCGCTTTTGCCAAAGACCGAAATCGATCCGCCCATCGTATTTTGGAACCTCGAATTTGGCCGCCATTGAATTTGCTCACTAGTCCGAAGGTCGAACCTCCCTCTGATACCAATTGTTGTGCAAATGGCACCTGCCCGCGAGTACGGAACTCGTCGCGGACAATAGCAACGGAAGCAAAAATATTGAGCAAATAATGGCGCGCACCAATCCAACAGTTCGAGTTTCCAAAACACAGAAAAAACACACAGACGACAAGAGATATACGTGGTTCGGAGTTAAGCTCCTACATCCACGGGGAGAGCGCGCCGGATCCACTAATCGAAAACAAAATCCGATTACAACACAGGCACTCAACGATCCTCAGCGGATCGACACTAACCTAAAATATGAAATAAAGAACAACAGAAGAACAAAGAAAACTCCCCTATCCGCAGCCTGGATCTGAATCTGATCGTCGCCTCTGCCACGCGTCGCTGCCCTCCGGCCAAGAAAGCCGCTGCCCTCTTCAAGATGAAGGAACCGCAGCCTTATGCCTTCTTTCACCGCCGAAGTTGCCGCCGCCGCTGGATCGCCGGAGCCGCCGGAGATGGAAACCTGCACCCGCCGCTGCCGTGGATCTCCCCTCTCCTTGGCCGGAGATGGAGCCGATGCCGCTGCCGTGCACTAGATCGGAACTCCGATCAATCTTCCGCTACCTCCGTCAACCACCGCTCGCCTGCAAGATCTGTCGCCGCTGCTGCCTGAGAAGAACCGCCGGCCCAAGAATGCCGGAGAAGAAGCCGGCTCTGCCCGATCTTGCCACTGCCGGATCCCAAGGATCGCCGGACCTACGTAGCCCTAGATCGGAATTTCCGCTGCACCGCTGTCGCCGGAGAAGAAGCCCTAGACCGGGCTTGCCGCTGCGCCGCTGTCGCCGGAGAAGAAAACCCCAGGAACCGCCGGCCGTCGCCGGAGAAGAACCACCCGAAGCCGATCGTCGCCGGAGAAGAAGCGTCCGATGCCCGACGCCACCACTTCTCCCTCCCGATGTCGCTGCCGGATCTTCTCCCAAAGCCGAAGCGTCCCGAAGATGCGATGCCGCGATGCCGCCGCGTCTTCTTCCTCCTTGCCGCCGGAGAAGAAGAGCCAAGATCCTCCAACCGTCGCCGGAGAAGAAAGCCCGCCGCTCGCCTCTTCTTATTTCTCCCGATCGCCGCTCCCGATGCCGCCGATCCGCTCGATGCCGCCGTCCGCTCTCAGTTAGGTTTTTGGAAAAAGAATCGGGGGATACTACCTCTCTGTGCAAGTTATATATATAACAAGACACATAACCGAACCGGTCCAGCTGGACCGGTCCGGTTTGGAGGCATCACAATAACAATGTTTTTGGTAAACTTTTTAAGATTTTAAGCACGACTTCACGTTTGGGCACTGGTGCACCAAGATTGCTCAGTTTGTTGGTGAGGTTTGTGAGTTTTGGTATGAACTCAAAATTTGATTCATCTTCTCTCATGTAGAGGGAATCAAACTGCCTCTTTACGCTTACTTTTCAGATAGTGATTACATTTCTATCACCTTGGTAGATCTCTTTGAGGGTATCCCATGCAGGTTGCACTGTCTTGGTTCCCATGATCCTCGAAAATACGTTGGCAGAGACGACTTGTTAGATGAGTCGCAGTGTCAAGGAGTTCTTTTGTTTTTCTCCTTTGGGTATTATGGCTTCCTCTCCTCCTTTCACTTTCTCTCTTGGATCGGGTTTGGGTCCATGTTGAACAACCTGCCATAGATCTTGTGACTCAAGGAGAGTCTCCATCTTGACTGTCCAATGGTCATATAGATCTCCATTAAACAAGGGGAGGTGCTGCGACGGGCATGCGGCGGTGTTGGTAGATGATGAGCCCATGATTGCCAAATGCATAGAAATGAAGGATATCACGCTCTGATACCACTATTAATATTTTACCTCATTCATAATGATGCAGGAGAAATAGAGGAGGAGGAACCACGACATGCTTCAAAGGCAATTTATTCATTTTCTGCTTAACATTTCACTAATACAAGATCTGAATTTATAGGTGTTTACAAGGAATATAAAACATCTCAAAGCATTGATTAGCATTAAAACAAGAAGATAAATAAATAGGTACATTTTAACACTTAGACTTCTTCACGGCTTTATGGTAGCCGGTCGGTTCATTTTTCAACAATGAAATTCTTCGTTCCTCTTCTTGACCGTGGATTTTGGGGAGTTTGCCATTTCCGGCGATGTGCCCGTGATGGAATTAGTTGGCTGGGAGGGAGATTTCTCGCACGGTGAGCGTTCTGTGTTGTCCCCGACGAGATGGCCGGACACCACGTTCTTGATCGCTGTTCTTTCAGGAATGTAAGTCCTATCTATTTTCTGGGAGCAAAAAGGAAATCTCTCAACAGGTGTTCTGGGCGGAAGAAAATGATGGCGTCTTTAATAACTTCGGCAAGGTAACAGGGCTGCTCCGTCGTTCTCAACGAGATGAAGATGCCGGAAGTTTCCTGTCGACCTGACGCTTCTTTCTGTTGACGCGGCCTGGTGAAGTGCTGGTACTCTCAGCAGGTGCTGGTATCACCTCCGGAGAAGGCGGTGATGTCGCTACAGAGGACGAGTTCCAGCGGCGTTCTTGAGAAGGTCGTAACGTGATACGAGATAATAGAAATAAGGGAATGACCAAGAAAAGGAGGCGGCAGGAGACAAGAAAGAAGAGGAATGGCCGGAGATAAGAAAGAGGGGGAGAGGAGAGGCAAAGAAGAACCGCAGAACTTTATTAAACTTCTCATAATCAACACATTAGGGCATATTTATAGCCTAATTACCCAACATGACTGCTCCTCTAATTACACAGACGCGTAACTAGGTAAGAGAAATATTAAGGCAAACAACACTGTCGGACACAGAAAAATGAGTTTGTTTGCTGTAATTACACCATAGGAGTAGTAGATGGAACCTCCGTTCATCAAGCTGCTTGTAACATTACCATTAACATGGCGCCACCCAATCAAGCTGCTTTCCTTGTCAATATTCGCGACTCAAGGAATCATGGGGTTCAAGTCCCGACAAATGCCTGTCGGCTTCTGCTCCCCTCCGGCGCAGAAGAACAGCTCTTCCGGGCAGCGAAACAGGCAGTTGTCGGCGAGGCTCACCACCGCCGTTCCCTCTTTCATTTCCTGCATCAGCCCCGGTATCGGCCCATACAGATAGTTCGCTCCCAGTAACAACCGCTCGAACGGCAGGAACACGCTGCCGCCGCGCCCTGCCGCCCGCATTGCATACTGTGCCGGAATTAGGCCGGTGAAGCGGTTGTCCTCCAAAATCACTGCGGTGAGGCGAGGCATTGAGCCGATGAAGTCGGGTAAAACTCCGCCGACCCGATTGTGGCTGAGGTCCAGCGCCACCATCTGGCTGGCTGCGCCGCCGTCTGCTGGCCGCTCCATCCACTCGAATCCGTTTCCGGCGAGAACCAACTGCTCGAGCGCCGCGTGCTCGAACGCCGCCGCAGGCACCGGCCCGCATAGAGCATTGTGGCTGAGATCCAGCACCTGTAGAGATGGAAGCGCGGCGAGGGCGGTCCCGGGAAGGCCTCCGGCGAGGAGATTGCGGCGCATGGAGAGCTCGAAGAGGGATGGCGGGAGAGCCGCGGTGGGGAAAAGGCCGGAGAGGAAGTTGTTGCTGGCGTCGAGGAAGTTGAGGTTGGAGAGGAGGCGGAGGTCGGGGAGTTGGCCGGAGAGGTTGTTGGATTGGATCTCGAGGCGACGGAGAGAGGGGAAGGGTGGGGAGTGCATGGGGCCGGAAAGGTAGTTTCCGTCGAGGTAGAGCTCTTCGAGGGCCGGGGAAATGGGGAAGACGGGAATGGGGCCGGAGAGGCAGTTACGGGAGAAAGAGATTCTGCGGAGGAAAGGCGGGAGTGAAGTGACGGCGGGCGGAAGAGGGGGTATGCTGCCGTGGAGTCGGTTGTCGGCCAAGTCAAGGGATTGAAGGAAGGGGAGTGACCAGATGGAGGGCAGGAGGACGCCGGAGTAGCCCGCGGAGTCCAGGGACAATTCGGTTATGCGGGAGAATGTCAGGCCGCCGGTGGAGTTGGAGGCGGCGTCGCAGCGGAGGCCGCAGGTGAAGTGAGGTCCGAAAGCAGAGAGACAGGGATCTAGGTTGAAATCCCACGATTCGAGACAGGAGCCGGGCTGGAAGGAAGCGTGGTCAAGTGCAGCCACCACCTCCTTGAGGGAGGCAATGTCGCCGGGGAAGGTGATGGATTCCACCGCCGCATAGAGGAGGAGGAGGAGGAGGAGGAGGAGGTGGAGATGAGAGGTGAGGCTTCTCATGGCAGCTTCAGCAGTGAAAAGAGGACGATGGTGAAAGGCAAAGCTGTGGGTGTGGGGAGTAAGATTGTGTGCGGCTCTAACAGTGGACAGAGCATCAATCACGTGCCAAGTTTTTCTTTTTCCAGCTTTTTCCTCCCACTTTTTTCAGATTGAAGGATATGAATGGCTGTGGAAGATGAATGCTAAGCATTTAAATAAAGTCTTGCCATTAATGATCGGGGAAATATATGCCTCGGTTTATTTTGGAGGAATGGGAATTGAAAATTAGAATTGAAATGAAGACAAATAATACATGTGTATGACAAGTAATTGGTCGAGATTTTGGCACAATACATTTTAAAAAATATATTTTTTTTTAATATTGAACAAATTAATTTACTCTTACAAAATGTTTATAACATGAACAGCATTTAATCTTTTTTAATTTTCCAATCACTTCAATATATTGACTATTGGGAATAACTTTGTACCAGACGAGATGCGGAAACAAAGCTAGAACTATAAAATTGCTTCAACCCGAAAGCTTCAACCCGAAAGCTTCAACAAAAGCAGAACTAGAAACTATAATATGGAGTTGGTGGTCTTCTCTTTCACATATGGCAAGCTGTTATACAGCGAGGATGGAAATTCATTAATGAAACACAGTAAGAGCATAAAGTGTTAGATTTTAGAAAAGAATGATGATACATTGTTACCTTCTATTTAAGAGATCAAACTATCAAAATCTGACATTTCAATTGCTTCTGCTTGGGATAGATCCTAACAGTAAAATGTATAAGAATAAACAGGGAGAAGAGAAAAGCATATGGATAGAGATACATAAATGAGGGAAAACATAGGAGGAGAACTGCATAGGCCTTACGCACCTCAATTGGTGATGAGAAGTTGGAAAGCTTCATAGTTAAGTGTACTCGTGCTGGAGTAGTCACTGGATGGGTGACCTCCTAGGAAGTCCCGTGGTGTGTGTTTGACAATCGAGTTTGGCTCATATAAGGGAGGATGTGACCTCCAACAACCCGCCACGTGGTCAGTTTAAGGTAGGTCACCCGGTGTTGGGCTCGGGCCGAACGCGGCACGTGGAAATGTGTTGGGTCGGTTGGGCTGCAGCCCTCTAAGAGAGTTTAAGGAAGGCAGCCCGGATACCTTGCGAGGTGGGATACGACCGCACGCCCCTTCTAACAAAAATCGGTTTTTGTTAAAAAGGGGGTCGGCCCACTCGCGTGAGTATCCCGGGCCGCTCCCAGTCAGGACTGTAGTCCCCCGGGCCCAACCCCTCTCCACCACCGCCCGCGGCCTAGCCCATTCCGGGCACCCAGGATCCGACTTAATACGGTTGCCGGGTTGTTGAGGTTGGCAAGGCGTGGCCTGGCCTCAATCCTCCAACCTCTCATACTCATTTGCGCTGCAGCGCGGATGGGTGTGAGAGGGTGGTTTAAAACCCTCTTACAAAGGAGGTCACAGGATCAAGGTCGGATGACAACGTCTTTGTGACCTCGACAAAAACCAATTTTTGTTGAAAGGGGGTCGGCCCACTCATGTGAGTATCCCCCCCCCCCCCCTGCCCCCAGCCAGACTGCAGTCCACCAAGCCCAACCCCTCTCCACAACCGCCCGCGGCCTAGCCCATTCCGGGCACCCAGGACCCGACTTAATACGGTAGTGGCGGGTTGTTGAGTTCACCAAGGCGTTGTCATCCAGCCTTGATCTCGTGACCTCCTTTGTAAGAGGGTTTTAAACCACCCTCGCACTCATCCGCGCTTAGAGTTCTTTCACTTCCCAAGACCAATTGAGCTGCAGATCAATTGGTGTTGGGAAGTGAAAGAACTTTATAGTTAAGCGTGCTCGGACTGGAGTAGTCCTGGGATGGGTGACCTCCTGGGAAGTCTCGTAGGTGTATAACCAGTCATTTGTCGAGATCAATAGTACTCCAACAGACGGCTATTCGCAGACCATTCAGAGAGCTGTGGCGAGCTTGGGCGAGCAGAGTCGAGCTGTGGTGAGCTTGGGCGAGCAGAGGCGAGCAGAGGGGAGCTGTGGCGAGCTTGGGCGAGCTATGGCGAGTTTGGGCGAGCAGAGGCGAGCTGTGGCGAGCTTGGGCGAGCAGAGGCGAGCTGTGGCAAGCAGAGGCGAGCTGTGGCGAGCAGAGGCGAGCTGTGGCGAGCAGAGGCGGGCTGTGGAGAGCTTGGGCGAGCAGAGGCGGGCTCTGGCGAGCTTGGGCGAGCAGAGGCAAGCAGAGGCGAGCTGTGGCGAGCTTGGGCGAGCAGAGGCGAGCAGAGGCGAGCTTGGGCGAGCAGAGGCGAGCTGTGGCGAGCTTGGGCGAGTATAAGCGAGTATACTCGCAAGTATGGGTGAGTATCCCTTGGAGCTCGCTACTAGTAGCTGGATACTCGCCTATACCCCCCCCCCCAGGATTTCTCTATAAATAGCCCCCCAGGGGTACTGGAAATGGTACTTTTGGAAGCGGCTGAGGTCCCCCCAAGTGGATACTCGCCCAGTCCTTGCCTGCCTAGTACCTCGCCCAGCCTTTTGGTTGCGGATGGGAAGCTTCTTCTAAGCTTCCGGGTACGTGGTGGGACCTCCCTGCTGGAGCACTTGGGGTGTGCTTGTATATAGTTTCCTTTCTTTCTCGCTAGCCACTTGAAATGTGACGTCGGATCGTAGAATCAGTAACCTTAGGCTACATTGATCCTATTTCTGAGGTTGAGATTTTTTCCCGGCTTCAACAGTAGGGGCGCTTAACTGGATCACTTCTCATCGAAAGGAGGTCAAGGGATCGAGATCGGGTAAGTGCAACGCCTCGCCGACCTCAACAACCTGCCACAAACCAGTTAAAGGGAGGTCAGCCCAATTTAGGAGATTGACCGCACGCGGTTGTGTGGAGAGCAGGTTGGGACTAGTGGACTGCAGTCCGGCTAGAGCGGCCCGGGATAGTCATGCGAGTGGGTCGGCCCCCTTTCAACAAAAACCGGTTTTTGTTGAAAGGGGGCCGACCCACTCATGTGAGTATCCCGGGCTGCCCCCGGCCGGACTGCAGTCCACCACGCCCAACCCCTCTCCACAACCGCCCGCGGCCTAGCCCATTTCGGGCTCCCATGACCCGACTTAATACGGTTGTGGCGGGTTGTTGAGGTCACCAAAGCGTTGTCATCCGGCCTTGATCCCGTGACCTCCTTTGTAAGAGGGTTTTAAACCACCCTCTCACACCGATCCGCGCCGCCCCCAGGATACGCACATGAGTGGGTCGGCCCCCTTTCAACAATCCCACCCTCCTCTTCATCCTCGAAAACCCATTATTTCGGGGTCGTTTGAAAGCAGGGAGCCATCCTTGACGAGCAGCATTGAGATCTTCGGGCTGTCGGACCAGGCCAGTTCATCTTTCCGATGGATTTCGCGACGTCGTCTGAGATGAAGGAGAAGTAGAGGAAGAAGGGGGAGGAGGAGAAGGTGTGATGGCGTCATCCTGCAAATGTTTGAAGATACCCGCCACTACAATCTCCGCTCGCGGCCGCATCGCCGCAACATTCTAGACAGCGAAGCTTTCAGCCACTACGACCTCCGCGCTCGGCCTTGTACTGCCGCATGGCCCGTAGATGGGCGCCGCATGGATCTTGCGTTCAATATTTAATGCTTAAATTTAGTTTAAGTTGTTGCATTTTTCCTGTTTACTGTTTAATGTTTTATGTTTAATGTTAGTTAAATGCAAGTATTGGGAGATCTCGTCCAGTAGACCTCGTCAAGTCACAACGTCAACCTGACCTCAGCAGCATTCAGCTTGTCAGCATTTAGCTCGTAAGCCTGACCTCAGCGGCATTCAGCTCGTCAACAGTCAACTTTTCAGGTCGTCAGGGCCCTAGGGTCTCCAGGTTGTCAGGTCGCAAGATCGCCGAGTCGCCAAGAGGATCTCAAGAAATAATGTATCGACTTGCGACTAGACGTTCTATTAAGTGGGATTACGTTGTTGGAAGGCCAATTTGGGTTGTTGTTAGTAAAACCAAATGACGAGTTTTCACTATTAGCAAACCAACCTCAAAAACTATAAATAAACCTCATGAGCACCTTTGGATGGGTCTTCTTTCCTCCTCTTTCTTTAGGTTGGCTTTAGTTAGCAAGAGCTCTAGCTCCATGTTCATCATGGTTTCCGAGCTGACAGGTTGAGAACTTTAGGTCCCTATTTACCATAATTTTTGGGGGGACGGGTCAGGTTGAGAGCTCCAACTCCCTATTCACTGTAGTTTTGGGGTTGACATGTGGAGTGCTCTTAATTGCCCTCCAAACTGTCTAACTCAGCATTCACTTGAGAGGGAAAACTTTCTTAGATCTTCTGGGTGTGTGACGAGACCTCCGTGCTGCAGCTCAGGATCTGTTTCTATTTCTTCATCAATTGAGGGTGAGCTTCCTTGCTCCAAGAATCCAACATAGTGCTCTAGCTATGGAGAAATAAGCACAGGTTATCACCACCGGTTCAAACTCTTTTTGAACCGTCATTTTCGGGTTTAACAACAGATAATAGTATTGAAATTAGTAATTTCATTATTCTTCGTCAATTAAAATTTCATTGGCAGGAATTAAAATTTAAATTTTAAAAACATAGTCCTTATAGTCTTTAGAGCAACTCCAATGGGGGATCTCTATATTTAGAGATCCCTCATGCACTATGTTCTCCAAATATGGAGAACATGGAGAACCAATTCCAATCATGTTCTCCATATTTGGAGAACATGAATTTTTTAATATTATATATTTATAAATATATAAATATATGTTATTTTATGTATAACATAACCACGGTCGAGCTGAGCACCGTCGCGCTGAGCTCGTCGAATTGTCGGGCTCAGCTCGCGGAACCGTCGAGCTCAGGACGACGAATCGTCGGGCTCAGCTTGACGAACCGTGGGGCTGAGCCCCACGATTCGTCGCGCTCAGCTCGACAGTCCGACGATTCAACGAGCTCGGCTCCACTCGCCGAATCGTCGGGCTGAGTCCCACGATTCGTCAAGCTCAGGTCGACGAATCGTCGGGCTGAGCTCGATGAACCGTCGGGCTCATCCCCACAATTCGTCGAGCTCAGCTCAGCGCGCCGAATTGTCGTGCCGAGTCCGACGATTCGTGGAGCTCAGGTCGACGAATCGTCGGTCTGAGCTCGACGAACCGTCGGGCTCAGCCCGACAATTCGTCGAGCTCAGCTCAGCTCGCCGAATCGTCGGGCTGAGCCCGACGATTCGTCGAGCTCAGGTCGACGAATCGTCGGGCTGAGCGTGATGAACCGTCGGGCTCAGTGTAACACCTCCCCTGTAATGAACGTATAATATGGGTCCGGCCGGGGCCCCACAACATACGAACGCCACAGCTTTAGTATTATAAGTTGATATAGCTACCCACACTCAAAACACTTTGCACAACACAACGGAAACAAAAGCAAGACTAGAAGTTATCCACTACGAGAAGAGTAATAACAATGGCATTATGGCCTTACAACAAGTGTCCAAACTCAAATAATACAACAGTCAAGAAAGTGCATAGCATACCTAGTCTACCTCGGCATGCAAGCCGGACAACATGAATGTACAACCTCGTGTTCATCGAGCGGGTCCCGCCAGGGAGGTCGAGCGGATCTAGCCCCGCGACCCGCACCCAAGCAGCAAGTAGACATACGACAGGGGGGCTGGCCCGCTCCCGCTCATTTCAGGCGAGCGAGCCGGGCGAGACAGCCCCCTACTCTCCCGCTCGCGCAGAGAATCGCCGACCAAAGCGGGGGGTGCCCTTCGTCGCACCAGGACAAGCGGATGGGCTCAGCAACCCGCGACTAGCGAGCTGATCGGGGGGTCGCGATGGCCGCCAGCCAGCCCCTACACGCGACCTGGTCGCCTGATCGCCCCGGCAGAAGACAGGCAGGTCGCGGCGGTCCGGCTCGCGCTCGCCCAGGAAGAATAGACGGACCGCTGGAGCCAGGTCGTGCCCGCCTCCCGCGGAGGGGGATTGGAGGCGAGCTGACTCCCCAGGGGGTGCGAATAGCCTCTCAGAACGGCGGAGCCACGCTGTTGGCAGACCAGGTTGGACTGCGCATAGCTATTCAGGACAACGGAGTTTGGCTGTTGGCAGACCCAACCAGGGGCTTTTTGGTATTTTCAGGCAGTTCTTTTGGTTATTGGCAGTTCAGATTCCAAAAACTATAAATAAGACCCAAGGGGTACCTCAGAAGGCACGCTTTGATTGCCTCCCTGCTCCTGATTTCAAGTGCTTTCTGAGGGTATCTCAGCTCGGCTTCTGGCTAAGGAGGGGAAGCGCTCAGAGATCTTCCGGGTTTGTGGTGGGACCTCCCCGCCGAGCCCTTGGGTCTGTTTCACCTTGCCTTCTTTGTCATTTTTCTTGCAGGAGCGAAGTAGGCGCGAGACCACCCCTTCCCCAAAGGGCGAACTCCACGGGAGACCGGATTCCGGTTTCAACATTTTGGTGCGGTGAGCGTGGACAGTGGTCAACGCAGAAAAGTTTCGGCGAGCTCAATGACGGGAGGACAAGGATCCGACAGGCCGGACTCGCCCCCCCCCCCCCCCCCCGCCACTCGCAACGGTGGGGATGTTTGAAGATTTTAGAAATGAGGTGCTGACTCTTGTCATGTTCGCACTCGGCACGCGGGCCGAGTGCTCGACTCCGGCAGTTCAGATCGCAGCTGCCCCGGCCTTGGGCGAGGACGCTCCCGGCAGGCGAGCTGGGAAGGAAGTTGCCGAGGAAGGCCGAGGGTGCGAGCTCCCCGGGCGCGAGCTTTTCCCTGGCTCGGCTAGCCGAGGTCGTTTTGGCAAGCTGGGCCCGCGAGACTCGCCGGCTCGCCCGGTGGGGGGGGGGGGGGGGCAGTCCTTTCAGCGAGCTGGTCTCCTCAGCTCCAGTCCCAGATGGGTTCAGGGAACCCGAGATGTCCTACTATACCGGGAAGGGAGACCCGGTCCAGCACGTCCAATGGTTCGAGGACGTAGTCTCCATCCGCCAGATGTCGGACGGATTAAAATGCCGACTCTTCGCCATCACCCTCCGGGAGAAGGCGAGGGAGTGGTTCCATCAGCTGCCGGCTAGTTCCATCTACTGCTTCGAGGACTTGCGCAGGGGGTTCATGCTGAGGTTCAATACTTCGAAGAAGAGGAAGAAGGAGTCCGAGTCACTGTTCCACATTAAGCAGGCAGTGAACGAAACGTTGGGAAGCTACGTGGACCGATTTCAGGAGGAAGTTACCCAGGTCCAAGAGATGCCGAGCCATAGTCTGATGATGGCTTTTACCCTGGGCCTGCAGCAGGGTTTCTTCCGAATGGAGCTGAAGAGAGTTCCCCCCTCTCCTACGAGGAGTTGATGGAAAGGGCGGCGAGAGAGGTCGACGGGGAGGCGTCGAACCCGGAATTTGCAAGGAAACTGGCCAGATGGGCAACTGAGGAGGAAAAGGAGTCGAAGGGAGGAAGAGGACAGGAAGAGAGAAGAGGGGAGCCTAGGCAGAGGGAGCAGAGGCAGCTCCAGTGGCAGCAGCAGCCGAGGTGGGGGCACCAGGAGCCCGACCGACGGCTGGGCTGGAGACCTAAAGGGCAGGGGCAAGGGCCACCGAGAGGCTACTACGGAAGAGGCCACTACCAGGGAAGGCAAGATCAGTTCCACCCTCCGGGCTGGAGGCAGGGCCAGAGACCCCGGCTCCCCGATCAGGAGGAGGCCATGGCCATAGCTCTAGGAGCAAGGAGGGGGATCATGAGGAGGAGGAGAAGGGAGGTCAGGGTGGATCTGCCCTATTGCGACTTCCATCAGGAAGAGGGGCACGCAACAACCACGTGCCCGGAATTCTTGGAGATGAGAGGGCATAGGGAGCAGCAGCAGCAGGAGCAGCAGGCGCGGCAGGAAGTGCGGATTGAAGAGGTCCTGCCTCGGGAGAAGGAGGATCGTTGTGAAGACCGGGTGGATGTGGGGACCCGAGGAGGGATCAGAGTGATCCACGGAGGGGTGGGGGTTGAGGCTTCCCGCAAGGCAAGCCTCCACACCATGTACCGACGGAGCGTTGCCTCCACATCCCAAACCCCACCCCCGGAGGAGAGGATCACCTTCTCCAGGAGTGATATGCCAGACCACGAGGACCCATTCTGCGATGCGATGGTCATCAAGGCAGCCATCGAGAATTTTACTGTCTCTCGGATCCTCGTGGACAATGGGAGCTCCGTCAACGTCGTCTTCAAAAAGGCGTTTGACGCGATGAAAGTGGAGGCGAAGAGGGTGCTGGCCGCAGATGGACCCTTGTTCGGGTTCTCAGGAGAAAGAAAGGAAGTAGAGGGAGGAGTTGGCCTTCATGTCACCTTGGGGGGCAGTCCCGAAACTGCAGGTTCGTCATCGTGGACGCCCCCAGCAGCTACAGCGCAATCTTCGGGAGGCCCCTTATCAGCGCCTTCCGCTGCGTCCCCTCGTCTTTCCATCAATGCTTAAAGTTCAACGCTGAGGGGATCCAGGTCAGAGTCAGGGGGGACCCAAAGGTGGCACGAGAGTGCTATGTCACCGCGGTGAACACTATATCTTGGCAGGAGGGCGCCGAGGAGATGGGTCGGAGGATGGAGGAGGCCGAGCAAGAGGTTGTCAGCGAGTAGCTGGGGGTAGAGAGTCGCACTGAGGAGGCAGCAGGAGAAGATATGGAGGTGGCTGGAGTGATGGCTGTGGGGAAAGAGATGGAGGAAGAGGTCCCTGTTCTGGAGGAAGGGGATGCTGAGGGATGGGCGGAGCAGTCCAGGCTGGAGGCCGCGGAGGAAGTGGTAGAGCTGGAGGTACTCACCCGTGGAGGCAGGATGGAGAAGATCCGCATCAGCGGGGGGCTAACCCCGGAGGACCAAGGCAGGATGCTGGAGTGCATCCGGAAGAATGTGGACATCTTTGCCTGGAACGCCGCGGAGATGCCGGGGGTTGACGCGGATGTGGCCTGCCACCGCCTCAACCTGGACCCGGGAACACGCCCCGTTCAGCAGAAGAAGAGGTCTACGGCGGACAAGCTGGCGGAGCCCATCAGGGAGGAGGTGGCGAAGCTCCTCAAGGCTAGCTTCGTGTCCGAGATTCAGTATCCCGGCTGGGTCTCCAACGTAGTCATGGTTAAAAAAGGAGACGGCCGATGGAGAATGTGTATCGATTTTTCATTACTTAATAAAGCTTGTCCTAAGGACTGTTATCCTTTGCCCCGGATCGACGCGCTGGTTGACTCAGCCGTCGGCTTTTCTGTAATGAGTTTTTTAGATGCCTTTTCAGGTTACCATCAAATCAGGATGCACCCCCCGGATATCAAGGATGTCTCGTTCATCACAGGGGATGGCTGCTACTGCTACAAGATGATGCCTTTCGGGCTGAAGAACGCTGGGGCCACCTACCAAAAAATGATGGATAGGGTCTTCAAGGAGCAAAGGGGGAGGAATTTGGAGGTGTATGTGGACGACCTCATGATCAAAAGTCGGGATGTGGACTCCCACCTCCGGGACCTGGAGGAGACCTTCGTCATCCTGCGCAAATACAAGATGCGGTTGAATCCCCTTAAGTGTGTCTTTGGGGCCAGCAGGGGAAAGTTCTTGGGGCACCTCCTCACCCCCGCGGGGGTCGAGCCGAATCTAGATAAGGTCAGGGCTATCTTGGAGCTGGGGTCCCCGCGGAATGCTAAGGACGTCCAACGGCTGACGGGGAAGCTAGCAGTGCTGAGTCGCTTCCTTTCTTGGGCAGGGGAGAAGTGGTCCCCCTTCTTCAAAACGCTAAGGGTAGGTCAGAGGTTTGAATGGACCAAGGAGTACGAGGAGGCGTTCCAGGCCCTCAAAGTACAGTTGATACAGGCTTCGCTGCTCCAAGGGCCAAAGGAGGGGGAGGACCTGTTCCTATATCTCGGGGTCGGGGCAGAGGCCTTGAGCTCCGTCTTGGTTCGTGAAGAAGGGAAGAGGCAGCTCCCTATTTATTACGTCAGCCGGGTCTTAAGGAAGGCCGAGCTCCGGTATCCGATCTTGGAGAAGCTTGCATTCGCCCTAATCATCTCGGCTCGGAGGCTGCGACCTTACTTCCAGGCACACTCAATCCGAGTGGTGACCGACCACCCTCTCCGCAACATCTTCGAGGGGGTGGAGCATTCAGGCCGGCTGGCCAAGTGGTCGGTGGAGCTGAGCGAGTTCGATGTCTCATTCGTTCCGCGGCTCTCGATCAAAGGTCAGGCGATGGCCGACTTTCTGGCCGACTACATGGTGGAAGTAGCGGAGGAAGAGCTCACCCGCCCGGCTCCTTGGAAGGTGAGGGTGGATGGAGCCTCAGGGAGGCATTCCTTTGGAGTGGGGGTGATCCTAGAAAGCCCTCAAGACACTCGAATTGAGCAGACGGTGGTGGTGCACTTTCCCATTACCAACAACCAAGCCGAGTACGAGGCAGTGATAGCAGGGTTGCGCCTGGCCAGGGAACTGGGGGTGTCGGATGTGGAGGTCCTTACATATTCCATGGTAGTAGCTTCCCAGATCAATGGGGAGTTCGAGGCAAGGGAGCCCACCTTGCGATCATACTTAGGCAAGGTGAAGGGGATAATTGGCACCTTTCAAACTTTCATCATCAGACACGTGCCTAGGGAAGAGAATGAGCAAGCCGATCAGCTGGCAAAACATGGTCCCCAGGTGGGGGGCACCATCACCGACCTGTTCCGCCCCTCCATCGAGGAAGGAGAGCTTATGGAAATCGACCAGCAAGCTTCGTGGATGGACCCAGTTGTAGTTTTCCTCTCCACGGGGAAATATCCGGCGGGGGTAGACAAGAAGAAGCTAAGGCACAAGTCCGCCTATTACCTCCTCCAGGACGAGCAGCTATACAGGAAGACACTCTTCGGGATGCTGGCTCGCTGCGTGGCCGAGGGCGAGGTGCAGAGGATCTTAGAGGAAATCCACTCCGGCGAATGTGGGAGCCATTCCGGGAGTCGGACCCTGGAGGGAAGGATAGTCAGGCAAGGGTATTTCTGGCCCACCCTGGGCCGAGACGCCGCCGAGTTCGCAAGAAGATGTCACAAATGCCAGTTGTTTGCCCCTCTTTAGCTACAGCCGGCCCAACGACTCAGGAGTATCACGGCCCCCTGGCCCTTCGCGATCTGGGGAATGGATTTGGTTGGGCCATTTCCCCAAGCCAGCGGTCAGAGAAGGTTCCTCCTAGTGATGATTGACTACTTCTCCAAGTGGGTGGAGGTGAAGGCACTGGCCAAGGTGACCTCCCAGGTGATCAGGAACTTCGTTTGGGGGGAGATCATCTGTCGCCATGAGCTGCCCCAGGCCATCGTCACGGACAACGGGCCCCAGTTCGCCAGTGCAGAGTTCACAGGCTTTTGCGAGTAGCTGGGGATCGACCTCAGGTTCGCCTCGGTCCATCACCCCAGAAGTAATGGGCAGGTGGAGGCCGTGAACAAGATCATCGTCAACCTCCTCAAAAAGAAGGTGGAGAAGTTGAAGGGGAGCTGGGTGGAGCAGCTCCCCGCCGTTCTCTGGGCCCTAAGAACCACCCCTAACACGGCTACAGGGGAGACCCCCTTCAAGCTCTCCCATGGGTGCGAGGCAGTGCTCCCCGTAGAATTTGAAGTCCAAACGCCGCGAGTCGTGGCGGCCAAAGAAGGCCGGGAGGAATGGCAGGCCGAGAACGAGGAGGAGCTGAGACTCTCCCTTGACATGGTGGAAGAATTGAGGGACCTTTCGGCTGTCCGGCAGGAGGAGGTAAAAAGGAGGATGGCCAAGTACTTTGACAAGCATGTTAGAATCAAGCAGTTCGTGGGAGGGGACCTGGTGCTGAAGAAGGTGGATGCGGCAGGGAGGTCGGCATCCGTAGGGAAGCTCAATCCCAGTTGGGAGGGACCATTTATTGTAAAGGAAGCTCTCAAGTCAGGAGGCTATCGCCTCCAAAATGTAGAGGGGGAGACCCTGAGTCACACCTGGAGTGGTGACGACTTGAAACGTTTTTTCCCCTAAAGCATGTAAGTGACACTTTCATTATAATAAATTTCTTCAAACGCCCCAGTACGGATATAGCCAGCTAGCATAGAGAATTGGAATATGTTTGGACCCTGAGAAGATCCCGCTGCCAGTCTCTCACCTAGCTGGCAGGGCCGGAAGTCACTCGGTGTCATCCTTGGCCTCGAGAAGATCCCGCTGCCAGGCTCTCACCTAGCTGGCAGGGCCGGAAGTCACTCGAGGGAATATGTTTGGACCTCGAGAAGATCCCGCTGTCAGGCTCTCACCTAGCTGGCAGGGCCGGAAGTCACTCGATGGAATATGTTTGGACCCCGAGAAGATCCCGCTGCCAGGCTCTCACCTAGCTGGCAGGGCCGAAAGTCACTCGGTGTCATCCTTGGCCTCGAGAAGATCCTGCTGCCAGGCTCTCACCTAGCTGGCAGGGCCAGAAGTCACTCGATGGAATATGATTTGGACCCCGAGAAGATCCCGCTGCCAGGCTCTCACCTAGCTGGCAGGGCCGGAAGTCACTCGGTGTCATCCTTGGCCTCGAGAAGATCCCGCTGCCAGGCTCTCACCTAGCTGGCAGGGCCGGAAGTCACTCGATGGAATATGTTTGGACCCCGAGAAGATCCCGCTGCCAGGCTCTCACCTAGCTGGCAGGGCCGGAAGTCACTCGGTGTCATCCTTGGCCTCGAGAAGATCCCGCTGCCAGACTCTCACCTAGCTGGCAGGGCCGGAAGTCACTCGATGGAATATGTTTGGACACCGAGAAGATCCCGCTGCCAGGCTCTCACCTAGCTGATAGGGCCGGAAGTCACTCGGTGTCATCCTTGGCCTCGAGAAGATCCCGCTGCCAGGCTCTCACCTAGCTGGCAGGGCCGGAAGTCACTCGATGGAATATGTTTGGACCCCGAGAAGATCCCGCTGCCAGGCTCTCACCTAGCTGGCAGGGCCGGAAGTCACTCGGTGTCATCCTTGGCCTCGAGAAGATCCCGCTGCCAGACTCTCACCTAGCTGACAGGGCCCGAATTCACTCGATGGCAGCAATTTGTGACCCAGAGCGAACCACGGTGCCGGGCCATCACCAAGCCAGCAGGGCCGAGAAACTACTCAAATGGTGTTAACAATGGATTGGAGTCACGAAGATTAGCCAAAAGGGGGGAGGGTCTAGCGTAACCACCCAGCCCACAGATTGGCGACCGGGAGGAGGCGGGAACCCGGGTCGCGCCTCAGCGAGCCGCCTCGCCTCGCCCGGTCAGTGAGTGGCCTCGGCAGCGGAGGCCGCGCCGCTGATACAGGTCGCCCACAGCGGGACGGCCTGTCAGGCCCCCTATAACTCTCGAGCCGAATCCATAGGCATACAACCCCGATGACGCAACGCGAGGTGAGCGGCATCGAGCGGGAAAGCGGAAAAATTGCATCGCGCGATGACAACAGACATACGTAAATAACGAGTGGGGAAGCATATATATGAGCATTGATAGACGAGAAACCAAGAAGTAGATTCGTGGCCCGCGCTTACATCTCAAAATAACATAAAGAACACAGCGTATACACTTAACATACAAATATCAAAAAGCGGGGGCGACGCGAGATCTGGGGGCATGAAGTCCTAAATGCGCTGGAAGGACTGGTCTCCAGGGTCCGGCACGGGAAGGAACAGCGCCGGAACCACATCGCCCGCCGAGAGTTCCGCCGCCTCGCTCTTGAGAAGATCCGCGCGTCGCAGCATCTGCATCGTGTACTTTGCGGCGCTGGTGGCGTTCTTTTGCATCAGCACCTCCAACTCGTGGTCGGAGTGGTGTGCTAGCGGGCAGCCCCTGTTATCTGGCGGAGGGACAGCGGCGGCGGCCTCCAGCTCGCGTACTCGTGCCTCCAGCGCTGACTTGTCCTGAGCAAGGGTGGCGATCTCAGCACCCATCCGACTGGCCATCGCGGCATCCTGAAAAGAGGAAAAGGAAGTTATAAGGTGGATTCGCGAAGAGAGGCGGTCGTTGGAAGTGAGCACGTACCACCCCTCCCAGGTACTGTGCAAGGGTCTCCTCGGCCGCGTCGGTCCGCCTTCTCTGAAGATCTGAGTCCTCCTGAGCGAGTTTCCGCGCCTCCTCCTTCTTGTCCGCCAACTTCTGGAGGGAGGCGGCGTTCCGCTCCAGCTGGGTGCAGCGCCTCCCCACCATGTGGGCCAACTCCAGGCCGCGTAGTTGGGCCCGCGCGCTCTCGTGCACCAATACTCGCGTCGCCTCCTTGTCATAGATGGCGGCATCCTCTCGCGAGTACAGGCCGAACGAAAAATTATATGCCTCCCCGCCGATGGTGTCCTGCTCCAGCCAACTCGGCAACAGAGTCGAGACCACCGCGCGGTTAGACTCCTTGTCCCATGAGAGGAGCGGGACGCCAAGCTCGTCCAGATATTTTTCGCCGTAGCCAAAGTTGCGATGCCCTCTCGACACCGGCCTCGCGGCAGTTTGCGACCCATCCGGCGGCCCGGAAGTACCCGCGCCTCGGCGGGGATGTCGCTGGTCGAAGCGACTATGGGGGGGAGCCCTCGGTCGGTTGATCAGCCGGGGCCTTGCCTTTCCTCTGGCCCCCGGCTAGTTGCTGACCCGTAGATCTCGGGGGGGGGGGGGGGGGGGGGCTGCTCGCGGCCCGGCCTCTTCTTGGCAGTGATCGCCGGGGCCTCGCGCTGAGCGGCGTCAGCGGCCTGAGCGCGAGCGAGGTCCTCGGAGGCGACCCGGGCACTCTCATAGGGGGGATGAAGGGGCACGTCTCGCTCGCCTGCAGAAGAGAGAGGGTGAGGCCTATGGAGTAAAGAGCGAGACAAGGGTAGTGGCGAGTGGCAAACCTCCACCAGGCGGAACGGCGGCAAGGTCGTCGAGGTTGCGGCGCAGGTACGCGACCTCGAAGTTCTTCCCGGAGAAGAACCCGCACAAGTCGTCTTCATGGCCTCCCAGGCTTGGCGGGCGGTAGCTCGCCTCGCTGAGCTGCACCGGCGAGTAGGGGACGTTGCCGAAATCCCCCTTGACGAACAGGAATTTCTTGAGCCAGTTGTGACTCTTGTTAACGGTCTCCCGCACTTTGAGGTGTGCGCTGGAGAAGTAGGCGGTGCCATCCCGGTTCACACAGAAGGTGAATAGTTTGCGGAAAATCGCAAGATTAAACTCGATCCGCTCCTCCCGCAGGAAGCAGGCGAACCCTACCATAACGGCTACAGAGTTCGGGGTCATCTGTCCTACGACGACCCCGAAGTACTTCAGTACCTAACGAACCTCTGGCCAGAGGGGGAGGCGAAGACCCACCTCGAAATGGGCCAGAGGAATGGCGAGCTCGTTCCCGGACAGATCGTTGATCTTCTCCCCCTCCCCGGGCCGTCTCGCCGAGAATCCAGCCGGGATGTGGTCGCCTAGGGCCTCTAAGTATTCGCGCTCTGAGATAATAGCGCGGGGAAAGTCGTGCTCCGAGAAGGTCCAGGCGCATTTGCTTCGCCCGTCCGCGTCGCCGCCGCCGCCGCCGCCCATTCCGTCGAATTGCCGCTGTTCAAGCGAGACAGACCCAATGGGCGAACGCGAATCGTGCTTAGCGGAGAGCAGGAGGCGAGTGAGTGCTGTGAAGCGATGAAAGGATAAGGACCGGCCACGCCTATTTATAGGGAGAAAGAAAGGGCGGGAAATTTCCCGCCAAAAGGAGAGGTGCGCGTAGCAAAAATCGGGCCTGACGGTTCAACTCCCCGACGCACGGCAGCAGCGCCAGGACCGTTTAGCAGCAGGTCTCACTCGACCGCGTCCGCGCGAAGAATGAGCGGGCGAGACTCAGCCCGAGCCCGCCCGGCATCCCGAGCGGGTCGCGACGACGCGTGGCTGGCGAGCTCCTCGGCTCGCTCCCGCCACGATCGGAGTGGCGGGATGAGCGAGATCATCCCCAGACCTGCCCGCGCACCAGGAGGTGGGCGAGGGGCAGACGCGAGCACCCTCGGCCCCGCCTCGAGGAAAATAAAAACAGCAACACGATAATTTTGACGCGCGTCAGGAATCAGAAATCAGGCCCATAGGCGGGCGAGAAGAGTCACAAATTGTTACAAATACAGGATGGGACTTTGAAATAGTAGAAACTTCGCGATATCCCGCGAGCAGGGAGGAGAAAGGCTGGATCAGTACTGGATCCACTTCCACCCGCCCCGCCGCTGCCTTCCCGATCGCGGCGGCACGCGAGGATAGTGGTAATCGCGCACCGCCACCAGCTCCTGCTGAGCCAGACCGACTTGCTCTGAAGCATTCCTAAGACGCTCCTCGGCTCGCGTAATGTGCACGCCCGGTGAAGTGACATCGCCGCCTTCTGCTGTGCGCGGGGCTCCCTCCAAGGCCGCGAGCCGAGCCTCGGTGTCGGCCTTGTCTTGGTCGACCCTCTTCACGAGCTCCTGAAGCAGCAGCGTGTGCTTCTGGAACAGCCGCGTCACCTGCCTCTTCATCCCTACCGCATCGGTAGGGTCGCCCAGGTAATCAGAAACACTGTCCACGTCAAGCGGAGGCGAATACCCTTCGCTCATCTCAGTTTCGGAGGAGACCATGTTGTAGCCTGTAAAAGGGTGATTCAGAAGGAGCGAACGAGAACAAAGCCAACGGTGAGTACAAGCTTACAAGGGGTTGGCACGTCGTCCACGCCGATGGATGGACAAGAGGAGCCTGGCCGGCCATGAAAGGCTTCACCCTCGAGGGCCTCAAGGGATTTTCCCAGTCCGTGGGGAGCCGATGAGCGAGAAGTTTTCGGAGGTGTGCGGTCCAGACCTGGGGGACTAACAACCCTCTCAGACGATAAGGGAGGGGGGCGATCCTCCCCCCCATTCCCCACATCTTCACAAGGTATTGCCTGCAAGACAAAAGATCAGAAATACAACAATAAACCGAAGAAGAAGGTCACGTACCCCAGAGACGACCTCAACACCCTCCGCCGAGCTGGAGCCCGGGAAGTCACCCGCCGGAGACCGCCTAACAATCTTTCCCTTTGCCGGCCTAAAGAGAGGGCCAGGAGACCCACGCGCTAGCCAAGGGGCGGCCTCGAGGGCCTCCTCCCGAGTCTTCTGGCCCGCAGCCGTCAGGCGAGCTCGCACCTCTTCGCTGACCGGCATCGAGAAACTGCAGTCTGTTCAAGAAAAATGAGGGGGTCTAGGGAGCCCCCCTGGGCTCAGCGGTATATTTATAGCCGAACAGTGGGGCCCCACCAGAAGATTTCCTGCTAGCTCAGCACAGTACTCGCCGAACACGCGGGTTGGATGATTCTTTCCGAGCTTATATCAAGCTCAAAAAGAGCGGGGATTGTGTACAACCCCGTGTTCGTCGAGCGGGTCCCGCCAGGGAGGTCGAGCGGATCTAGCCCCGTGACCCGCACCCAAGCAGCAAGCAGACATACGGCAGGGGGGCTGGCCCGCTCCCGCTCATTTCAGGCGAGCGAGCCGGGCGAGACAGCCCCCCTACTCTCCCGCTCGCGCAGAGAATCGCCGACCAAAGCGGGGGGTGCCCTTCGTCGCACCAGGACAAGCGGATGGGCTCAGCAACCCGCGACTAGCGAGCTGATCGGGGGGTCGCGATGGCCGCCAGCCAGCCCCTACACGCGACCTGGTCGCCTGACCGCCCCGGCAGAAGACAGGCAGGTCGCGGCGGTCCGGCTCGCGCTCGCCCAGGAAGAATAGGCGGACCGCTGGAGCCAGGTCATGCCCGCCTCCCGCGGAGGGGGATTGGAGGCGAGCTGACTCCCCAGGGGGTGCGAATAGCCTCTCAGAACGGCGGAGCCACGCTGTTGGCAGACCAGGTTGGACTGCGCATAGCTATTCAGGACAGCGGAGTTTGGCTGTTGGCAGACTCAACCAGGGGCTTTTTGGTATTTTCAGGTCAGTTCTTTTGGTTATTGGCAGTTCAGATTCCAAAAACTATAAATAAGACCCAAGGGGTACCTCAGAAGGCATGCTTTGAGTGCCTCCCTGCTCCTGATTTCAAGTGCTTTGTGAGGGTATCTCAGCTCGGCTTCTGGCTAAGGAGGGGAAGCGCTGAGAGATCTTCCGGGTTTGTGGTGGGACCTCCCCGCCGAGCCCTTGAGTCTGTTTCACCTCGCCTTCTTTGTCATTTTTCTTGCAGGAGCGAAGTAGGCGCGAGACCACCCCTTCCCCAAAGGGCGAACTCCACAGGAGACCGGATTCTGGTTTCAACAATGAATCTCACACACACAACATCATATAAGTAGAACTACAAAAGAGAAAAGCACTTCATGAGGCTTAGGCCTTTCTGGCCGGCGAGCTAGCTCCTGCATGCGATCCTTGCCCTGTAAAATTTATTAGTAACGTGGGTCATCAAAGGCTGACCTCAAACTGTGTAACAACACATCTCCTCCCGGCCGCCCCTAACGGACCCCGGGGTACCCCTCCAACCTGCAAGTTAGCACTTTGTATGCAATAATCATAAGCAAGAAAAGCAACTACAGAAACAGGCTTGGATGTCACACACATCATACATGTTCTCTACTGGTTGAGCATATAATAAAAGGGCCTACTTATGCAATCATGTATGCAACAACCCGGGTTTCACCCAAGGCAACCTATCTCGTATGCATCTAGCACATCATCACATCATATGGGTACTCATCGATTCCCCATTGGCATAAAGCCGCAAACAAAGGGGTCACACCATTTCCCCTAACGGCACACCGGCCGCCACATGGAACTCTTGCAAAGGCCCCACCCGCTCAAGGTCTTAAACCCGGGCTTGCCTACAAGCTCTGACGTCTCATGTCAGGATTCCAACAAACACACAACTGACCGATTCTAAGAAGCCTTGCCGGACCCCACCCGCTCATGGCCTCATTGCCCGGGCTTGCCCCATGCTTGACATTCTCGTTAGTCTCACAGAAGGGGACTAGTCTCGCCGGGACACTCTCCACACATGACGTGAACATCACGGGATAGCCAACCGACCACGGAGACATAGCCACGCCTTGGCACATCACAAACCAAGACAATTACACCCTAGTCCCTCATTTGTACTGCAGCGTTCCCGCGCACCAAGGAAACCATCTCCAACTCATGCAGAGCTAACCTTATCCACCAAGGAAACCATCTATCACCATGAGGAGCTAATCTTGTCCGGTTCCGACTACACGTACTCATTCGAGAAAAAGGGGAAAACACCATCACATCACAAACGACATCTTGCCACAACGGAATCTCTACGAATCCCTAAAGTTCGTATGCAACATCACCGAGTCGGACTAACGGTCGCGACTACGACTTCACCCACCATGTCTAATCCACTATCAGAGCGGATCTATAATGCAAATCATGTCGGGGACGGACTCAATCGACCCGGAGGTTCCTTTTGAACCTTGACGACCCAAAACCCCTCTCATTTGAGGGTTTGGTGCCCAAAACTAGAAAAGAAATGATGCTAAATACATGCATCCTAAGACCGAGAGGAGAAGTGTTGATGTGGATTTTATAAGTTTTGAAAAATGATCCAAACTAAACTCTCAACTAGGCAAGTGCACCTATCGAAATTTAGTATATGAAATATCGTATTTAAACTCGGGGACCGTTGAGTATTTGTACTCACAAGGACGAACTATTATTTTATCGATCGGAAAATTGGTTTTGCGGAAAACGAAAACGAACGTTAAATGAAGAGGAGAAATTCGATGAATAAAAGGCTAGCACTTGATCTAGAATCACTTTGGGCTAGAATAAAATCCACGAAATTAAAGAGCACAAGCATCTAAATTATTAACTTCGACCGCGGAGGTTCCAAAGTTACGAAGCGCCTCTCTCGAGAATACGCACTCGACTAACCTTAGGTAGATCGATTAAGACCTCTCGGCCAGTCGAAAGACCTAAGCTTGCTTTAGGCGGTGAACCTCACTAATGGAGTTGACTCCAAGGCGGAAGAATTTTGCGTTCCTCTCTCGAGGGGTGCAAGAAATTCTCTTTATCCTTGAGTGATCTACTCGTATCCACAACCTCTCGGTAAATCTAGGATACGAATCTAAGCTCGAATAAACATAATTTGCAACTTATGAATTCGAAGAAAATTTAAATCAAAGATAAATCAAAGTTTAGAAAATAGAATGTTTGCTAAATTGAGACAAAAATAAGAATTTTATTCCATTCCAAAGTTCATCATGATCAAGTGCTAATTGGGAAATTAGCTACTCATCATGATGAGAGTATTACATGAAAGCATAAAGAAAGACATGATTTAAGAAAAGACTTGAAAAATAAAGATTACACTAGGAATTGAAAATGCAGGAAAAACGTAAATAGAACAGAACTAAGCTCCCAAAAATCTCCTCCTCGGCCATCTGAAGCTGTCTGGAATTTATAGAAAAAGTTGCTGGGTGGTCACGCCCCTAGGTCACGCCCGTGACCTAGGGCGTGTCGGTCTCGGAACCGTCGTCTTGAAGTCTTCTGAACGTTGGCGCGAAACCGCCAAAAGTCGTTAATTTGCGGGTCACGCCCCTAGGTCACGCCCGTGACCTAGGGCGTGTCTTGACGGTTGTAGAAGAACGGCGGGAAGCAGAAACGGCGGGAATAACTCCGGCCGTTGTTGGAATGGTCACGCCCCTGGTCACGCCCGTGACCATGGGCGTGTCTTGAGAAAACTCCCAGCGACTGAAACTGCAGCATTAAGTCGGCACGCCGGGCTGTCACGGGGTATGTCACGCCCGTGCCAAATGTGTCACGCCCGTGACTTGTTGCAAATTGAAACTGCCGTTGACTGGAAGTCAGGGCAGAGCACTGGATGTCACGCCTGGAGTACACGCCCGTGTAATGATGGTCACGCCCGTGACCTTAAGGCGTGTAATTTTAATTGACGTGGCAGGTAGCTCCTTCCACGAGCCGGGTTCTCGCCAGGATGTCACGCCCGTGACCATGTCGGTCACGCCCGTGACCATGTCGGTCATGCCCGTGACTATGGCGTGTCTTTTGAAAAATTATTGCTTTTGCCCAGTTTTGTCTCCTGGTCAACCCTATAGACTCCAAATTGAAGTTTGCAGCCCAGATTGCCCTGAAATAAGAAATTAGAAAAATTCAATAATAAAATTACAAAATATAATTAAAAACTAATTAATTATTAAATAAAAATAACATAAAAACATGGACAAAATTAGAGTTATCAAATACCCCCATACTTACTCGTTTGCTCGTCCCGAGCAAACAACTTCACATGTAGAGTAGAAAAATTTTAACGCTAAAAATGAAAATTGAATATAAGGAGTAGAATGCGAAGTCTTATGCCTATGCTTGTAGTAATTATTGTAGAAGAACCTACTCAGCATACAAATTAGTTTTTTAATTTTCTAAAATGTGTTTTCCACTTATTATTTTTACTTCAAAGATGGAAATACGATAAATCTTCGAATCATGTTTAGGGAGAAAGTAGCGTGTTTGCTAAGATAACATTGCACAAATCGAAGATCGGGATACCCTCCAAAGAAATCCATCAATGTCGATGGCCATAGGCTTGCCCTTTCACACTCTCGCCACGGCACTAGGTTAACTTATAAGCACAAATCAGTAGGACTTAAGTAGGTTGGAATGTAGGCTTAGGTTTTTGGTTTGGAAAAACAAAGATAAATGCGATGGGTAGACACACCAAAACCTAAAGAGAGCTTGCACAAAATAAATTGAAAAACTTCGCCAATTCCTTTTGTTTTTTTTTTTTCAATATGTTGAATATTTTTTCAACTTCCTCTTTTTTTCTTTTTTTTTTGTTTTTTTTTCTTTTTTTTTGTTTTTTTTTTTGGTTTTTTTTTAAAGGAGAAGTGAAAAATAGAACAACTCTTGTGTATTTTTTTTCAAAAGCCACCAAAATAAAATGACTCCTAATCACACATAAACTGGTTTTATCTATAATTTCAAGCTCGGTTTTAGGTGTGTAATTAGGATGCTTTTTAGGCTTTGGTAAAGTGTTGGTGGAGCTATAACAAAAGGAAGGGAATATGCTCAAATTGGCTTAGCAAGGGTAAAACGTTAGGTACGGGTGCAAAGACTCAAACTTGCCAAAAGAAATGCCTAAATCCTTTTCATACTAATGAGTTTAACCTATGCAAAGTCTTGAGAATAGCTAGAGGGCAAGTTCTAGACATCGAGAAAGAATACCTCTTTCTTGATCCGCGAAATATCTCTCTAGTAAACTTCTACACACTCTCCTAAAATATTTTTAGATTTTGTCGGTTTCCAAGTAGAAGTAAAATAAACTATTTCTACGCATTCAGAAAAAGAAAAATCTAATTGTATGCTGAATATTTAATTCTACTCAAATTCTACTAACATGTGCACTTAACTAGAAACACAGCATGGCCAACAGTTCTACTACAAAATTCAAAATTCAATTTAAAGCATCAAAAATTTTCTAAACTTATGTAAAAGTTGAATACCTAGAATTTCGCATGTGAGTAAATAGAGAAATAAAGATCTCCCTAATTTTGAAAGTAAAAAAATTTTTTTTTTTTTTTAAAAATTTTTTTTTTTTGTATTTTTGTAAAATAAGCAAAAACAAAATTGCACAAAAGAAATAAAATCCCTTTTTTTTTTTGAAAATTAGAATAATATTTATATGTTTTGCTTTGAGAAATATCCCCCCATACTTAAACAAGACATTGTCCCCAATGAAAAAGAAATAAATAAAGAGAAAAGATAGGAGACTTCCCTGAAGCGGGTCATGCAGCACCAAAAAGTACCTGGAAGATAAAGCTGAAGCAAAACAGATTTTTTTATTGTACGCAAAATAAAAGATACATGACAAAGGAAAAGAAAATGATAAAAGAAAAGATACAATAGGGTGGTCTACAACCCAAAGAAAGCCGGCTAATCCTCATCGCTATGCTGCCGCGGCTCCTGATAGTGCGTCCGGAGGTCTGAAAACTCACGCTCAATACGTGCCATGGAGGAGGCTTGATTTGTCGCTAGCGTGGTGAATCGAGTGTCAAAACTCACAAATCGAGCATCAAAATCGGCCTGCATCGTATCTAAGCGTGTGTGAAGAGACGCAAACTGACGATCCCAATAGCTCTGAGGGCCGGGCTCGGAAGAAGGGTCCTGCGGTGGTGGAGGAATCTGGGGAGAGTGAATAGTGCCACTGGGACCGGCACCGTAATCAAGGCCAAGATCTCCACCAACGACTGCGGGGGGAATAGCCTCAAACTCTCCATCACGTCGCCGCGCTAGGCCGAGGGCCTGAAGGGTCTGGAACTGGATAACTTGCGGCGTCTGGACGCAGCTGAGACGTGGAAGAGCATCCCAAATACCGAGCTGCTTCGCGAGGAAAGTGACGAAGTTCCCGCCGTGCACTGCTCCCAACCTCGCATTTTCGGCCTGGTGCCGAAAGAAAATTGCGAGCAGATAACCAAGGTTGAGGGGGACCCGGTAAAACATACTATATAAATATAGTAAGTCTGTCCGAGTCACCACCCCGTGGCTATCGCCGCGACCAGAAATAGTGAAGGTAAGGAGGTTGTGGAGAATACGTAAGGCGGGAGAAATGAGTTGGCTGCCTTTGGATTTCTTTGGGGTGTAGGGGGCGGTGTCACTACTGATTTCCGCCCAAAAGGCGAGAAGGTTGAAATCTGTCGGGAAATCAGTAAGTAAATCGAGATAGGCGGGAGATTGGGAAAAAGCCTCCGAGCAAAAACCCATGACGACATTGAGCTGGCGGATGGTGAGCTGATGCACCATCCCACCTAGGCGAAAGATGATGAAGTCGTCATCGGCCGCCCAGCGGAACTCGAATGAAGCCAAGAACTCAACGGTGAGTTCAAGAAAGGCATGCTCGGAAATAGAGAAGAGAGAACTCCATCCAGGGGTGGACAGAAATCCCCGCACCAAATCCGCAGCTCCAAAAGTGGCGAGGATCGCCCAATCTAAAATGCGGAACACGCCAAGGGGTTTGGCGCGTAGGCGCTCGCTGCGCTCCTGCTGGGTTTGGTTTTGAAAAAGAAGCATGGCTTCCGCTGCGGCGGGATCCGCGGGGCGCTCGGAGGAGGAAGCGGTGGAGCGAGGGTGGTGGCGAGGCATTTTGGTAGAGGGGAAGAAGAAGGCAGGAATGATTCGGGTTAGCAAAGGGAGAAGAGAAGGGTGGATGGTGTGGAGGAAGAAGAGGGGGAAAAGCCCTATTTATAGGGTTTTTCAGGTTGGTCACGCCCCCCTGTCATGCCCGTGACAGGGGCGTGACAAGCACGGGACAAAAAAAAGGAGAATCCGAGGCCTCCTGCCTCGGATTCCCTGGTCACGCCCCAGAGTCACGCCCGTGACTCTGGGCGTGTAAGGCGTGATCGGCGCAGGAATCCAATGCACTGGCATTGGATTCAAAGGTCACGCCCATGGTCACGCCTGTGACCATGGGCGTGTCTCATAAAAAAAAACTAAAAGGAATCCGAGGCGTTGACCCGGGGTCACGCCTCGGATTCGACGACACGGCCCAGGGTCACGCCCGTGACCCTGGGGCGTGTATCTGAAACGAGAATTAATTTTTTTTTATTTTTTTTTCTTTCTTTTTTTTTCGGGCTAGTCACGACCGTGACTAGGTAGTGTCACGGGCGTGACACTAACTGTCACGGCCATGACTGGGCAGGAAGAGAAGTTTTCCAGCTTCTCTTCGTCGAACGAAATTTCGGGCTAGCCACGCCCGTGACCAATGATGGTCACGCCCGTGATAGGACCGAAAGACGAACGGAGCGCTGCGCTCGACGAAACCACTCTCGGGTTTCGCTCGACGAACTAAACACGTCCGGTCACGCCCGTGACCCATAGGTCACGCCCGTGACAGAGGCGTGTCGGAGCAGAAAATTTTTTTCTTTGTTTTTGTTTTTTTTTTGTTTTCTTCTTTTGATTTTTTTTGTGTTTTTGTTTATAAAAAAATTTTTTAAGGGTCAACTAAACAATAATAAAACAAAAGTTACCGACTTGAAGAAACGCGTAGACTTGACGCTCAACTCCTTCGATCGTCACGCCGAAAAAGATGTCCTTCAAACCTGCGAAAATTTAATTTTAAAAAAAAAATAAGAAGAAAAGATAAGCATGGGGTGCCTCCCACAAGCGCTTTGTTTATGGTCGTTGAGCTCGACCCAATCGGGGCACTCGTTTAAGGGTTCGGGAGGTTAATTTCCTCCCGGTACTCATTAGTAGTATCACCGGCGAGGAATATCTTCAACCGGTGCCCATTCACTTTAAATTCGCCTTGTTCCGGGTGCGAGATAAGCACTGTCCCATATGGCCATACCTCTTTTACAATAAAAGGGCCGGACCATCGGGACTTGAGTTTGCCCGGAAAAAGTCGGAGACGTGAATTATAAAGGAGAACTTGGTCTCCCGGTTTGAAATCTTTAGGGTGCTTAATTTTTTTATCATGATAAAATTTTGTGCGCTCCTTATAAAGTTTATTACTTTCATAGGCTAAGGAGCGCCACTCATCGAGCTCGTTAATTTGGAATTTCCGAAGCTCGGAGGACAAAGTTTCATCTAGATTTAAAAATTTAAGCGCCCAAAAGGCGCGGTGCTCAAGCTCAACCGGTAAGTGACATGCTTTCCCATAGACCAATCGGTACGGCGTACAACCGATAGCGGTCTTGTACGCGGTCCGATAAGCCCAAAGAGTATCATCAAGCTTGACCGACCAATCCTTCCTACTAGTAGAAACCGTTTTCTCTAAAATTCGTTTGATTTCACGGTTAACTACTTCTACCTGACCACTTGTTTGAGGGTGATAGGGGGTGGCTAACCTATGTGTAACGCCATATTTAGACAAAACCTTAGCGAATTGTGCGTTACAAAAGTGGGTGCCCCTATCACTAACTATTGCCCGCGGTGCTCCAAATCGTGTAAATAGCTTTTTGAGAAATTGGGTCACGACTCGGGCGTCATTAGTGGGGAAGGCTTGCGCTTCCGCCCACCGTGACACATAGTCGACCGCTACCAATATATATTTATTTCCATGCGATGTTGGTAGCGGTCCAACAAAGTCGATCCCCCATAAATCAAAAACTTCTATTTCTAAAAATGTATTTAACGGCATTTCATCGCGGCGGGAAATATTACCTGAGCGTTGGCATTGTTCACAACGACTTACATGGGCGTGAGCATCCTTGAAGATGCTTGGCCAATAGAAGCCCGCTTCAAGTACCTTCCGAGCCGTCTGATTAGCTTTATAGTGCCCACCGACGGGTCCTTCATGACAATGCTTTAAAATTTGTGCGCCTTCCTCATGAGAAACACACCTCCGCACTACTTGATCCGCGCAAACACGAAAAAGGAAGGGATCCTCCCAAAAATAATTTTTCAAATCAGAAAAGAATTTCTTCTTTTCTTGATAAGAAAAATCATTCGGGAGGAGTCTCGCAACAAGATAATTTGCGAAATCGGCGAACCAAGGAGTGGGGAGGGTGATTACCTTATGAATGGCGAGAAGGCGCTCCTCGGGGAAAGTGTCGTCAATGTCCTCCTCCATGAGCTCCCCGAATTTGGGTTCTCCAACCGCGAAAGATGGTCAGCCGCCAAGTTCTCCGCTCCTCTCTTGTCGCGAATCTCCAAATCAAATTCTTGGAGTAGTAAGATCCACCTAATCAATCGCGGCTTTGCATCTGTTTTTGCTAGTAAATATCTCAAAGCCGAATGATCAGTAAAAACAATAATTTTAGACAAAGTGAGATATGAGCGGAATTTATCAAATGCGAAAATTACGGCTAATAATTCTTTTTCGGTGGTCGTGTAATTTTCCTGTGCGGCGGTTAATGTTTTGCTTGCATAATAGATAGGATGAAAGTTTTTATTTATGCGTTGTCCTAACACCGCACCAACGGCAAAACTACTAGCGTCGCACATTATCTCAAAGGGAAGCTCCCAATTGGGAGCGATCATGATAGGAGCGTTAATCAATTTTTCTTTAATAAGAGAAAAAACACGCAAACAATTTTCGTCAAAAATAAACGGCGCGTCTTTTTCTAACAAGTGGGTTAGGGGCTTAGTTATTTTAGAAAAATCTTTAATAAACCGGCGATAGAAACCGGCATGCCCCAAAAAACTACGAACGGCCTTAACATTTGAAGGGGGAGGTAGCTTTTCTATAGTTTCAATTTTTGCTTTATCTACCTCTATGCCCTTACTAGAAATTTTATGGCCTAAGACCAAACCCTCCCGTACCATAAAATGGCACTTCTCCCAGTTTAAAACTAGATTCGTGTCCTCACATCTTTGGAGTACACGGGAAAGGTTTGCTAAACATAAATCAAACGAATCTCCAAAAACGGAGAAATCGTCCATGAACACCTCCATGATATCCTCCACTAATTCGTCAAAGATCGCTAGCATACACCTTTGGAAGGTTGCCGGCGCGTTGCACAAACCAAAAGGCATCCTTCGATAAGCGAAGGTGCCAAACGGACAAGTGAAGGTTGTTTTCTCTTGGTCCTCGGGTGCGATTGGGATTTGAAAATATCCCGAGAGACCATCAAGAAAACAGTAAAATGAGTGCCCGGATAGCCGTTCAAGTATTTGGTCAATAAACGGCAAAGGAAAATGATCCTTACGGGTTGCATCATTTAATTTACGGTAATCGATGCATACCCGCCATCCGGTAACGGTTCGAGTGGGAACTAACTCGTTTTTATCATTAGGAACTACCGTTAACCCTCCTTTCTTGGGCACCACTTGGACCGGGCTCACCCAAGAGCTATCCGAAATTGGATAGATGATACCCGCATCTAATAATTTTATGACCTCGGCCTTGACTACCTCCTTCATGTTAGGATTTAGCCGGCGTTGAGGTTGAATAGTTTTGTGAGCGTGTTCTTCTAAAAAAATTTTATGGGTGCAAAAGGAGGGATTAATCCCTCTCAAATCTGTGATCTTCCACGCAATTGCGCGGCGATGAAGTTTTAAAATATGAGATAATTTAATTTTTTCTTCATTGGTTAAGTAGGCCGACACAATAACCGGAAGTTTTGAATCCTCCGCTAAAAATAAATACTCTAAATGATCAGGCAATTGTTTTAGTTCTAACGCGGGAGGTTCATCATAAGAAGTTTTCAAACGATCACTACCAATGTCTAAAAGTTCAAAAATAGGTGCGTGCGTGATCGAGAGATTATCACTATTTTCATGAGCAATTAAATCTAAATGTTCTAAATCGGCTTCATGATCAATAGAAGATAAAGATTTTTCAGAAAAAAGAAAAGAGTCTTCTTCAAGAGAAGCCTCCAAATAATAACATGAGTCGTCATTTGAGAGCGAGTTTTTCATAGACGTGTCAATAGTAAAGGTAACTTCTTCATCTCCGACTCTAAGGAGAAGTTTCCCATTACTAACGTCTATAATTGCGCGCGAGGTGGCAAGAAAAGGGCGACCGAGAATGAGTGGGACCTCGGTGTCCTCTTCGATGTCAAAGATGACGAAATCTACCGGAAAGATAAATTTGTCAACTTTGACAAGCACATCCTCTATGATCCCCATAGGGAGCTTGACAGACCGATCCGCCAATTGAATGCACATTCTTGTGGGTTTAGGTTCTCCTAATCTCAACTTCTTAACTAAAGAATAAGGCATTAAATTGATTGAGGCGCCTAGATCAGCTAACGCACGTTTTACTAATAAATCACCAAACAAACATGGAATGGAGAAACTACCCGGATCGGGTAATTTCTTAGGTAATTTATTAAGTAAAACTGCCGAACACTCCGCATTTAATTGAACCGTGGAGATATCCTCAAGTTTCTTTTTATTGGATAAAAGATCCTTGAGGTACTTGGCGTATTTCGGCATTTGTGCGATTATTTCACAAAACGGTAGATTAATTTGGATTTGTTTAAACATGTCCAAAAATTTACCGTGATGTTCATCCACCCGGTTTTTTTTGCATTCTAGATGGATAGGGAAGAGGTGGTTGATAAGCTTTTGGTTTATTAAGCGTAGAAGGCTTAGACGGAGGAGAAGATGGAGAAATTATTACCTCCGTATCAACCGGAATTGGAGAAGTGGTTACCTCTTTCCCGCTCCGTAGGGTGATGGCTTTTGCATGCTCCTTGGGGTTGGGCTCTGTATTGCCCGGTAGCGCTCCTTGTTGACGATCGGAGAGCATTTTAGCTATTTGCCCGATTTGCGTCTCCAAACTTCGAAGAGATCCGGTGAGATTCCGGATGTTGGCGTCATTTGTAGTTGTATATTTAGTGAACAATTCCTCGAGATTGGGAGCTTTGGGAGCTTGCGGTGGAAAATAGCCGGGTGGAATCGTGTTCGGCGGGCGCGCCGCGTTCCCCGGATTACTCCAAGAGAAGTTGGGGTGATTCCTTATACCCGGGTGATAGGTATTGCCAAAATTGTTACCCGGATTATAAGGTGGCCGATTCGGATTACCCATGTAATCCACATGCTCGGCAATAGTAGAAGGCTCCCAATATTGGGGCTCACAGGTAGATTTGGACGAGGAAGCAGACATCTCGTTCATCTGTTTTTGCAGTTGCTCAACCTGGAGAGACAAACTTGAAACCGTATCGATTTCATACATCCCGGCCGGTTTAGGTGGTTTAGACCGAGGTGTACTCCATTGATAGGTATTCAAAGCCATACCTTCTATAAGCTCTTGTGCGGCCGCCGGTGTTTTGTTATTAAGCGTTCCACCGGCGGCGGCATCAATATGTTGCCTAGTTTGAGAATTTAGGCCGTTATAGAAGGTTTGGATTTGTAACCAATCCGGAATTGCATGATGAGGACATCGACGAAGCAATTCCTTGAAACGCTCCCAAGTATCATATAATGTTTCCGAATCAATTTGGGAGAAATAAGTGATATCATTGCGCAATTTAGCCGTTTTAGCCGGCGGAAAGTATTTCGTAAGAAATTTTTCCGTCATTTGAGCCCATGTTGTGATGGATCCTCTTGGTAGAGAACCCAACCACTGCTTGGCTTTAGTGCGCAATGTAAATGGAAATAACCTTAGCCGGATGGCATCATCGGATACACCATTAATTTTAAAAGTATCGCATATTTCTAAGAAATTTGAAATATGCGCGTTTGGATCTTCATCTTGAAGCCCATCAAATTGTACATATTGTTGTACCATTTGGATGATGCTTGGACTTCAACTCAAAATTATTGGGGGCAATAGCGGGGCGAACAATACTAGATTGAGTCTCGTCCAAGTTTGGACGGGCATAATAGGACATAGTCCTTTGTTCAACCGCATTTGGCTCACCCATATTGGAAGAAGCAGAAGAAGGAGATCTAGGAGAATGAGAAGAAGAACTAAATGAAGAAGGAGAAGAAGAAGGCGGTGACGGAGAGAGGATTAATGAAGGATTAGGAGTGTCTCCTAAGGAGTCCGTATCTTGAAAATTCGGAACTTGAAATCGTAAGCGATGCCGAAGGGTTCGCTCGATTTCCGGATCCAAATCAAAAAGAGGCGACGGATTCCCTCGGGTCATACACCAAAATAAAACAAAATAAATATTTTTTTTTTATTTTTGATATTTCTAAAACAAAAAGAAAATGATAAAATTAATAGAGCCTTGCTTTCAAAATATCAACAAAAAAAATTTCCCCGGCAACGGCGCCAAAAACTTGATGTGGATTTTATAAGTTTTGAAAAATGATCCAAACTAAACTCTCAACTAGGCAAGTGCACCTATCGAAATTTAGTATATGAAATATCGTATTTAAACTCGGGGACCGTTGAGTATTTGTACTCACAAGGACGAACTATTATTTTATCGATCGGAAAATTGGTTTTGCGGAAAACGAACGTTAAATGAAGAGGAGAAATTCGATGAATAAAAGACTAGCACTTGATCTAGAATCACTTTGGGCTAGAATAAAATCCACGAAATTAAAGAGCACAAGCATCTAAATTATTAACTTCGACCGCGGAGGTTCCAAAGTTACGAAGCGCCTCTCTCGAGAATACGCACTCGACTAACCTTAGGTAGATCGATTAAGACCTCTCGGCCAGTCGAAAGACCTAAGCTTGCTTTAGGCGGTGAACCTCACTAATGGAGTTGACTCCAAGGCGGAAGAATTTTGCGTTCCTCTCTCGAGGGGTGCAAGAAATTCTCTTTATCCTTGAGTGATCTACTCGTATCCACAACCTCTCGGTAAATCTAGGATACGAATCTAAGCTCGAATAAACATAATTTGCAACTTATGAATTCGAAGAAAATTTAAATCAAAGATAAATCAAAGTTTAGAAAATAGAATGCTTGCTAAATTGAGACAAAAATAAGAATTTTATTCCATTCCAAAGTTCATCATGATCAAGTGCTAATTGGGAAATTAGCTACTCATCATGATGGGAGTATTACATGAAAGCATAAGAAAGACATGATTTAAGAAAAGACTTGAAAAATAAAGATTACACTAGGAATTAAAAATGCAGGAAAAACCGTAAATAGAACAGAACTAAGCTCCCAAAAATCTCCTCCTCGGCCATCTGAAGCTGTCTGGAATTTATAGAAAAAGTTGCTGGGTGGTCACGCCCCTAGGTCACGCCCGTGACCTAGGGCGTGTCGGTCTCGGAACCGTCGTCTTGAAGTCTTCTGAACGTTGGCGCGAAACCGCCAAAAGTCGTTAATTTGCGGGTCACGCCCCTAGGTCACGCCCGTGACCTAGGGCGTGTCTTGACGGTTGTAGAAGAACGGCGGGAAGCAGAAACGGCGGGAATAACTCCGGCCGTTGTTGGAAGGTCACGCCCCTGGTCACGCCCGTGACCATGGGCGTGTCTTGAGAAAACTCCCAGCGACTGAAACTGCAGCATTAAGTCGGCACGCCAGGCTGTCACGGGGTATGTCACGCCCGTGCCAAATGTGTCACGCCCGTGACTTGTTGCAAATTGAAACTGCCGTTGACTGGAAGTCAGGGCAGAGCACTGGATGTCACGCCTGGAGTACACGCCCGTGTAATGATGGTCACGCCCGTGACCTTAAGGCGTGTAATTTTAATTGACGTGGCAGGTAGCTCCTTCCACGAGCCGGGTTCTCGCCAGGATGTCACGCCCGTGACCATGTCGGTCACGCCCGTGACCATGTCGGTCACGCCCGTGACCATGTCGGTCACGCCCGTGACTATGGCGTGTCTTTTGAAAAATTATTGCTTTTGCCCAGTTTTGTCTCCTGGTCAATCCTATAGACTCCAAATTGAAGTTTGCAGCCCAGACTGCCCTGAAATAAGAAATTAGAAAAATTCAATAATAAAATTTCAAAATATAATTAAAAACTAATTAATTATTAAATAAAAATAACATAAAAACATGGACAAAATTAGAGTTATCAAGTGTCGTTACCTTCCGACTACTCTTCCTTGCCATGGCAAAATCTCCGGATGAAAACCTTTGCAAAGATCTAGCCTCCACGGATCCGGACTCGGCTCGCGATTTGGAGCTCCGAAGCTTCTCCTACAGCCCAAACCCTCCTTCACCTTCTTCCTTGCTCTCCCTTCTCTCTAGAAATTAGTAAGAGAAAAGCTTGAAGAAGAATGAGGGTTTCCAACCCTATTCTCGGACTTAACTCCCCAAGAACCATCCTAAACCGTCAGATCCTAAAATCAGGAAAAGATTGGCCACGATCCGCCTGAAAAAAAAAATACATGGGCCGAACACGACCTGACACACGCTCGTGTCCAGGGCCGTGTGCTTCGTTCGTCGTCTCAAATCGACGCGCCTGGAACAGCACACGGGCATCCGACACGCCCGTGTTCGATCCGACACGCCCGAGTCCCCAATGACACGGCCGTGTGGCCGGCCGTGTGCCTCCATTGACACGGCCCCGAAAACATCCCGAGAGGTGGGCGTGTCCCAAGCCGTGTGCCAAGTCTCGACACTCGTCGACAGCCTTTGTGTCGACACCGCAGAAAAACGTCGAGCGCAGATCGTCGACCAAGCGGGACACGCCCTGTGACACGCCCGTGTCACAGGTCGTGTGCCCCAGTCTCGACACTCGACACTCGACACTCGACACTCGACACTCGTCGAGTGAACATCGTCGACTGAAGATCGTTGACAGACCCACACGGCCTTGGACACGCCCGTGTCCTAGGCCGTGTGCCTCGTCTCGACACAAAATCGAGCGAAAATGTCGACACCCCGGGCCGAGTGTCGACACGGGCTCGACACGCCCTGCGACACGCCCGTGTCGCAGGCCGTGTGCCCTCACTCGACACTTCGTCGAGCGCAAAGTGTCGACCAACGCGGCCAAGTCGTCGACACAGCCCGACACGGCCTGGGACACACCCGTATCCCGGGGGACACACCCGTGTCCCGGGCCGTGTGCCCCCTACCAGAAACCAAAAAATGTCCAGAAACATAAATCGACCCCTTTCTCCAAATCTGGGGTGTTACACTCAGCTCCACGATTCGTCGAGCTCAGCTCAGCTCGCCGAATCATCGGGCTGAGACCGACGATTCGGCGAGCTGGCTCAGCTCGCCGAATCATCGGGCTCAGCTCGACGAACCGTCGGGCTGAGTTGTATTAGTTGAATATTTGTGCGAACAACATGAGAATGAAACTATGTAATTTTGAATGTAATTTTTTTGGTTTCTCAAGTTTATTCAGTAAATAGATCATCTTATATTATTTGTATGACAAATAATAATTAAAAAGTATTCAATATTAGTCTCGTTTTGTAGGTCTTGAAAAAATAATTTTATTGATATATTATATGTCATCATTGAAAAATTACTGTAGCGGCTACGCAAGATTTATAAATTATACAAGAAATTAATATAACTAATAATTAAATAATAACAAAATAAAAAATATATTATAAAAATAAATGGCTTGACCAACATTTCCTCTTTCCCTCCTCTATAATTAGAGGAGGAGAGAGAAAATCTGCATAAATGCAGGATGAAATGTCACCCGATTAGAGGTAAATTTTTCGGCAAAAATGCAGAATCTGCATTTTTGCGACCGATTGAAGTTGCTCTTACGTAGAGCAAGATTAACCCGAACTTATTGTTTAGTTTTTTCAGTAAAAACTTATTGTTTAATTAATCAACAGACATGACAAAGTCAACTTATTGTTTAATTAATTATTATAATTTATTATAGACCCTCTAAATTCATCTTTAAACTATTTTATCCAACATATAATAATTTAGACAAAATCTCAACTACTCATTTTTATTAATTATGGTTGCGCCACACACGAGACTCCTGTAGGTCGGTATATATTGAAATGTCTTAAATCAGAAGCGGTCGAGTGCGTAAACAGCCCTCAAAATTGAGTCAGATGACAAGACAATTTTTTAAAGTGAAAACCCCAAAAAGTGGTGAAAAATCACGTGATCGGATCTGTGCTGACCAAACTTCCCCCAGTCTTGAGTGTTGTTACAAAGCTTTTAAGAGAAATTGAGGGTGACAAATCGCTCATCGTTATAATTGTTACAGAGCTATGCTCATTGCTTGTTACAGTGGGGAGTATTGCACTTTGAGCGCACTGAAGACTTTGGCTACTGCTTGGAGGCTTGAGCGACACGTTCTGCGCCTTTCATCTTTGTGGCTTGTCTCTTGTTGAGCTAAGAGGTGTCTGCACCGGTTGATTTGTTGTCAACTGTAGAACTCATTGTTGAGTTGAGGTTGTGATGCATGTAGCTTGCTCGAGTATGGTTAAGAGGTACTTTGTGTGCTCTGAAGTCGCTCTTGTAGACAGTTGGTGTTGTTTTCGGGCAAAGTGTGCGTTGAGGAGCGCTCGTGAAAACAGGACATGTGGGTGCGCTCTTGGAAGCGGAGCGTGCGGGGGCATGTTTGGAGCGGAGCGCACATAGGGCATGCTTGGACCGGAGCGTGCGGGAGCGGAGTGCACGAAGGCGCACTTGGACCGGAGCACGCGGGGTGGCGCGACGTGCACAAGGTGAAATCTCCAAAAGGGGGCTCAAAGGCATTCAAAGATCTTTGAAGGTGGTAGGAGATTTTTGATGGAACTCTCGCCCGCGTATGAGTAAAGGCGGGAGGATAGAGAACATATGAGAAAATCTAGAGAGAAAAAGATGAGAATTAAGTAGGGTCTGTGGTTCTATTTTATAAGTCTCATGCGCGGTTACAGTGGTTACGCAGCTATCCGCATATCGTAATCACCATAATTACTAACTGTATGTCATTTTAGTATAGTTTGATGTACACATTATTTGAACAATTTTACGGTTCGTAGATTGGTATTATTTTCGGAAATTTGCACCCGTACATAATGGGTGGTTACGCCAGTGGTTATGTGAGTGGTTATCTATACATCAGACGATGGAGATCGCGCGAGGACGATTGGACGACAGAGGATTGACCGACGACAGAAAAGGAGAGACCGGCGACGACGGCCGGGGACAAGCCCCCAACGGCCGGAGGCCGCCCGGGGAGGAGGGAGCGGTCGGTCGGAGGGCCGGCTGCGGGTGCTCATGGGAACGGGCCAGTTTGAGTTGCTAATAACACTAATGAAAAAGAAGAGACCGCTATCCTCAGACAAAAAAGATGATTATGTCCTTAATAAGAGTTTGCCTATACATAGATCTCATTGCATGCATGTTGGAGAAGACAGATCCAACCTCCTACATCTCTTTTCTTTGAGCTCTCTTCCAAATGCCATCCGAGATGTTGGAGTAAAACATTGGATTTGAGAGAGGAGAAATTAGAATAATTTTGGCATGTTAAAATAAATTACATTCAGCCATTCAGACGTGCAAGCACACGAGCGAAAATTGCAGGTTAGCATTGATTAAAAAATAACTGAAGAGACGAGACGGTTATGCGAGTCAATCACATTTAAGAATGAAAGCATGGTTTGAACTATATTCCTATGCAAATTTAATCTGAGGAACTTATTTTCAGTTAAATTATATACACTACTTATTAATAATCAAGTCACATCACATAAGTTAGAATTGAATTAGAGGGATGCATATAATTTAAGGTGACTGTTAACCGCAACTTGTTATTGACTAATCACACTTCAAAATCTCATAATTTTTCGCGCCTTTTCGAAATACGTCTTGTACATGCAGTTTTAGGAAAAGTGTTCATCACTAAAGTTGTAGATCTCGTTGAGAGTCGTGTCGTGGTGTGCACTTTTCATAGAAATGCATGTACAAGACGTACTTTGTAAATATGCGCAGGTTTTGCGTCTATCAAAAATACGTTTTGTACGTGCAATTCAGGAAAAGTGTTCAGCACGAATGTTGTAGATCTCAACATTCGTGCTGAACAATTAAGAGTTGCGCTTCTTTTCCTGAATTGCACGTACAAAATGTATTTCAAAAAGATTCGAAAAATTAATAGATTTTTAGATATGACTCGCCAATAAAGAGTTGCGCTTCTTTTTCCCGCACTCCCCAAACTGGGCTAAAACTACCGACGCCCTTCATAATAACTGCATTCTGAAAAGAGGCTGACGGAAGAGCTTCTTTTTATTTAAGGGGTTTTAAAGCGGCCTGAGGATGAACACAGGCCGCAGCAATTGGAATTGGAAGATCGAAGAAGAAGAAGAGGAGGAAGAAGAAAAAGGGAAATGGAAATGCAGGTGGAGAGGGTCGTGGAGGAGGCGAGAGAGGCCTTCGAGAGCGGCGGGACGAGGAGTTACTTTTGGAGGAGGTCGCAACTTAGGGCTCTCAAGGATCTCATCCTTGAGTCTGAGATCGCCATCTGCGATGCCCTTATGCTTGATCTAGGAAAACACCGCGTCGAAGCTTTTCGTGACGAGGTCTTCTCCTCCCCAGTCCCCTCCTTCAACCCTCTTTCGATTCCCTCCTCTTCTATAATGTTTTTTGCTGCATTTCTGCCTAAAATCGTGCGAAGAAGATCTGGTAACGGGGGTGTTCGTTTCTGTGCTCGCAGGTAGGGTTGTTAGCTAAGTCGGTGGATCATGCGCTTGAAAATCTCAAGAAATGGATGAAGCCTGAGAAGGTTCGAAGTAGAATGCTGTATATAGATATTTCTTTTACCATTTGGCACAGTAGAAGGGATGATAGACTGGTGATCCATTAATCCGAGATTGTTTTATGCAGGTTAGGGTCCCGCTGGTTAGTTTTCCGAGCACCGGCGAAGTGGTGCCGGAGCCTCTCGGTGTCATCCTAATCATTGCTTCTTGGAATTTTCCTATAGGTTTAATTCCTTTCTCTTTCTTATTTACTATCCATTTGGTTCCCCTTCATTTGTCCATTTCATGGCTTACATCTCTTTTTACTTTATCAGAGGTTGTGAAATTTTTTGAAGATATGAAAATATAAAGGAATGGAATTGCCCAACCCGTTGGATCAACTTTGATAAAATCGTGACCTCCAAATAGATACTATCCATTTGGAGTGAAATGTACAAGATCTTTTCTCCACTGACTTTCAGCCATCAATTTTTGTCATCTTTAAGAAGCTGCTGCCAATTTTTTTGCTTTTAAGATCCTGGTCCCCAAACTTGTCAAGTTTTTAGATTTTGGTCCTTAAAAACTATTTCTGCTAACATATTTAAAGCAAAAGATACATTTGTTTACCTAGGAGGCAATTTGGAGCTGATTAGGAGAGTGAAATATTCACAAATATAAATAAATTATATGGTTTTGAATGAATACTTTCATTTTTGGAATAAAAAGACTATGAACCTCAATCAATAAAATTGAAAACATCCAAAAATCTAGATTTCACTCAAATGCATGTTGGGGTCAAATTAATACCTTATGGGTAGGATGGCATTTCCAGGTCCTCCTAGATTTTGCAAGCGATGATGGGGTTCGGGCTTTGGAGTTCAGCCATCGAGGTGAGGTAAAAAAAGATCATGGACGTGCACGTCGACGAGACACCGTGGCAGGTCTACACGCAGAGGAAGACGACGATGGGTCCGTTTGTTGGAGGAGAGATCGAAGACGCGCTGCCGGGATGATTATTATTATTTTTTGCATTCTTTTGTCATCTTATGTTATGTGTACGTTTTTTCTATTGGCACCGTCTTTTTGCTATTCGCAACCTTGCTTATAACATGGGTGTTGTAATTTTTTGATTATCTTTGGATGTCTGAGATTTCGGGTTGCTCCCTTGTCTTTCCCTTGATCTCTCCTCCCTCTCCCTCACCACCGCCGACCCTCCCCCTAGCCGGATTCCTCTTCGAGATTGTATTAATTTGGCCCGACTTGCCTCACCGCCTGCACATTGTCGCCAGTAGCTGCTCCGATCCATGTCTGCGCTGCTCCCGATTCCCGCATGTTGCCGTTTGTTCCGCCTGTGCCGATTCGACAAACCCCCATCCGCTCCGATCAATTAGGCTTCCACACGGATCTCGATTTTGCTTCGACACCTATCGATTCCGTTTCAGATCGATACGTCGATCTCCTTCCTTCGACGCCTACGTTCGTTCATCTGCTGCTTCTAGCGACGTGCGACTGCCGATCCACAGTTTTCCGCCGATCTGTCGCACAAAGGCCCAACCCCTCTGTTTCCGCCACCTTCACCAAATTCTCCCACTTCTGGCCGCCGTTCGACGTCTCTAGTCCATGGCTCCCACCACTCGTTCCTCCGGCGACCCCGCTCCAGATACTGTTGCCGAAGCTCTTAGCCGCTGCGTTGAGGCCTAAGAACAACTTGTCGCCTCCATGGACGCCTCCCTCCCCTCCCTCTACTCAAAGATTGACTTTCCAGGCGTCCTCCACCGCCGTTTCTGTTGCGTCCTGCTCGCCCGCGGACGGCGGTTCTCTCCTCGGCATTGGGACACCGCCCATGCCCTCTGGAAACCCTCCTCCAACCATTCAGGGCCGGCCCGCCCGCTCCCTCGATATTTCCTTTTTTTTCGGCGTTGATCCGACTGGGTGGATCGCAAAAACGGAGCAATATTTCAACCTCAACTACACATTAAAGCATGACAAGGTGTCCACGGTTGTGGTTGGCCTGGATGGCTTGGCCTTTCACTGCGCTCGGTGGCTTTGCCAATCCAATACATGGATCTCCTGGCTCGAGCTCAACAAGAGATGATCCGACGGTACGACACCTGCTACCCTAGCTCTTTCGCTATCGAGCGGCTATGCGGCGTCCGCCAGACAGCTGACATGGACGACTATATTGACAAGTTTGTAGCCTTGGTCACTCACGTTCCCGGATTGTCACCCGACCATTACCTTGGCTTCTTCATGCAGGGGCGACTGCCCTATATCCGCTTCCGCCTTCGCACGCACCACCCCTGCACGGTCTCCGACGCCCTTGACATGACATGTCTATTGGAGGTCGACCTCTCCCCCAGGGCGCATGCGCCTGCATCCAGTCACCACCTGTCTCGGCCGCCCCGACAGACACCTCCTTCAACGACCCCACATCGGACGTCCCCTGGGGGGGGGGGGGGACTGACCCGGCCGACCGGGAGTTCCCCAACACATCTCCAACAGTACTTACAACGACTGCCGCAACAAGGTCCCATATTTCCGGTGTCGTCAGCCCTACTCTCCTACGCATGTATGCTCCACCAAGGAGTTCCACACCATCATCAGTGACTTCGACTCTGGGGTCCCCTTGGAGGACTTCAAGGCCCTCAAACTATCCGAGGGTGACGGCGCGGTGGACATCGCCTCACCTACATTTCACCTCTTGGAGCTGCCCTATTTCTTGGTGGGCAGAATTTTGGGGCCTCAAACCTTGAAGCTGGCGGGCACGTATGATCATCCCATTGTGGTCATGTTGGATAGTGGTGCGAGCCATAACTTCCTCTCAACCCAGTTGGCACACCAGCTTCACCTTCCCTTAGTTCCTTCCCTTTCCCAACTTTAAATTCTGTCTGGGTGATGGGCGTCGCTGACCGACCCACATGTGTTACATTGCCCTGTCCTTGACGATGGGGTCTTGCGCGGTGACAACGAACTTCCACGCCTTTGGCCTCGGCAGTATTAACGCCACTCTGGGAGTGGATTGGCTCCGAACGCTGGGCAAACTGCAGGTCAACTGGGAGAGTATGACTATGTAGTCCTTCAGGAGGGCCAAACGTGCCTCCTAGTGGGCGACTCCACTCTGCTTTGCTCTTCGTTCTCTGCCCATGCAATTCAGCGGACCGTCGACGTCGACTTTTCCGCATGGCTTTGGCCGCTCTCTGCTCCGGCATCGCTACCCCTGTCACACCTGGCCAACCTTCAGGCATTACTTACGGAGTTCCATGACATCTATAAGGCCCCGACCTGCCTTCCTTCGGTTCTCCCCACTGATTAAGCCATTCCCCTTTAGCCTAGTACTGCGGCGGTGTCGGTACGACCTTGCCGCTACTATCATTTCCAGAAGGACGGGATCGAACTGCTGCCGGCTGGTCCATGAGATGTTGATGGGGGGCCTCATCCGCCCCAGTGCGAGTCCTTTCTCCAGCCCGGTCCTCCTGGTTCAGAAGAAGGACGACAGCTGGTGGTTCTGCGTGGAGTACTGGGAGCTCATCAAGGCCACCGTTTTGGATAGATACCCGATCCCAGTTATTCAGGAGCTCATGGACGAGCTCCACTGCGCCATATTCTTCACCAAACTGGACCTCCCAGCGGGCTTTCACCAAATATGGGTACGACTTGAGGACCAGGGGCGAAACTAGGATTTTTACATTGTTCGGGCACAATTAATTTTAAAAATTTTGATTAATGTCTCAATCAATACTTTAACTAAACAAATTTATTGAAGCTGTAATGCTTGAAATTAGAAAATTAGCTAATTAATTTTTAAGTGTTTGTATACACTATCCAATTTTAATTCCTACCAAAATCAACCAATCTGAGAAAAATCATCAAATTCCTATCAAAATAATGACGAAATTTCTGGTACAAAATCCCCAATCCCTAATCCCTACTGTTTCGGGTGTCATTAAAAAAAACTAAAGAGTAAAAACTTGCTCAAATAATCCATCAATACTTGAAGAAGAGATCATGGGCTCAAGGCAAAGGCTCGTATCATTCAAGATCCCAGATTGGGCTGGTGCAGAAAAGCCAACCTGCAAATCAATAACTACATGGATCATAAGTGAGTATTTGCATGAGAAAGTGGAGCGGCGTCATATGAGTCGGGATTTGTGTCGAATTCCTAGATACATGATCTGAAAACAAAAGTAGAGCTGAATCAATCAGAGCTTACGTGGATCTGAAGATAACTGAGCCAGAAACCGCGACCGAGGTGTTGAGAAGAATTATCAATATGGATCTCTTGCTGCTTTTACCATCTACGCGCCGGATGAGTTGCTTCGCCGCACTAATTTGCCTGCCCCAGACCCAACTTTCCATGTTTCCGTTCTTCGCCATTTCCCTCCACTCTCCCCCAGGTGTATGCACGTCTATCTCGAGAGATAGAGAGAGAATGCAGGAGAGGACTTCTTTCTATAGTCCTTTCTCTCCTTTCACCCTCTGTGCAACAGACATGTTAATGTCCTTTCTCTCATTTTAGACTCTGCGCAGTAGGCAAAGCATGCCTAGACGTGTTTGCCAATGCATACTTTTTCCAAAACTAAACCAGAAACTTCTGCCAACTGTAAACTAAGAAGGTTTTTTTTTCCAAAAACACTCCCGGGCACGTGCCCGGGCGTGTCTCTACTTAGTTCTGCCTGTGTTGAGGACATCGCCAAGACCGCCTTCCGAACGCACGACAACCACTATGAGTTATTGGTTATGCTATTCGGCCTGACCAATGCACCGACCATCTTCCAGGCGGCGTTGAGTGACATTTTCCGGGGGGTACTTTGTCAGCACGTTCTTATTTTTTTGATGACATTTTGGTATACAGTTCTTCCTATCAGGATCACCGTTGGCACGTCCACCTCACTCTGACCACCATTCGGCATTATCACCTTAAGATCCACACGTACAAGTGTTCCTTTGGGGCGACAGAAGTGAGCTATCTCGGCCACACCATTTCTGCCTGGGCGATCGCTATGGTCGAGGAGAAGATTGTGGTGACCCTTCATTGGCTGACTCCTATATCCCTACTGGGCGTCCGAGGATTCCTTTGCTTGATGGGATACTATCGCAGCTTCATCCAGGGGTACGGGGCTCTAGCTCGTCTCTTCGCACAACTCCTTAAGTAATCGGAGGAGGGCCCTTTTCAGTGGACGTCCGCGGTCGCGGCCACCTTTGCAGCCCTTCAACAGACCCTAGTCTATGGGCCGGTGCTGGCCATGCCCGATTTCTCTCTGCTGTTCCTAGTGGAGTGTGACGCATCGGGCTCCGAGGTGGAAGCCGTCCTAATACAGGACGGACGACCACTAGCCTACTTCAGCCGCACTTTCTCCAGCACCGTCGACAACTGCTCCTCATACGAGAACTAGCTCATGGGCCTCGTTCTTGTTGTTCAACATTGACACTCATATCTGTTGGGCCGTCCCTTCGTTGTCCGCACCGACCACCACAACCTCTGCTACCTCCTCCCGCAGAAGATCGCAACTCCCGCCCAACAGGTGTGGGTGGCCAAATTCCTGGGCTGTGATTTCACCACCGAGTTCCCCTCGGGGAGGGCGAACTGAGCGGCTGATGCCCTCTCTTGTCAGAGCCAATCGCCAGAGCTCACGACTATCTCTCGCCGGTGTGGGAAGACACAAAGACCATCCTGCATGGGGTTGAGGCCGTCCACGTTTTTTCGGAGATTCGGACGATGCTCATCGCGAACAGCATCTCCCATCCACAATACTCGCTTGTAGGGGTCCGCCTGTTCTTCAATGGCCGCCTTGCTCTAACGCCCTCTTCACCAAGCATTCTCCGCCTCCTCGTCGAATTTCACGCCAAGATACTCGATTGCCGCTGCCGTCAGCTGGGAGACCCCACTTCGGAGGAAATCCTGATCGCCTGGGATAAATGGCTAATCACACAGATTCCGATGCTACATGGCTTCCTCGGGATGAGTTTTGCTGCCAGTTCGCTGATATTGTCTTGAGGACAAGACACATTTTCCAGACGGTGGTATTGTTACGGATGTGCACTTCAACGAGACGTCGTGGTGGGTCTACATGCGGAAGAAGAAGACAACGAGTCTGTCTGGAGGAGGAGAGACCGAAGACGCGTTGCCGGGATGTTTATTATTTTTATTTACATTCTATTATGTCATATTATGTTATGTGTACGCTTTTCTATTAGCACCGTCTTTTCGCTATCCGCACCCTGCGCCTATAAGGGGTGGTGTTGTACTCTTTTTTGATTATCTTTGGATGTATGAGATTTAAGGTTGTTCCCCAGCCATTTCTCTCGATTCCTTCTTCCTCTCCCTCACCACCACCTGTACAACCCCGTATCCGGCGAGTGGGGTCGCCAGGAACCAGACCGGCCGGTTCAGATCACCCAGGCCCCAGGCAAGCTCGACAGAGAAATCCGAGTCCGAGCTCGGCATTCGCCGACCCCAAGCTCGGCATTCGCCGACCCAAGTCTGGGTTTCGTCGAGCTGAGCTCGACTAATGGAGGCCGATCGACGGGCGAGCATAGTGGCCCAGCTCGCACTCGCCCTAAGGAGCTCGACAGACAGCAGGCGAGCAGGATCTTCAGGGGTGGCCGAGCTCCTCAGCTCGCCCAGGTTTATGAGGTATTTTTTACTGTTTTGCCCCCGCTGGCCTGCCCATAGCCTTTTAGAACATTGGAGTTACGCTGTTGGCAGACCAACCTGGACTGCACATAGCCGTTCAGGACAACAGAAGTTGGCTATTTGCAGGCCGTTTTCAGAAATGTATAAATAGGACCCAAGGGGTACCTCAGAAAGCATGCTTCTTGTGCCCTCTTGCTCCATCTCTCAAGCGTTTTCTGAGGATACCTTAGCTCGGCCTTTGGCTAAGGAGGGGAAGCGCTCTAAGATCTTCCGGGTGTGTGGTGGGTCCTCCCCGCCGAGCCCTTGGGTCAGTTCTTCCTTGTTTCCCTTGTTGTTTTGCTTGCAGGAGCGAAGTAGGGGCGCGATCACCCCTTCCCCAAGGGTGAACTCCACAAGAGACCGATTTTTGGTTTCAACACCACCGACCCTCTCCCTTGCCAGATTCCTCTCCGAGATCATATCACATCTTGTGTCCTAAATTTCATTTGTATAACTAATGCATAACCCGTAATTCGTCGAAATCAGAGATGACCAAGGATGACCTGGAGCATCTCGTCTCCCTAGGACGAGTGCGAAAGAAGTACCCTCCCAGGGGTGAGTCCAGACACCCAGGGGCGAGTCCAGGATCCTATGGGCGAGTTTAGGCTCCCAGGATACCTCTTTAGGTCTGCTAATATCCTCTCCAAACAACGGAGTTTCGCTGTTGGCAGACCACTTTGAGTTGCGTATAGTAGAACCAAAAGGCGAGATTTCGCAATGTGCAGATCAGACTTGGAAAGCTATAAATAGAACCTTAATGACACCTTTGGAGGGGACCCTTTTCTTTGACTTCCTCCTCTGGTTCGTCCTGGTTGCCCCCAAGCGCCCTCCAAGGTGTCCAACTCAACATTGGTTAGGGAGGAGAATCTCTCTTTGATCTTCCAGGTGTGTGGCGGGACCTCCTCGCTGCATCTCAGAGTCTGTTTCTTAGTTCCGTGCAACCGGTCAGGTACTCTCGCTTGAGAGAAGTAGGTGCAAGCTACCCCCTTAGGTCCGAACTTATCTTGGAACCAGTTTTCGGTTTCAACAAGTAATATTATCTCCTCCTCAAAATGACTGAAGCATAGGGTTTCACTCCTCCATCCTATGGAACTTTTTTACTTGAGCTCTTCACATCTCACCACCAAACTTCGTTGCCCAATCGCCGCAACACTTAACAATGCCAAAAACTAGAAGACGGTCGCTTGTTTCGGCCACGACGACTGCCTTGACCTCACCATATAGTTTCAACCACATATGACTAGCTCAAGGCTTGGAATAAAGAAAATCATATGGTTTATTTCTATTTGTGATTTTCTCTTTCCACCTATGCAATTAAATGTTGTTCTTCATTAAAAATGTTAGTTGAAATCACTTTAAGGACCAAAATCTTAAAACAAAAATTCTTGGGATTTGTTAGAGAAGCCCAGTTTAGGGCCCATCTAGTGACCCATTTTTTCCCTCTTTTTCTCTCTTTTCCTCCTCATTGTATTGGTCCCACATGTTAGATTGAGATTTCTCCTCTTTCTCCTTTCCTATATAAATGTATTCATACTTGTAACTGTCAATTCAAGAAGTATATACAAGGTTTTGGGCCTCTCTTTACATGGTATCAGAGGGAACCGGTCTCCTCCTTGTATTTGTTTTCGGTCTACTGTTTGCGGTCTCCCAATTCTGTCCGCCCGGGCTTGCTTGCCCGGCCTGTCCTCCTGGAAACCGCGCGACCTTTTCTCCTCCCTCTTAGCCGCCGTATCGTGCGGCCTGTCTCCTTCTAACCGCTCTCTCTACTTTATCTCCTCGTGGCTTCCACTTCTCCTCCTCCTCCCTCTCTTTTATAAACTCTCACGTGGGACCCACCTTCTCTTGTATCTGTCTGCGCGATCTTCCTCACTATCCGCGCGGCCTGTTTTTCTCTCCTTTCCGCCTCCCATCACTTCTCTAGTCGCCACGGTCTCCCGCTGTCTCTGACCGAGCCGTCTGTCTTGCTATCCGCACAACACCCCCTTCTTCCCGACCTTCTCTCTTCCCGCTGGTTGCGCCTTCTCTCACGTTGTCGCGGTTTATCCTCGAGCCGAGGGTCCGCATCTAGGTCGTGGAAACTCTACTTGCCGCTGGTGGCCTCACCCTGACCGTGCAGACTCCCTATCCTGCCTCTACATCGGCTAGCCGCTGGAACTTATCTTGTCGATTAGCGGTCTCTTTTCTTCCTGCAAGCCACATCCTGGTCGCGACTCTCTTTATCGCTGGTGTGTCCGCCGAGACCGCGCGACTTCTGCTTCTACCGCTTCTTATCTCTTTATTCGGCCTCCCTCTAGCCGCCCGGGTTGCTGTTTTAACTGCTCGACTTTCTGTTTTAGCCGCCTGACCTTCTCTACCAAGCCGAACGCCTTCTCCTGCTAGCCGCCCGACCTCCTCCTGCTAGCCGCTTGACCTCCTCCCTGCTAGCCCGGTCTTCTCCTTACTCACCGCCCGGTCTTTCCCTCTGCTAGCCGCACGGTCTCTTCTGATAACCGCATGACTTCTGATGATTCCGCTGCCACCTCTGCTCCTTCAGCTCGTGCGGCTACCCCGACTTCCGAACTCTGCGATGAGCTTCGGATTACTACCATTTCACTGACTGGAAAACGGAACTTCGTTGAATGGGTTCACTCGGTTCGACGTGTCCTGCAGACCAAGGGTCTTCTTCACCACTTAACCCGAGCTACCCCCGCTGCTGCCTCCGATGACTGGCTTCGCGATAATGGTCGGGTCCAGTCCTGGCTCCTAAATTCTATGGATACTGAGCCTTACAGGATGACCATGTATCATGACACGACCAAGGTCATGTGGGAGGAACTCCACTCTTTTTACTCGGGGCACAACAGACTTCAGCACCTCTATAATATTCTCTCCGACCTTCAGAACCTCACTTCAGGTGCTCCCGGTGATATGATATCTTTTGTTGCCCAAGCCAAGACCCTGGCCGAGGCCTGGATTCAACATCAACCTCCAACCACTGATCTCGCTACTCAACGAGCCCAGACAGAGGCTGTCACCATCCCGATGATGATGCCGCATGTTCCTCCCCACCTGCATAGTGTTCGGGCGTAGATTCTCTCTTCTTCGACGACTCCCTCGTTGTCAGATGTCTGCTCCATGCTGCTTAAAGTTACACCTCCTACTGAGGCTCCTCCAGGATTTGCACCTGCTCTCCTTCAGCAGCCTCTCCTTCCGACTCCTCCTCCTGCTCGTGGCTCTTCCACCCGGGGGGCTGGCCTCCGTCTCGGGGACGAGGGCGTGGGGGTCGTTCTTCAAAGAAATGCACCTACTATGGCCGGGATGGTCATCTCGAGGCTACTTGTTACCGCAAGCATGGTCTACCTCCCCACCTTGCGGCTACTTCCTCTACTGCTTCTGCTCCCACTGAGGATTCTACTCAGGATTCAGCGTCTACTACTCGCCAACATATCGATGAGCTCCGCACCCAACTCCAACAGCTACAGGGTGTCCTCGACCGCTCCTCCGGCTCAGTTGCGTCTTTCTCTGCGGAAGGTATAACATGTCTCTCTCATAGCCCCCGCTGGATCGTTGATTCTGGCGCTACACACCATATTACCTCCCAGAAGTCTTCCCAGTATCTCCAGACAGCTCATCCTTCGCACATCACTGTGGCCAATGGTGACACCTTACCGGTGTCTGGCGCCGCAGCTCTCCAACTTACCCTGACTCTTTCTCTCTCCTTGGTTATTCATGTTCCAGGTTCGCCCTACAATTTACTCTCTGTTAGTCGCCTAACACATGAAATTGATTGTTGCATAACCTTTTCTCCTTCCTCTTTTCTTATGTAGGATCGCCGCACCCGGAGTATCATTGGTGAGGGACAGCTGGTGAATGTGCTCTACATCCTGGATATACCATCCACTCTTCTCTCCGCTGTCTCCACCGTCGACTGGCATCACCGTCTTGACCATGATCCTCTTCCGATCCTCAAGCGAGCTCTTCCCGATGTTCCTCTACGAGATTTCTCTTGCGAATCTTGTATCTACGGTAAACATCATCGTTCTTCCTCCCCCCTGCATGTACCAGAAGTAGTACTCCTTTATCTCTAGTTCACTCTGATGTATGGGGTCCCTATAAAGTCCCCAATATCTTTAGCTTCCGCTATTTTGTCACGTTTATTGATGACTACTCGCGTGTTACATGACTATCTTTACTGCATGATCGTACTGAACTTACCTCTGTGTTTCGTGCATTTTTAACTGAAATGCGTACGCAGTTTCCGACCACTCTCAAAGTCATTCGCACTGATAACGCTCGCGAGTATACTAGTCACACCTTCTCCACTCTTTGCACCGAATTTGGCGTCATCCATCAAACTTCGTGTGCGTACACCCCTCAACAAAATGGGGTGGCTGAACGGAAAAATTGCCACCTCTTTGATGTTGCTCGGTCCCTTATGTTTTAAATGCAGGTTCCGACCGCCTATTGGAATTTTGCTGTCTCCACAACATGTCATCTCATCAACCGCCTACCCTCTTCTGTTCTTTACTTTGCCATACCTATTCAACTTCTCTATCCTTCCGCGACTCTCACATCTCTCACCCCGCGAATCTTTGGGTGTGTTTGTTATGTTCATCTTCTTGGTCCACCTTCCGACAAACTTGCTTTTCGGGCGGCCAAATATATGTTTGTTGGCTACTCTCGTACTCAGAAGGTGTATGTTTGCTACTCTCCTTCTGATGACAAGTTGGTCGTCTCGGCGGATGTCACGTTCTGCGAAGATCAGCCCTTCAACTTACCTGCACCCACTTCGACTTCCTCTCCTCCTCTTCCCCGACCTGCTATACCTGTCACGTCCTCTTCTCTACCATCTCCAACCACCTCTCTCCCTGACCCCCTCAAGTTCCTCCACCCCTTATCTATGTCTACACCCGTCGCTTCAAGGATGCTTCCTTGCACCAGCCACCTCCCTCCAGCGATACCCCAGCAACGACAGATCCAGCTCCCGCCTCTACTGCTCATCCCTAGGTCAACTATGTTTCTCTCCATAGGCTGAGTCCATCTCTCTACAACTTTGCCACCTCTCTTTCTTCTATCTCTATTCCTAACACTGTGCAGGAGGCGCTGCAACACCCGGGGCGGCGGGCAGCCATGAACGATGAAATGCGAGCTCTCTGGGCTAACCAGACTTGAGATCTGGTTCCTCTTCCCGCAGGACAACATTGTGTGAGCTGCAAGGGGGTCTTTGTTGTTAAACATGCGGCGGATGACACCGTGGAGAGACTCAAGGCCCGCCTCGTGGCTCGGGGTTTTACTCAGCAACATGGTTTGGATAATGAGGAAACTTTCTCTCCGGTGGGCAAATTGAACACCGTCCGCGTTCTTCTCTCCTTGGCTGTTCATCGATATTGACCCCTTTATCAGCTGGATGTTAAGAACGCCTTCCTCAACGGGGATCTGCAGGAGACTGTTTACATGCACCAACCTCCCGAGTTTGAGACCACGGGGGAGTCTCGGGTCTGTCTTATTCGTAAGTCTATTTATGGTCTCAAACAGTCCCCGCGGGTTTGGTTTGAAAAATTCAGCAAGTTTGTCTGTGATATCGGCTTTATTCGGAGCTCGGCTAATTTTTCTCTCTTCACCCGACATCGGGCAACTTGAACTATGATCCTACTTGTCTATGTTGATGATATCCTCATTATTGACGACGATACTACAGGGATACAACATATCAAGGAACAATTAAACTCTGCCTTTCAGACCAAAGACCTTACAGCCTTCGCTACTTTCTTGGCCTTGAGGTTGCTCGACGTCTTGATGGTCTTGTGTTATCAGAAAAAAAGTACTGTATGGATCTTCTTCATGATGCCGGCTATTCTGGATGCAAACCTGCGGATACTCCTATGGACGCTAATCACAAGCTCTCAACCCACAACTCTGACTCCGATGAGCTGCTTACAAATCCAGAATACTATATACGCTTGGTTGGGAAGCTGATTTATCTCACGGTTACTCGCCCAGACATCTCTTTTGCTGTAGGAGTCGTGAGTCGTTTTATGCATGCTCCCCGGACATCTCATCTTCAGGCTGTTGAGCGCATTCTTCGATACCTCAAGACCGCTCCAGGACAAGGGCTGGTGTACAAGTCATCTACATCTCTATCTCTTGTCGCGTACTCTGACGCTGACTATGCTGGATCCATTGATGATAGGCGCTCCACAATGGGTTTCTGTACCTACTTTGGAGGACATCTCATAACTTGGCGTAGCAAGAAACAAACCGTGGTTGCTCGTTCTTCTGCTGAAGCCGAGTACCGGGCTATGACCATTGTCGTTTCTGAGTTAACTTGGCTTGAGGGCCTTCTGGGTGACTTAGCTGTTCGTCTCTCATCACCGACGACCCTATTCTGTGACAGCCAAGCCGCCATACATATTGTCAAGAATCCGGTCTTTCACGAACGCACAAAGCATATTGAAATTGACTGTCATTTTATCCGGGAAAAAGTACTGTAAAAGAAGATAAAGTTGGAGCATGTCCCTGCTACAAACCAAGTTGCTGACATCTTGACTAAAGCTCTCTCCCGGCCGCTATACTATCAGTTTTTATCCAAGCTTGGTGCCTGCGACTTGTACGCTCCAACTTGCGGGGGAGTGTTAGAGAAACCCAGTTTAGGGCCCATCTAGTTGCCCATTTTTTCCCTCTTTTTTCTCTTTTTTCCTCCTCATTGTATTAGTCCCACATGTTAGATTAAGATTTCTCCTCTTTCTCCTTTCCTATATAAATGTATTCATACTTGTAACTATCAATTCAAGAAGTATATACAAGGTTTTGGGCCTCTCTTTACAGGATTAATTTCTTAAAAGTAGCAAAAGCTGGGTACTGAAATCACAGTTTAGCGACCAGTATAACAATAAAGTTGTGCCGGGGCTTCGCCCATGCCTCGGGTGTGAGGTAGGGGCTATGTCCATACCTGAACAAGATGGGATCTGAGTGAAATGGATACTATCCATCTCATGCTGGATCCTCTCATATCCTTCCAAGGCCTAAATTAAATGGATTTAAAAATATATCTACTTTTATTTCCATTCCACCCTAATCCCCACCCTATTGGCAAAATCCCCTCCTGCCATCCCCACCCCTCGCGCGCTGAACCGGTTAGGCGTCGCAAAAAAGCTGGCTCCAATTGATGCGTCGCAGGCGGAGCAGAGCATGTATCTGATGAAATGCCCGAATGCCTAAGAATTCTGATGAAATACTCGAATACCTGAGAATTAAGCAGATTAAAAGCTCTTTTACTGAGTAACAAGGGAAGTAAAAGCGTGGTCCAAAGAAATGTTTTGCGAATACTTGATTGTCATGATCTTAACTTAAAAGGAAAACATCAGTTTCAGGTTTCTTTCATTAAGCGTGATCTAAGAAATTGGAACGACCTTTATGAAAGGAAATCAGATCACTACAACAATTGCTTATTCCTGATGATGCATTTGGTCATGAAAAACTTCTTCCTTCGTGTATAAACACTCATCTTGGCTGAAATTCTGATCTCCCATGCCATTCCAAGAGTTGCTTCCTCCTCAACACTACAACAGTTGCTTACTCCTCAACACTACAACAGTTGCTTATTAATGATAGGTTTTGTATTGATAGGACATCATCATGTCATAAAACAATTATTGATAAGTTTGAAATATGTTAACTGAAGGTTAAATGAAGTGAGTAAAATCTACGTCATTTTATCTTATATCAAAAGCTTGAACTCTTATTGTTTCCATGTGTTATATCTCAACAATATTCTCAATCACAATTCCTAATCCTAAATCTATCCAAACTTCCAGCATAGAAGTCAACTAGCCAGACTCCTTGTGTATGTCCTGCACAAGTAAGGCAGTAAATTTAAATTTTACTGTGTTGGCCAATCATGATTTTAGAAGGATTAGTTAACATCATGTTGCGAGCCCGTGATTGAGAGCGCGTGACCCGGTAAAGAGGAGGGAAATCCTCAAGGAAGGAGGAGGAGACCGGCTTGAATCTCCGGGGATCTATGGTGCGTGCGGCGGGGCTGGCGTGCGGCGCGGTTGTCGGCTAGGTTTGGGTCGGGAGCTCCGCAAGAGAGAAAGAGAGAGAGAGCTAGAGAGAGATATTTCACTAATAATTTCCTTGTTGTTTCCCCATAACCGGACCCTCCCAATTAAAGTGGGAGATGAAAAAATTCAGCCAAGTACCCAAAACGCCCCCTCACAAGGCTTAACAAGTGAGGATTGAAATTACCGAAAACATAAAATTTCGAATACAAAATATTAAGATAAATTAGGCGGACGCCACTCGAGGCTCGCGACGCTTGTACCTACGCCTCCAATGTGGATCCGTAACATCTCCACCCACCTCGACATCAAGCTTGTCCTTAAGCTTGTCCTGGGATGGCGACAAAAGTGGAACCAAGGTCACCGTGGGCGGCTCGCCGATGAAGGCCTTCAACTGGGACACATGGAATACATCATGAACTTGATCGTCGGCAGGGAGGCGGAGGCGGTACGCGACGTCCCCGATATGGTGGGAAATCTCGAATGACCCGAAGAACTTGGGCCCCAACTTCTGAGAAGCGTCCTTGGAAAGGGTAGACTGGCGATAAGGGCGGCGGCGCAGCCAAACCCAATTCCCAGGCGCAAAGAACAGCTCGCGATGGCCCTGATTGTAGGCCGTCTCCATGCGTGCCTGGGCCTGAAGAAGACGGTCATGCGCAAGGTGCAGAAGGTCATCACGAGAGCGTAGTTCGACGTCGACAACGACGGAGCAGGCAGAGGCACTCTGATAGGTAGGGCGGGGCGGGTCGTGACCGTAGATGAGGCGAAAAGGAGTGGCCTGGAGGGTCGTATGATAAGAAGTATTATGACAATACTCTACCCATGGAAGCCAACGGGCCCAATCCTTGGGGTGATCCTCGGTAATACAACGGAGGTACATCTCGAGCGTCCGGTTGACCACTTCGGTCTGGCCATCTGACTGGGGATGATCAAGGTTGTAGATGTCAGATATCGGGGACACGTCGGTTTAGGTTTTTCATGTTGGTTTTAGTATGTCGGGGGATATATCAGTGATATTTCACATAACGGATTTTAATATTTAATTATTTATATGTGTAATTATTTATAAATTTAATTTTTTTATCATATATATATTAATATATTAATAATTTGATATTTATTGAACTCCTAAATTTATCAAACTAATATAAACATTTTGTATTACACAAATAATAACGGTGTAACGCGTGAAATAAATTAAGAGAAAACAGAATGTCTAGAAGTTGTCGATGATAATGAAAGATAAGGAACCGTTAGTTCATAATTCAAAGATCATGCATAATTGAAGTTAGTGACAAATTTGAGCAGGTATGAAAGTTAGAGGAAGGGAAAAAACAACCTAAACAATGAAAAAATTTTGGTCTATTGTCTATTAGACCATAGACACTAATTAAAATAAATTGAGAAAACCAGTCGATAAAATGTCGAGATATATCGACCGATTTATCGGCAAATATATCGGTCAATAGCAGACATATCGGAGGATATATTTCAAAAGGATATTTTGCAAAAAAATATCGGAAACGTGTCGTTTGGTTCATGAAACCTTTATGTCGACCGACATGTCGGCCGTGTCGGAGGATATTCACAATAGTGGGGATGATAAGCGGACGAGAGGGCCAGCTTGGTGCCACAAAGGGCAAAGAGCTCCTGCCAAAACTCAGAAGTGAAAACCTTGTCCCCGTCGGACACAATGCTCTCTGGTAGTCCATGAAGGCGAAACACCCGATCGAAGAAGGCACGGGCCACCGTGGGGCCGGTGATGGGGCGGCTCATGACCACGAAGATGACGGAGTGGCCTGTAGAGGGAGGCAATCCCTCGATGAAGTCCATCGAAATATCTGCCCAAATCTGTGTAGGAACCAAGAGGGGATGCAGGAGGCCAGCCGGGGAAAGAGACTCTGTCTTGTTGCGTTGGCAAATAAGGCATGTGGCAATGAAGGTCTGGATGCTCCGTTTGAGGCCGTGCAAAAAGAACTCAGCGCGGACGCGTTAAAGGGTCTTGTGGACCCCCATGTGTATTGCCATGGACGACCGCCAGAATATCAGTAATCAGCGGGGAAGAGTCGGGCACAAAGAAACGATCCCGGTACAGAATAAGGCCGTCTTGGGCTGTCCAGTGTGGCGGGAGGCGTTCCTCCTGAATGCGTTGTAAGAGCTCGGTCAGGGCCGACATGTTGAGGATCTCCTGACGGAGGCAGGGCAGAACAAAAGACAACGGCGTGGGGACGACGAAGAGAAGTGCGCCGGAAGTGTCACGACGAGAGAGAGCGTCGACCGCACGATTCAAGTACCCCGCCTAGAATTCCGCCCAAAAATCGTAACCCAAAAGTTGGCTCAGCCAACGCTGCCGCGGAACTGTTGTCAAGCGTTGCTCCAATAAGTACTTGAGACTGAAATGGTCGGTGCGGATGACGAAAGCCCGACCATACAAATAGGGTCGCCAGTGGTGAACGACCTTAGCCAGGCCGATGAGCTCCTGCTCGTATGCTGGGAGCTTCCGATGGTGGGGAGCTGTCGTACGGATGAAATAAGCAATTAGATGTCCGTCTTGTTGTAGGACCGCCCCACACCCGTGTTCGGAGGCGTTGCACACTTGCACTCCACCTGAAAATTCCTCTCGAAATCCAGAAGCTGGATGACCGGGGCTGAGAGCAAAGCCTGATGCAAGGCCCGAAAATCCGCTGTGGCGGAGTCATCCCAAACAAAGCACTGGCGGCGCATGAGAGAGAGTAAAGGAGCAGTGATCACAGTATACCCGTGGATGAAGCGGCGGTAGTAGCCCGCCGAGCCGAGGAACCCGCGGAGTTCCCACTGAGTCTGCGGGAGGGGCCAGTGGAGGATGCCCTGAATCTTGACTGGATCGGCGGAGACACCCGAATGGTCGACGATGTGGCCCAGGTATGCCACCCTGTCCGCGCCAAAGGAGCATTTGGCCCGCTTGAAAAAGAGCCGATGAGAGCGGACCAGTTGGAGGACGGTGCGTAGGTGATCCAGATGGGCTTCCCAGGTATTGCTGTACATCAAAATATCATCAAAAAAAATAAGTACACATCAACGAAGGAAAGAGTGAAATACCTCATTCATGAGGACCTGGAATATCGATGGGGCATTTGTGAGGCCGAAGGGCATCTCGAGGAACTCAAAATGCCCATGGCGTGTGCGGAACGTCGTCTTCTCCACATTTGCCGGGAACATACGGACTTGATGGTAGCACGAGCAAAGGTCGAGCTTGGAAAAGAAGCGGGCCCCATGCAACTCGTCCAACAGCTCTTCGACCACTGGTATGGGAAACTTGTCCTTCACCGTGACCGCGTTTAGGGTGCGGTAGTCGACACAGAAGCGACATGAGTCATCATTTTTGTGAACCAAAAGGACCGGGGAGGAGAACGGTGAAACACTGGGACAGATGATGCCCTGACGAAACATGTCGGTACATTGCCGCTCTATCTCATCCTTCTACCGGAAGGAGTAGTGGTAAGGACGGACGACCACTGGGGGTGTATTCAGAAGAAGGCAGATGCGGTGATCATGGCGGCTCGAGGGAGGAAGCCCGGTGGGTGGAACTATAGTGTCGCCAAACTCGCCGTGAAGGGACGCGAGATCATGCTGCAATGTGGGCTCGAGCTGTAGGGAAAAAACGCGGCTCGAATCTGCGGTCAGACGACCCTACCAAACCGTCGGGTAAGGGCCCGAGCCCCAAGACATCGTCATGCTCTCCAAATCCCAAAAAATAGGGCCGAGGGTGTGCAACCAACGCGTTCCCAGAACCACATCGAATCCTCGTAAGGAAGTAACGAAGAAGTCGGGATGTGACTGATAGTCCTCCACCATGATGGGAACGGCTCGGCAAACCCCAGTACAGGACATGATGACGCCATTAGGCCCGACCACGCTCAAACGACTATGACTGGTGAGTGAAGCTGGAGCCGCTGGGCAGCTAGATCACTGATGAAACTGTGCGTACTGCCGGTGCCCATGAGGGCTAAGAGACGGCGGCCCACGACGGTGATGGGCATCTGCAGTGTGTCAGAAGTGTCGGGGCCCTACATAGCATTGATGGAGATTGCCGGGTACCCTGGCCCGTCATCCCCAAGTTCTTCGTCCGATGGATCATCAACCTCAAGCCAAAAAAGACGCTTACAACAATGGCCTTTCCCATAGGCCTCATCATAGTTGAAGCAAAACCCCTTCACGCGTCGTTCTGCCATCTCCTGGTTCGACAGACGCCGATTGGTGGAGGGCCGCTCCCCCTCCTTGGGCCTGTGTATGCTGGCGCTCACGGGTGGGTTGGCCTGGTCGGAACCCCGAAAAGAGCTGTCACTGGTACGACGCCCCAAATATGGTCGGTCCAAGAGAATGCGCTTCTCGCAGATGCGAGCCAAGCTCATCGCTGTGGTGAGATCCGATGGATTCTGAAATTCCACATCCATGCGCAGCCGCTCATGGAGGCCTGCGGTGAAGAAGGCTACCTGGTGTGCTGGGGGAACGGGCGGAGCCAAAGCGGAGAGTGAACTGACCCTTGAAGTCGTCCCACGTGAGGTCGGGCTTCTCCCGATAAAGGTGTGAGAACCACAATTGGGCCGAGCCCATGACGTGGAAGGAGGCCACACCGAGCCAATCCTCCCATAGGGTACGCTGCGCGGCGAAAAACTGCTCACAACGCTGCATCCATGTTAAGGGATCTTCGCGGCCATCGAAGATCGGGAAATCAAGCTTGGCATAACAAGGCACGGTGGAGTGATCAGAGCGGCCGAGATAATCTGACGGCTGAAGCTCGGTCTGGAGGCCGGGAACAGATGGGGAAGAGTCCGCAATGGGCCGGGGCGGCGGAGGAATGCCGTACGGGCGGATGGCGGCGAGGAGGGATTGGTGGTTGTACTCCATTGTTTTGAAGGACTCCAATATCTGAGCTAAGGTAGGGCTGACCCCATTTCCGTTGCCCATGTCAGAAGAAGCCCGCAGAGGAAGAGATGAACGTGGCGGAAGCAACCCAACGGAGGCCGCGAGGAGGGAAGTTCCTGCGAGGGAAGAATCAAGAAGAATTGGCCACGAGGAGATGTGGCCTGGCTGCGGGCGGTGCAGCGGAAGCTGCTGTAGGCACGTTCAGGCCCGAACGAGGCAGACTGGTGGGGGGTAGAAGCACGAGTGGGCTGGACGGAGGGAAACAACGCGAAAAAGGCCGGATTGGCCTCGATGAGGGCGAAAATTGCCGGATCTGGGGCGGCGGCAGCGGGGGCGAAGGTGTCCTCTGATACCAAGTTGTTAAGAGCCCGTGATTGAGAGCGTGTGACCCGGGAAAGAGGAGGGAAATCCTCAAGGAAGGAGGTGGTGGAGACCGGCTTGGATCTCCGGGTATCTATGGCGGCTGCGGCGGGGCTGGCGTGCGGCGCGATTGTCGGCTAGGGTTGGGTAGAGAGTTTTGCGAGAGAGAGAGAGAGAGAGAGCTAGAGAGAGAGATATTTCACTAATAATTTCCTTGTTGCTTCCCCATAACCGGATCCTCCCAATTAAAGTGGGGGATAAAAAATTCAGCCAAGTACCCAAAATGCCCCCTCACAAGGCTTAACAAAAAGTGAGGATTGAAATTACTAAAAACATAAAATTTCGAATACAAAATATTAAGATAAATTAGGCGGACGCCACTCGAGGCTCGCGGCGCTTGTACGTACGCCCCCAACGTGGATCCGTAACACATCATCAACAAGTTTGTGAAAGTAAGATGATCTTGGGTTGCAAGTTTTGATAAAGGCAGATGCTCTGAATTAATGTGATTGACCTATTAAGTTGACATAAAATGATTAGTTTTCTCATATCCGTATCACATAGAATGATTAATTAACATAAACTAAATAATCAGGTAATTACCTTTACCACTTTGTTTTCCCAACTTCCTTTTCCTCTGTATCTCCTCTTAGTTTTTTCATTCTTTCAATCCATTTCTTGGGACGATGTTTTTTGCGGTGTGTACTTTGTTTCATAATGATTCCTCAATGATTCCTGGTACTGTGAATGTTAAGGATAATGGATTGGGCTATTATTCTGGACCACTTGTTATTTTTCCATTGTTTGTTGTATATTATCAGATTTATCTCTTGCCTCTTGAATTTTTTAACTTAGCTCTTGTACTCTTTTTTAGATTCGCAAGTCTCATTCACTAACGGAACAAAAACATGGCACAAAACTCTATACCTATCATTATTCTTTAACATTGAACTCTCTTGAAAATCAGACATATCATTGTCTCCTGCATTTCTGCCTCCATATTCTGATTATATTTTTCACTGGTATTATTTTGACAACTCTATACTGAAACAAAAGACAATGAATTGGAATCGACAAATTTAAGTAAATCAGGGGAGTATAGAAACATAACGTTTTATCGTAAAATTCAATTAGCAGAGGTAAATAATGCTCTAAAAAGATGAAAAATGGAAAGGCGGTTGGACCAGACGATATACCCATCGAAGTATGAAAATGTCTAGGAAATGAATGAATTTTGTGAGTTACATGTTTTTTCAATAAGATACTGAAGTCAAAGAGGATGCCAGTCCCATGAAGAGAAAGTATTTTGGTAACTTTGTATAATAACAAAAGAGATATACAAAATTATGTTAATTATAAAGGAATTAAATTGATGAGTCTTACCATGAAATTATGAGAACGAATAATAAAAATAAGAATATGACGAGAGACTAACATCTCAGAGAATCAATTTGGATTCATGTTAGTTTGGTCGACCATGAAAGTTATACATCTCTTGAGGAGACTCATTGACAACTACCGAGAAAGAAAATAATATCTGCATATACTGTTTATCGATCTTTAGAAGGCTTATGATAGATCAAAGAGAGATCTTATGGAGAGTCTTAGAAAATAAAGTGTAAATGTATCATACATTGACGTAATCAAAGATATGTATACAAATTCAGTGACAAGGGCGAGAACATCTGGAGGATTAAAAAAGGAATTCCCTATCAATGTTGACTTACATCAAGGTTCATCTTGAAGCCCTTATCTTAGATGAGCTCACCAAACATATCCAACAAACAATATCTTGGTGTTTATTATTTGCGAATGATATCGTTTTGGTTGATGACGCGGGAGGGTGTAAACGCAAAACTTGAATCTTGACAAGACACTTTAAAAAGTAAGGATTTTAGGCTGAGCAAGACAAACACAGAATATATGAAGCTTAAATTTAGCAGTGCAATAAGGACGGATGACTTCGTTATTAAATTGGGTGATTATGATATTTCCCGTAGTGAACGTTTTAAATATCTTGGATTGATAGTTCAAAAAGATGGAGGTAATGATAAAGATGTGACACATAGAATCCAAGAGGGTTGGTTGAAGTGGAGAGGCGCGTCAGAGATTTTGTGTGATCGTAAAGTACCATTATAACTTAAGGGCAAGTTCTACTGTACTGTGATTAGACCAGCGATGCTCTATGGTTCTGAGTGTTGGGCAGTGAATTGTGTACATGAGCAAAAAATGGGAGTTGCGAAGGTGAGAATACTTAGGTGGATGTGTGGACACACTAGACTTGATAAAATTAGGAATGAATGTATCAGGGATAAGACAGGAGTAGCACAAATTGCAGAGAAGATGCGAGAAGCTCGACTAAGATGGTTTGGACACGTGTGTTGAAGCCAAAAATGACCTCAACGGGAGTTCAAAACAGGGGTGCAGCCAACACCTACTTCTCTCAAGCCTCAACCCTCGACTATATTCAAAGTATAAAACCCCGTATTCGCGAAGAGTGGGCCCCAAACGTGGCAAACGCGTTTTTAAGCTTTTTGGAGATTTTGCACTCTCGGTGGCCAATTTTGGCTCTGGCTTGCAAACATACTAGTAGGAGGAGGAAAAATCAACATCTTCTCCCGGACCCTCTAGAGGGGCGGGTGCGGCAAGATGGCCGGCACCCCCCCTGGCGTGCTAGGCGCGAGGTGGGATGGCGGGACTGGCTGGAGACTAGGATCCCGCCCCCGGCACCCTGGCCTTGGGCAGGGGCGAGACTGGGCGGCCAGCCCTCTCGCCCCAGATGGCCAGCTCGCGGGGCGAGCTCGCGGGGCGAGACTGGGCGACCAGCCCTCTCGCTTCCGGTGGCGAGCTCGCGGGGCGAGACTGGGCGACCAGCCCTCTCGCCCCAGGTGGCGAGCTCGCGGGGCGAGACTGGGCGGCCAGCCCTCTCGCCCCAGGTGGCGAGCTCGCGGGGCGAGACTGGGCGGCCAGCCCTCTCGCCCCAGGTGGCGAGCTCGCGGGGCGAGACTGGGCGGCCAGCCCTCTCGCCCCAGGTGGCGAGCTCGGGGGGCGAGACTGGGCGGCCAGCCCTCTCGCCCCAGGTGGCGAGCCCGCGGGGCGAGACTGGGCGACCAGCCCTCTCGCCCCAGGTGGCGAGCCCGCGGGGCGAGATGGGGCGGCCAACCCTCTCACCCCAGGTGGCGAGCCCGCGGGGCGAGACCGGGCGGCCAGCCTTCTCACCCCAAGAGGCTAGTCCGGGGAGGGTTCGCGCTCCGCCCCTAGACCCTTGTGGACCCTGCGGTTTTACCATTTGGCCCTCGGGGGGGGATTACCCCTTTACCCCCCCGGCGTGGCTGTTTTCTATTGGCCCGTGGTGTATTTGGCGTAAGGGTATTTCTGTCATTTTGGTCCATAGGATTTGGAAAACTATAAATAGACCCCCTTGGGTGCCTTTGGGGAGGATCTTTTTGGCTTCTTCCTCCCTTAGCTTCTTCTTGGTAGAGTAGAGAGAGCTCCTCCAAGGCACCCTAGCTCGAGCATTGGCTAGGGAGGGGAAGTGCTCAGGTAGCCTTCCGGGTGTGAGGTGAGACCTCCGCGCTAGAGCCGAGGGTCTGTTCCTAGCTTCTTGATCCTTTGGTCCGTGACGTTCTCTTGAGTGTAGTAGGTGTGAGGTCACCCCTTTCTAGGGACCCCGAACTCCACAGAGACCAAGTTTTTGGTTTCAACATTTTGGTGCGGTGAGCGTGCAGAGTGACCAGCACAGAAGATCGCGAGAGAGTGTCATGACGGGAGGTCAAGGAGGTAGTGATGATCTCGGCGAGCTCCCCAGCCCTGGACCCTTTGTGGGGAGGCAAGAGTTCATGACCTCCATCCAAGGCATCATGGAGATGCTGCGAAGCATTGCTCCTCAGGGTGGCAGCTCCACCCCAACCCCCCAGGAGCTTGCTCCCCCTCTTGACGAGTCGACTCCCAGGGGTCTTGGCGAGTTGACCCCATCGGGGGGAGAAGAAAGTGCACCAGGAAGAAGGCCAGGGAAGGAGAGGATGGGAGATGGGGTCGAGCGAGACCTCACCGGCCGGGAGCTGTTCTCCAGCCCGACGAGTGCCAGCCTTCCAGGCGAGCAGGTAGCGCGAGTGGACCAGGCGAGACCACCCCTTAGGGGGTCACCCTTCAGCGAGCTGATCATCTCAGCTCCCGTTCCCGAGGGGTTCAGAGAGCCTGACATGACTTACTATACCGGGAAGGATGATCCCGTGCAGCACCTGCAGTGGTTCGAGGATGCGGTATCCATCAGGCCGATGACGGATGCCTTCAAGTGTCGCCTCTTTGCGATCACGTTGAAGGAGAAGGAAAGGGACTGGTTTCATCAACTCCCTCCGAGGTCGATCTACGGGTTCGAAGACTTGAGCCGGAGCTTTCAACTTCGCTTCTCCACCTCCAAGAAAAGGAAGATGAGTCCCGAGTCCATCTTCCTGATAAGGCAGGGAGCCGAGGAGTCGCTGACCCATTACGTTGACAGGTTGCAGGAGGAGATCCTGGAGATCCAGGAGATGCCAGGGTATGCCCTCCAGATGTCATTCACAGTGGGGTTGCGCGAGGGGTTCTTTAAGATGAGCCTGACTCGAAAGGCCCCCCTTTCCTTTGAGCAGCTGATGGAGAGGGCGGCCGAGGAGATAGCCATGGAGGCGGCCAACCCGACATTTGTCAAGAAGTTGACAAAGATAACAGAGATGGAGTCAAAGGAGCAAGGTGGCTCGAGACCTCAGGAAGGAAGAAGGAGAGAGGAGCGGAGAGCTCAGGAGGGCCCAGAACCAGGTTGGAGGCAGCAGGGAGGACCTGTTCAGGGTCCGGGAAGAGGTTACGTCCAAGATGGGGGGAACTTCCATGGGGGCCAAGGGAGGTTCAACTTCCACAGACAAGCCCCAAGACAACTCTTACCCCCGTCGCAGCAAGCCCTGACGATAGGAGGAGGAAGAAGAGGAAACAGGAGAGAACACCCAGCCCGCTGAAGGAGGGGAGGAGCGCTACCGTACTGTGACTTCCACCAGGTGGAGGGGCACGCCACAGCTACCTGCCCCGAGTTCTTGGAAGTAAGGGGGGCGAGAGGCCCTGCCCAGCCGCAGCCGCCGGTACGGGTTGAGGAGGTTCTATCTAGAGAAGGTGGGGATAACGTGTGTGAGGACCGGGTCGATGTCGGGCCCCGAGGTGGTATAGCTGTGATCCATGGTGGAGTGGGGGTTGAGGCCACTCAGAAGGCAAGCCTCCATGTCATGTACCGAAGGAGCGTCGCCTCGACCTCCCAGACCCCGCCCCCAGAGAAAAAGATCACCTTCTCAGTGAAGGACCTGCCGGATCATGAGGATCCGTTCTGCGATGCGCTGGTCATCCAGACGACCATCGAAGGCTACACTGTCTCCCGGATCTTGGTTGACAACGGAAGCTCCGACAACGTCGTTTTCAAAAAGGCGTTTGACGAGATGAAGGTAGAGCCACGGAGGGTGTTGGCCTCGGACGGACCCCTGTTCGGATTTTCAGGGGAGAGGAAGGAGGTTGAAGGCGGAGTTGGACTCCAAGTGAAATTGAGAGGAGCCTCGAGGAACTGCTGGTTCGTCATTGTTGACGCTCCAAGCAGCTACAACGCCATCTTCGGAAGGCCCCTCATCAGCGCCTTCCGTTGCGTGTCATCTTCCTTCCACCAATGCCTCAAGTTCAGCTCAGGAGGGATCTAGGTCAGAGTCAAGGGAGACTCCAGGATGACAAGGCAGTGTTATGTCACAGCCGTCAACACCATCTATTGGTTGACCAAGGCAGAAAAGATGAAGGAGATCATGGAGAGCCTGAGCAGGATGGAAGTATCCGGCGAGGAGGAAGCAAGTGACGACCACCGGGCCCAGACCCCCTGAGGAAGCCTCGCCCCGACAGAGTCCTGCATGTTTCTTATGCTGTAATGAGTCCAACCCCCGACCAACTGAGTCGGGGGGGGGGGGGGTCATGTAACCCATATTTTTTCCCCGATTGAGGATTTGGTAGAATTCAAGTGAAACACTTGGTTCCCCACCCCCAAGAGGATCTCCTCAGCCAGGCTCCCACTAGCTGGTTGAGTTGAATGTGCCTCGAGGAGAGTAAGCCCTACCCCCGAGAGGATCTCCTCAGCCAGGCTCCCACTAGCTGCTTGGGTCGAATGTGCCTCGGGGAGATCAAGCCCCACCTCCGAGAGGATTTCCTCAGCCAGGCTCCCACTAGCTGGTTGGGTCGAATGTGCCTCAGGGAGAGTAAGCCTCACCCCCGAGAGGATCTCCTCAGCCAGGCTCCCACTAGCTGGTTGGGTCGAATGTGCCTCGGGGAGATCAAGCCCCACCCCCGAGAGGATCTCCTCAGCCAGGCTCACACTAGCTGGTTGGGTCGAATGTGCCTCGGGGAGAGTAAGCCCCACCCCCGAGAGAATCTCCTCAGCCAGGCTCCCACTAGTTGGTTGGGTCGAATGTGCCTCGGGGAGATCAAGCCCCACCCCCGAGAGGATCTCCTCAGCCAGGCTCCCACTAGCTGGTTGGGTCGAATGTGCCTCGGGGAGATCAAGCCCCACCCCCGAGAGGATCTCCTCAGCCAGGCTCCCACTAGCTGGTTGGGTCGAATGTGGCTCGGGGAGATCAAGCCCCACCCCCGAGAGGATCTCCTCAGCCAGGCTCCCACTAGCTGGTTGGGTCGAATGTGCCTCGGGGAGATCAAGCCCCACCCCCGAGAGGATCTCCTCAGCCAGGCTCCCACTAGCTGGTTGGGTCGAATGTGCTTCGGGGAGATCAAGCCCCGCCCACGAGAGGATATCCTCAGCCAGGCTCCCACTAGCTGGTTGGGTCGAATGTGCCTCGGGGAGAGTAAGCCCCACCCCCGAGAGGATCTCCTCAGCCAGGCTCCCACTAGCTGGTTGTGTCGAATGTGCCTCGGGGAGATCAAACCCCACCCCGAGAGGATCTCCTCAGCCAGGCTCCCACTAGCTGGTTGGGTCGAATGTGCCTCGGGGAGATCAAGCCCCACTCCCGAGAGGATCTCCTCAGCTAGGCTCCCACTAGCTGGTTGGGTCGAATGTGCCTCGGGGGGAGTAAGTTCCTTTTTTCCCCGAGATGGTCCCGCTGCCCAGGCTCTCACTGGCTAAGCAGGGCCGGTGGTACTTCTCGTGGAAGCCAAGTGTTTTTTACCCGGAGGTGGTACTTCTCGCCACCCAGGCCCCCATAGCTGGCATGGTAGGTTGACCCCTCCGGGGGGTGAAGTGTTTTTTACCCCGAGGCCGTCTCGTCACCCAGGCTCCCATTAGCTGGCTTGACAGGTTGACCCCTCGGGGAGGCTAAGTGTTTTTCACCCAGAGGAGGTCTCGCCACCCAGGCTCCCATAGCTGGCATGGCAGGTTGACCCCGCAGGAAATTTTCACTCCGCGAATACGTTGGGTTGGATGTTTCTTTCCGAGCTTGTGCCAACCTCGAAAAGAGCGGGGATTGTGTACAACCCCGTATTCGCGAAGAGTGGGCCCCAAACGTGGCAAGCGCGTTTTTAAGCTTTTTGGAGATTTTGCACTCTCGGTGGCCAATTTTGGCTCTGGCTTGGAAACATACTAGTAGGGGGAGGAAAAATCAACATCTTCTCCCGGGCCCTCTAGAGGGGCGGGTGCGACAAGATGGCCGACACCCCCCCTGGCGTGCTAGGCGCGAGGTGGGATGTCGGGACCGGCTGGAGACCAGGATCCCTCCCCCGGCACCCTGGCCTTGGGCAGGGGCGAGACTGGGCGGCCAGCCCTCTCGCCCCAGGTGGCGAGCTCGCGGGGCGAGACTGGGCAGCCAGCCCTCTCGCCCCAGGTGGCGAGCTCGCGGGGCGAGACTGGGCGGCCAGCCCTCTCGCCCCAGATGGAGAGCTCGCGGGGCGAGATGGGGCGGCCAGCCCTCTCACCCCAGGTGGCGAGCCCGCGGGGCGAGACCGGGCGGCCAGCCTTCTCCCCCCAGGAGGCTAGTCCGGGGAGGGTTCGCCCTCCGCCCCCTAGACCCTTGTGGACCCTGCGGTTTTACCATTTGACCCTCGGGGGGGGGGGGGATTACCCCTTTACCCCGGCGTGACTGTTTTCTATTGGCCCGAGGTGTATTGGGCGTAAGGGTATTTCAGTCATTTTGGTCCATGGGATTTGAAAAATTATAAATAGACCCTCTTGGGTGCCTTTGGGGAGGATCTTTTTGGCTTCTTCCTCCCTTAGCTTCTTTTTGGTAGAGTAGAGAGAGCTCCTCCAAGGCACCCTAGCTCGAGCATTGGCTAGGGAGGGGAAGTGCTCAGGTAGCCTTCCGGGTGTGAGGTGGGACCTCCGCGCTAGAGCCGAGGGTCTGTTCCTAGCTTCTTGATCATTTGGTCCGTGACGTTCTCTTGAGTGTAATAGGTGTGAGGTCACCCCTTTTTAGGGACCACGAACTCCACAGAGACCAAGTTTTTGGTTTCAACACAAAGGACCTAAGACTGACCCAAAGCCTCAGCAGGGAGGTCCCACCTCACACCCCGAAGATCTCTGAGAGCTTCCCCTCGAAAGCCAAAAACTAGGCTAGGAGCTTCTCAGAAAGCACTGAAGATTGGAAGATTATGAAAGCTTGCTTTCTAAGGAACACTTATGGGTCTATTTATAGCATTTTGCTGACCTGAGATTATTGAAATACCCATAGTTGATCTGCCAATAGCCAAATCCCGCTGTTTATCCTGAGGGCATAGGGGTAATTTTATTTGAGGGTAATTAGGTCATTTTACCCAGGGCCCTGGGCCGCACTCGGCGAGAACTCTGAGCCGAGAGCGACCTCCAGAGCCCGGCGCAAGCGGTCTCGCCTACTCTCCTTCAAGGCAGGAGCTTGGCGCAAGCGCAAACGTTCCCGCCCCACTTATGGGCGAGAACTTCAAGGCGGGAGCTTCTCTGGCTAGCCTAATACTGACCGTTGGTGTCTCCTGGTCTGACTCAGCGAATATGGGGTTGTACACGATCCTCGCTCTTTTTGAGCTAGCTCTGCGCTCAAAACGACACATCCAACCCGTAAATATTCGCTGAGCACGTGTCAACATCAGAGAATCTTTTTGTGGGCCGTACCGTGGCTATATATATATGTGCTGATAGACGGCCATAAATCTGCCCTCGAATCGTCGTTCCTCGCCTGAGTTCTCGCTTCCTCTCGCGATGCGTTCCAAGCGTGTTGACAAACCGCTTCCGCATGATCTTCAAGACCGTATTGATGCGGCCCAGGCGCGAGCCAAGGCTAACCGCGCCTTGGTTGCCCCCTGGCTGGCGAGAAAGTCGTCAGCCGCTGAGCCCTCTCAGCTAAAGAAGAAAAAGAAAGAGAAGAAGAGGGCGAAGGTGGTCCAGCGAGACCTGTCTCACGAGAACAGGAGCTCGCCTACCCCGACCCCAAGCCGTGCGGATGACCCCTCTCCGCAGAAGGTATGTCTCTCGACTTGCTAATCGTTGAAACCACTAGCTGTTTACGCGGGAGGATTCGTAGCTGACGCGATACTTCTCGCAGGAAACGGTCCCCGACGACGTCAGGCCCCCGCGGGAGCCCTTGGACTCATCATCTCGTCCTCCTGAGAACCAACCGCGGGTCTCGGAGGTCGCTCCTCCGCCTGACTCCCCGAGAATTGCAGGTATCTTTTCCACTCTCGCTCTTAACTCAGTCTCAGATTGCTGAATTGTCTTCCCGCAGCACCAGCTTCCGCCCAACCGGGTCTCGCTACCCGGGAGAACGAAGTAAGGGTCGCTAATCGGCCTGCCCCTGCGGTTGATTCCTCCCTACCGGCGGGAGGAATGGCTGTCGAATCTTCCGTAGCTCCCCAGGATGCCAGCCATCCCGCGGGAGAGGATAACTCCCCCTGCTTCCGGTCAAGCCGGGATCACCACTCGCAAAATCTTCCCCCCGGTTGGGTCTCGCTACCCGGGAGAACGAAGTAAGGGTCGCTAATCTGCCTGCCCCTGCGGTTGATTCCTCCCTACCGGCGAAAGGAATGGCTGTCGAATCTTCCGTAGCTCCCCAGGATGCCAGCCATCCCGCGGGAGAGGATAACTCCCACCTGCTTCCGGCCAAGCCGGGATCACCACTCGCAAAATCTTCCCCCCGGGAAAAGGAAAGCCGATCCACCTCTTTGGAACTGAGGGAGGGGGGGGGGGGGGCTGGGCCTTCTCGCCTGCTGTCGGCCGGTGGTTCTCGCCTGCTGTCGGCCGGTGGTTCTCGCCATACTGCAGGTATGCAGTATGTTTATCACAATTGTCGCTTAGCTCTCGCCATGACCGTGGAATTCGTTTGTCAGGGGATCCGGGCTCGCGGTCGGGAGCTGACGCAGAGGATGAAGATGAAGAAGACGACGAAGACAGAGAGGGGGAGGATGGCGAGAGCTCCCCCTTCCCTTCATCTGACGAGATATAGGAAATTTTGACCAGTGCCGGGAGCGCTAAAAGGCGGGGGAAGAGGGTTGCCGCCGTCCTGTCGAAGCTTATCCGGCGGGAGCGGGTCCATGACTTTGCGGCGAGAGAGTTCCGCCAATCGGTGGAGAAGAGGCTGGAGGCTCTGGAGCGAGACTACTTCATAAGCGAGACAGATCGGTCAGGTGGGCCTACCGCCGGGTCCTCTCCCGAAAGGTGCATCGCACGGATCCGAGACCTGTCTCGCCGGATCAACCTAGGATGCACCGACTTATCGTCCTATTTCAACCCGCAGGCGCCACCGAGAACTAGACAGCGGGAACGAGGACGATGGCGGTGGGAACCTTATTGATTCGCGAGATCTCCTCCTTTCTTTCCCCTGTCCTTCCCTTTCCCCGATATACGCTGTTATTTTCATCAGTCTGTAACTAATAACTTTGCTATTAATATTATTACTTTTTATTCAGCTCTCGCTTGGCGAGAGTAACCCCTGCTTCCGCTCGTTTTACTTGTGTGTCATCTCAAAATGTTTGCGCTAATCAGATTTGTTGGCCCATCGCTGTCAATCTTGGGCGGGAAACCGAGGCGCCGCCGACTTAGGGCGTGACGGCTGTACCCTCACCGCCTTTTTCGGAATAGTCATGATGATCACGGTTTTCTATAAATAAAGAAGTCCACCTACCATATTTATTTCTCCGATCCGAAACCCGTGCCTTTTTTCTTGTCGTTTTCGCAGTTTGCCGAGAGCTCCTGCTTGCTTCCGCTTCCTCCTCCCGTTCTCGCTCAGTTCTCGCTCTCGCCTCTCTTCTGAAGACCTCGCCCTCAACCTCACAAGCACGATGCCGGGCGGAAGTGAGGGACGCTCTAATTGCGCGGAAGCCTTCCAGAAGCATCAGTTCCCTTCCTGTAGCCTGACGATGGAGGAGTTCCAACTGATCCAGACCCGTTATGTTCCCGCCGGATTCACCGCGCGAAACCCCGACAACCATGATAGGGTGAACAGTGCGGGGGAGGGGGAGCTTGCCATCCCCCTTGAGCACTTTGAGGTGGGCTTCCGCCTCCCCCTCTGGCCAAAGTTGCGCCAGGCCCTCAGGTACTATTGAGTGGTTCCCGCGCAGTTGAATCCGAACTCGGTCGCGATCCTGGTGGCCTTCATCTGCTACATGCGATCCGAGAGGATCGAGTTCAGCCTCCCTATCTTCCGGAAGTTGTTTACCTTCCGCGCTAAGGGAGGGGTGGTCTTCTTTTCGGGGCAGTTGCTCAAGACCACCGGTCTCGCCAACAAGCACCATCATTGGGGCGAGAAATTCGCCTTCGTTTTCGGCGATTTCGGGAACGTTCCTCTCACGCCCATTCAGTATGAGGACGCCACTTACAAGCCGCCCTCCTTGGGCTCGCGCGAGAGCGCCCTCTTTGAGTTTTTCGGAACCAAGGATTTCGACGTCCAGTTCCTCAGGCGGGGCGTCGATTCTCTCCTCCCGGTGCCTCCGGGCGAAGGTACGGTCTTGCCTTTAACTCGCTGTTCCTCCCCCTCTTTTAAGATTAGGGCTGAGTGCTGTTGCTTCTGCAGGAGAGCGCGAGGTCCCCCTGTGCCAACCTTTTGACGAGGCTCACGCTGCCGAGAGCCAGACCATGAGAGATCCGCTGGCTCTCGCAAAGTCCGCGGGTCAAGCTTGCCGGGACGAGCCAGACCCGCTTCCGGCGACTGTCGCCGGAAAGTGAAAGCCCGGCGCCCCTTTGCCCCCAGCCAATCATTCTGTGACTAAGCGTTGAGTGAACAACCTTCACTCAACGTCAAAACACTTAGAAAAATATCTCTGTCATTAGGTGATGGGAGCGTTGAGTCCACTCAACGCATTTTCCCTTAGCCAATCATTCTGTGACTAAGCGTTGAGTGAACAACCTTCACTCAACGTCAAAACACTTAGAAAAATATCTCTGTCATTAGGTGATGGGAGCGTTGAGTGAACAACCTTCACTCAACGCAAAACACTTATTTTGCGTTGAGGCCCAAAATAACTGCTGCCGAGAAGGGTAAAGCCGTAGCGGTGCCGCCCTCCCAACCTCCCGCTGCAGGCCGCTCCTTTGAAGAGATCTTGCAGGCCGCCAGCGAGATCGCTGTTACTAAGAGTGGCGCCGAGAACCTTCTGGCCCCCGGTGGAGTAGATGGCTAGGGAGCCGCCGCCGAGACCTCCGCTCAGTCTCCGCCTGGAGAGGTGTCGCGGGGTCACCGAAATTTTGGTCTCGGCACGAAGTGCCTGGATGCGGAAAACAAACCGCTGCTTCAGTGGGACCCTGACACCAACAGGGTCTCAATCTCGTCTCTTCTACCCAGCTGGGCGGAGCGAGATGATGTCACCAGCGAGGCCTTCTCCTTGGGCTACGACCTCTACAGCCGGGAGAACGCCAGTATCTACGATAAAATGACCACCAGGCTCCTGGCCTACGACTCCACCCGTGCCCTGATGCGCGGGATCGAGCTTGCTCATATGTGCGCACGTCGGAGTATCACCATCAACCGCAACTTCCAAGATATGTTCAAGGCCCGGGAGGAGGCGGTGGCTCAGGCGGCTGCCTTGAAGAAAGAGCTGGCAGACGCCAAGCAACTGTTGTCCTCGCGCCTGGCGGAAGAGGTAAGCGAGACCTTTCGCGGTACTCGCTCTCGCCACTGCAGATTTCAACTCTTTTTCCTTTCATGCTAACCTCGCGTTACACAGGATTCCGCTCAGGCCGTGGCGCTTCGCGCGGAGCTTACCCAGACGCGATACGAGAACGTCCTGCTGAGGGACCAGCTCCGGCGCATGGAGGCGACTGTGCCCCCTCCTCCACTGGACGAAAGGTTGAAGAGCCGCCACTATTCAGTCTACGACATCGACAAGCTCCTCCAGGCCAATGCGCAGGCTACAGTCAAGATGACCCTGGAGACGCTGCGGGACGTAGGTTGCTTGGACGGGAGAGGCAAGTCCATCACCGCTCGCCAGCTCGTCCCTTGGTTCTTCGAGCCCGTCTCGAAGCCCCCAGGCGCGCCCGATTCCCCGCCTTCAGATGTCCCGAAATCCCTTGCCATGGGTGGCGAGACATCCGGGGAGAGCTCATGCTAGAGCTCTCGCGGGAGTTCAAGCGAGAGCTCGAAGGGGTACAACGCGTCTCCCTGAAGGGCCCTCTTTTCTTCTCTTTTGGTTGTACTGAGCGAGAATGCTCTAGACTTGTAATTATATTAAATACATTGTAAATATTTTGTATGTATGCCATTTTCTTTTTATTGCAAATGCGTTTGATACAACTGTTGTGGCTGAGTGCTTCTTAAGCATGCTTCCGCCGAGGCCCTTGGCCCCCCTAGGGTAGTCTCCCTTAGTGATGGATATACGGGAACCTGTCGAAAGAGCCCGGGCTTAGACGTTTCGTTTCCGCGCTCTGCCGAAAACCGTCTGCCGGAAACATTGCTCGTGGGCCCTTTAAGACTAGGCCGTCCCTCTTTACCCTGCGCGAACTGTTCGAAGCTTTCGCCTATCACTTCCCGCTGTCTGACCAAGAATAGTTTGTCAGGAGCCTTCCCGCCGAGAACTTCCTTCGGCGAGATCTCCTTGGCGGGGACCTCCCCGCCGAGATCTTCTCTGGCCGATGAAGTTTCCTCAAACCAAACCTATCCCCCACAGGCGAGCCTTCAGACCTGTCAGCTAGATGAGAGCCTGCGCAGCTGGTCTACCTGGGGCCGAGCCGAGCTCGGGGTGCCGATGAAGTTTCCTCAAACCAAACCTATCCCCCACAGACGAGCCTTCGGACCTGCCAGCTAGATGAGAGCCTGCGCAGCGGGTCTACCTGGGGCCGAGCCGAGCTCGGGGTGCCGATGAAGTTTCCTCAAACCAAACCTATCCCCCACAGGCGAGCATTCGGACCTGCCAGGTAGATGAGAGCCTGCGCAGCGGGTCTACCTGGGGCCGAGCCGAGCTCGGGGTGCCGATGAAATTTTCTCAAACCAAACCTATCCCCCACAGGCGAGCCTTCGGACCTGCCAGCTAGATGAGGGCCTGCGCAGCGGGTCTACCTGGGGCCGAGCCGAGCTCGGGGTGCCAATGAAGTTTCCTCAAACCAAACCTATCCTCCACAGGCGAGCCTTCGGACCTGCCAGCTAGGTGAGGGCCTGCCCAGCGGGTCTACCTGGGGCCGAGCCGAGCTCGGGGTGCCGATGAAGTTTCCTCAAATCAAACCTATCCCCCACAGGCGAGCCTTCGGACCTGCCAGCTAGATGAGAGCCTGCGCAGCGGGTCTACCTGGGGCCGAGCCGAGCTCGGGGTGTTACAAAATACATAATCATGTCCTATTATAAAAATTTCGCAATAGGCAAGAGAAAATCAAGTCAACTGATGTAGTATAATAAGTTTAATTTTGGATACATAATTACATCCTCCCCATTTCACGGGTAGAAACGTTTTAGGTCGTCGCCACTCCAGGTGTGGCTTAAGGCCCTCCCCTCCACGTCCTGGAGGTAGTAACCCCCTGTTTCAAGGACTTCTTTCACTATGTAAGGTCCTTCCCAGTTCGTGTTGAGCTTGCCCACGGGAGCCTACCTTCCTGCCGCGTCAACCTTCCTCAGCACCAGATCTCCTTTGGTGAACTGCTTGACCCTGACATGCTTATCGAAATACTTGGCCATCCGCCGCTTGATCTCTTCTTGCCGGATGACTGCCACGTCCCGCAGTTCTTCCACCATGTCTAGCGAGAGGCGTAACCCCTCCTCATTCTCCAACCTCCAAGTCTCATCTCCTTCGCCCGCGGCTGTGACCTGCGGGGACCTAACCTCGAACTCCACTGGTAGGACCGCCTCACACCTGTGAGAAAGCTTGAAGGTGTCTCACCGGTGGCCGTGTTCGGGGTCGTTCGCAAGGCCCACAGGACCGAGGGGAGCTGCTCCACCCAATTTCCCTTTAAGTTTTCTACTTTCTTTTTGAGCAAGTTCACAATAATCTTGTTTGCCGCTTCCACCTGGCCGTTGCTCCGGGGGTGGTGGACAGAGACAAATCTGAGGTCTATCCCCAATTGGGCGCAGAAGCTGATGAACTCTTCACTGGCAAACTGAGGACCGTTATCTGTCACTATCTCTTGAGGCAGCTCGTGTCTGCATATGATCTCCCCCCAGATGAAGTTCCTTATGACTTGCGAGGTGACCTTGGCCAAGGCCTTAACCTCCAGCCCCTTTGAAAAGTAATCGACCATGACCAAGAGGAACCTCCTCTGCCCACTAGCCGGAGGAAAAGACCCAACTAAATCCATCCCCCAGATGGCAAACGACCACGGTGCCGTGATGCTTCAGAGCCTTTGAGCTGCCAAGAGCTGAAGGGGAGCGCAGAGCTGACACTTTTGACACCTCCTTGCAAACTCCGCGGTATCCTTCCTTAGGGTGGGCCAGAAGTACCCCTGCCCGACCACCCTTGCCTCCAACATCCTACCTCCAGAATGACTGTCGCACTCGCCCGAGTGCACCTCTCCCAAGATCCTTGAGATCTCTTCTTCGGTTACACATCTTGCTAGGAGCCCTGACAACATCTTACAATGCAACCCCCCTTCTATCATCAGGTAATGAGCTGCCTTGCGCCTGAAGCTCTTTGCATCCTTAACCTCCTCTGTCAGCCTGCCTGTGGTCAGGAAGGTTACCAACGGGTCAACCCACGAGGATCGCCGACCTACCTCCATCAACTCCCCTTCCTCAATGGCTGGCCGAAAAAGTTCAGTCAAGGTCCCTCCTCCCCGAGGCCCAAACTTCGCCAATCGATCGGCGACCGCGCTCTCCTCCCTGGGGACATACTGGATTGAGAATGACCGGAACCCACTGATGATCGCCCTTACCTTGGATAGGTATTTTATGAGGGTAGATTCCCGAGCCTCGAACTCCCCTCGGATCTGCGACGCTACCACCATTGAGTTAGTGAAGGCCTCCACATCCTGGATCTCAAGCTCCTTGGCCAAGCGAAGGACGGCGATCACAACCTTATACTCTGCTTGGTTGTTGGTCACCGGAAAGTGGTAAGCCACCGCCTGCTCTATCGCGACTCCCTGGGGGCTTACCAGCACCACTCCTCCCCCGAGGGAATGCTTTCCCGAGGCCCCATCAACCATCATCTTCCACGCTTCCCGTGGCTGCTGTTCTCCCTCCTCGACTTCAACAACATAGTCCACCAGAAAGTCTGCCACTGCTTGCGCCTTGATGGAGAGTCTCGGAACAAAAGAGATGTCGAACTCGCTTAGTTCAATGGACCACTTGACAAGTCTTCTCGAGTGCTCTACCCCTTCAAAGATCTTGCGAAGAGGATGGTCGGTCACCACCCTAATCGTATGTGCTTGAAAATACAGCCGGAGTTTCTTTGCAGAGATGACTAAAGCGTAAGCCAGTTTTTCAAGGATGGAGTAGCGGAGCTCTGCCTTCTTCAAGATCCGACTGACGTAGTAGATCGGAAGTTGCTTCTTTCCTTCTTCCCTTACTAGGACGGAGCTCACCGCCTCCGCTCCTACTCCAAGGTACAAGGTCAGGTCCTCCCCTTCTTTTGGGCTATGAAGCAGAGGAGCCTGAGAGAGCTGTCTCTTCAGCCCTTGGAAGGCTTCTTCGCACTCGGCGGTCCTCTCAAACCTTTGGTTCCCTCGCAACACCTTAAAGAATGAAGAACACTTGTCTCCTGACCTGGAGAGGAACCTGCTCAGCCCAACCAGTTTGCCTGTCAGACGCTGGACCTCCTTGGCATCGCGAGGTGATTCCAAATCCAGGATGACCTTTACCTTGTCTGGGTTGGGTTCCACCCCTGCCGGAGTCAAGAGATGCCCAAGGAACTTCCCGCGGCTGGCCCCGAAGACACACTTCAAGGGATTCAGCCTCATCTTGAATCTCCGCAGGGTGGCGAACGTCTCTTCTAGATCCTTCAGATGTGAATCCACGCACTTGCTCTTGATCATCAGGTCGTCGACATAGACCTCCAAGTTTCTCCCCCTTTGATCTCGGAAGACCCGATCCATCATGCGTTGGTATGTAGCCCCTGCGTTCTTCAACCCAAAGGGCATCATTTTATAACTGAAGCATCCCTCCCTCGTTATGAAGGAAACATACTTGACATCGGGAGGGTGCATCCGGATCTGGTGATAATCTGAAAAAGCATCCAAAAAGCTCATGATAGAAAAACCGACGGCTGAATCAACCAGCGCGTCGATCCGAGGCAGGGGGTAGCAATCCTTAGGGCATGATTTATTTAACAAAGAGAAATCGATACACATTCGTCATTTCCCACCCCTTTTTTAACCATTACCACATTGGAGATCCAGCCTGGATACTGGATCTCTGAGATGAAGCCGGCCTCCAGGAGCTTCCTGACCTCTTCGCGGATGGGTTCCTCCAGCTTGGTGGCGATGACCCTCATCTTTTGGCGTATGAGACGAGTGCGGGGGTCCAGGTTCAGGCGGTGGCTGGCCACGTCCGCGTCGATGCCCGACATGTCTGCCGCGCTCCAAGAGAAGATGTCGATGTTGCTTTGAATGCAGGCCCGCACTCGCTCCTGGTCCTCGGGACTCAAGCCCCCGCTGACCCGCACCCTCTGCACCTGCCCTGCGCTGGTGAAGACCTCCATCTCCACTACTTCCTCGGCCGGCTCCAGCCGCGACTGCTCCCAGCCGACCCTTGCTTCTTCCTCCAGCTCCAACTCCTCCCTTCCTACCTCCTCCTCAATCTCCATCGCCTCCTCCGACCCCTTCTGTTGCTGCTCGACTTCCACGCCCCTCTGGGCCTCTCTCTCCACTCTTCCTGCTACTTGCTCTGCTACCTCCATCGCCCCCTCCGGGCTCTCCTGCTACTGCTCAGCCTCCATGCCCCTCCGGGCCTCTCTCTCAACTTTCTCCCGCTCCTCCGCAGTCTCCTTCCTCGTCTCCTCTAAGCTCATCCCCTCTTCCTCGACGTCCTCCTCCTGCTCCGCCATCTCCCTCTCTAGCTTTTCTGCCTCGGCCATCCAGGACACGGTGTTGACCGCCGTCACATAACATTGCCTTGCCACCTTCGGATCCCCCCTGACCCTAACCTGCACCCCTCCGTTATTGAACTTAAGACATTGGTGGAAAGAGGGGGGACGCAGCGAAAGGCGCTGATGAGAGGACGCCCAAAGATGTCGTTGTAACTGCTCGGAGCGTCCACTATCACGAACCTGCAGTTCCGTGACACGCCTCCCAACTTTACATGCAGCCCTACTACTCCTACTTCCTTCCTCTCTCCAGATAATCCGAACAGCGGTCCATCCGAAGCCAGGATCCTTTTCCCCTCAACCCTCATCTCATCAAAGGCCTTCTTGAAGATAACATTTACTGAGCTCCCGTTGTCTACCAGTATCCTTGAGACTGTAAAATTCTCCACCGCCGTCTGGATCACTAGGGCGTCACAGAACGAATCTTCATAGTCCGGCATGTCCGCTGACGAGAAGGTGATCTTTTCTTCCGGTGGGGGAGCCTGAGAGGTAGAGGCGACCCCCCCTCGGTACATGGTTTGAAGGCTCCCCTTGCGGGTTGCCTCGATCCCCACTCCTCCGTGGATTACCCCGATTCCTCCCCGGGTTCCCACGTCTACCCGATCTTCACACCTATCCTCCATCTCTCCCTGCTGTACTTCCACGATCCTAACCGGCGGATCCTGTCTCCCTGCTTCTCTTGCTTCTCTCATCTCCAAGAACTCAGGGCAGGTGGCCGTCGCGTGACCCTCCTCCTGGTGGAAGTCACAAAAGAGCAACGCCGCCCTGCCCCTTCTCCCTTCTCCTCCTCTTCTCTCAGCTCCTCGAACTCCTCTCCTCGCTCCTCTTCCTCTGCCCACCTCCATGGCCTCTTGCGGCGGCGGGACACGGCCCCTTGGCTCCTGCCTCCACGCCGGTTGGTCGAACCTCCTGGGTTCCCGTAAGTTATCTCTTCCCTGGTAGCCTCCTCCTTAGCCCTGGGGGAGGCCCTCCTGGGGCCTCCAACCCAACCGGTTGTTTGGCTCCCGGGCCCCCATCCCTGCTGCTGCCCATGCCTTCAGGGCTCTTCCCTCCTTCTTTCTTCTCTTTGCTCCCTCGACTCAATCTGCCTTTCTGCTGCAGGTTCCTTCACATCATCTTCCGCCAGCCTGGCCAACTTCCTGGCGAACGCTGGATTTGCTCTCTCGAAGTCTATCTCTTTTGCCGCCCTCTCCATGAGTTCCTCAAAGGAGAGGGGGGGGGGGGCACTCTCTTCAACTTCATGCTAAAGAATCCCGGCCTCAGCCCCAGGGTAAAGGCGAGCATCAGCGCGTACCCTGGGACCTCCTGGACCAGGAGGATCTCTTCCTGAAACCGGTCGACATAGTGACCCAGTGTCTCATCCGGCTTCTGCCTCATCGCAAACAGGCACTCCGCCTCCTTCTTCCTCTTCTTTGACGTTGAGAACCTCAACAGGAAACTTCTTCGCAGATCTTCAAAACAGTAGATCGACCTTGCTGGCAACTGGTGGAACCAGTCCCTAGCTTTCTCCTTCAACGTGATGGCAAATAGACGACATTTGAAGGCATCCGTCATCTGCCTTATCGAAACGACATCTTCAAACCACTGCACGTGCTGTACAGGGTCATCTTTTCCTGAGTAGTAGGACATGTCAGGCTCCCGGAACCCCTCCGGTACCGGAGCCGAGATGATGAGCTCGCTGAAAGGGCTCTCGCCTCCTCCCTGGCGAGAGGGCACGTCCCGCGGCCTCGGCTGGCTTGCCCGATCCGCGAGACCGTGCCCAGGGAAGAGTTCTCGCACTGCCGCCTCCCTCTCGTCTAAATCTGTCAGAGCTTCCTTGCCCGGGCGCTGGCCTGGGAAGAGCTCCCGCGCGGCCACGTCCCTCTCGCCAGCCTCCGCCGGGACCTCCTTCCTCGGGCGCTGTCCGGGGGCGTTTTCGCCCAAGAGCGGGACCTCCTCTATCGGAACCTGAGGTGTGTCCCACTCGCTTCGGGCCGAGAAGGCCAAGATGATGGTCTGTAGGACTTCTCGCGTGAAGTCATCCAACATCTTCCTCGTCGCTTCCTCTCCCCGGGTGGGGGAGCCTCCAGAACCAGACCCTTCACCTTCACCTCCAGTCATGAGACAAAACTCAAGGCTTTCTTGTATCAGCTGCCTTCCACGCTCACCGCACCAGAACTGTTGAAGCCAAAAATGACCTCAACAGGAGTTCAAAACAGGGGTGCAGCCAACACCTACTTCTCTCAAGCCTCAACCCTCGACTAGATTCAAAGGACCTAAGACTGACCCAAAGCCTCAGCAGGGAAGTCCCATCTCACACCCGGAAGATCTCTGAGAGCTTCCCCTCCAAAGCCAAAAGCTGGGCTAGGAGCTCCTCAGAAAGCACTGAAGATTGGAAGATTATGAAAGCTTGCTTTCTAAGGAGCTCTTATATGTCTATTTATAGCCTTTTGCTGACCTGAGATTACTGAAATACCCTTAGTTGATCTGCCAATAGCTAAATCCCGCTGTTTATCCTGAGGGCATAAGGATAATTTTACCTGAGGGTAATTAGGTCATTTTACCCAGGGCCCTGGGCCCCACTCGGCGAGAACTCTGAGCCGAGAACGACCTCCAGAGCCTGGCGCAAGCGGTCTCGCCTACTTATAGGCGAGAGCTCCTCCAAGGCAGGAGTTTGACGCAAGCGCAAACGTTCCCGCCCCACTTATGGGCGAGAACTTCTTCAGGGCAGGAACTTCTCTGACTAGCCTAATCCTGACCGTTGGTGTCTCCTGGTCTGACTCAGCGAATATGGGGTTGTACAACGTGCAAAGGAGACCATTAGAGGCACCTGTTAGGCGTTGTTAGAGTCTAGTCACTAGGCATGTTAAATGAGGGAGGGGTAGTGACAGCGCACCTCGACCGACTCACGTATATTCCCGCAGGAGGTGGTGATCCACTGCCCAGACGGACGATCAGAGTCCGTGGTTGTGTCCGGATTATCGAGCCGAGTCAATTTGATATTTTTCTTTGCTTATTTTGAGGTGTATTTAGCTCCCGATCAGTCCAAACAGTTTTAATTGTCCGATTCTGGTGGTTTTATTTTACAGTTATTGCTGCAGTTATTTTTTAGTTTTTAAATAGGCACCGACGGTTCATTGTAAAGTCATCGTGGGTTTTGGCAAAAGTTGGAACCACCCGATCTCTTCCCTGGTGCGACGCCAGGAGCATTCCGCTGTGTGCGACGCCTAACCGTCTTTCTTTCTCCCTCTTCCTCACCGTCAGTGAACCACCAGAGCCTCCACCGCCTCTTCCTCCATACCGTAAACCTCCCCGATACATTTCCCTTTACCCTGGCTGCTGCCTTTTTACCCTTGGACAACTACGACAGAACTCCTACGCTCTTCGGAAAAGCCCGCACGCAGCGCCTAGTCTTCGTTCCCAGCTGCATCAACCTCGCCACTCGTTCTTCCCTTGAGAATCCCGATCCAGTCCGCAGATCGACTCCATCAGACGAGCATCCAGGAGTCTCTGCTATCACCCGCTCCAGTTTTGGTTTCTCCTATTCACCTTTTTCTTTGCTCCCTCATTTCATCTGTAGAAGCCGCAACCCCCTCCCTCTGTTACAACGGCCTCATTGTTCACCCCCTGTGCAGCCAACACCCTTGAGTCCAAAGTTATTCCCTTACCTATAGTTTCCTCCCTTCAATCAACCCTAAGACATTAACTTGTCGGATTAGACATTCGATAGTTCAATTCATATGACGTCACAAACAGCCAGGGGTGAATTTGTATAATCATAAGAGCAGACCAAGTAATTGATATTCAATGTTTGCAAGAGAGAGATATCTCTACTTGTCTTAAAGAAGCTGAAATTGGCCGCGACGGATAAGCGGCGCTAGCAAAATTGACACTACTCAAGCGAACCTGTACAAGAACGACGAAAGCGATATAACAAAAATAAGACCACGCTAACACAAGCAAATATTTGCTACAAAAATTGAATCAGAGGTGGATAAGAGATTTACCTCCCTCAAGAGTGAGGGGAGAAGAGATACCACACGGAGACGGAGACTTGACGACACTTGAGTTACGAAAACCCTATTTCGGAGAGGACTTCCTTCACGAACCGTCAATTGACGCGACGAACGATGCCGGAAATCACAAATATAGCAATGATTAGTCGAGTATACGACGAACACAAATTAGGTCGACACAAAAACATTTATTTGGAGCGCAAAAATTTAACAAATAATCACAATAAAATTTGAAAAGAGGAAGAGAGAGATTTCTTACCCAAGGAGGTCAAAATCGGGTTGAAGGAGCCAAATTTGAATCCACCCAGCAAACCGTAACTGCTCTATTGCAGATCTCGGCCAAATCGAAGACGACGAGCAAAAAATAGGTTGCTGGAGGGAGAAGAGGCGGCTGCTGGACGAGGATAGGGGAGTGGCTGCTGATGCTGGCCTCCAGAAATGGAGAGGAGAAGAGGTTGTCGGCCTCCCAGAGTTGTCCACGGCTTAAGAAGGAGAAGGACGAGGCGCAGGAGGCGGAGTTGACCCCTGGAGCAGAAGAAATCGCCAGCCAGAGCAAGAGGAGGCGGCGTCGGGGCGATACGTGAGCAGGAGACGGGGCGGAATCGGGAGCAGTGCTTCAACTGAGCGCTTGCGGGAAAACACGAAAACAGGAGGTCGGGGGAAATGCGGCTTGCGGGTTTGCTTTCGGGTTAGGTTTATAATATGGGGGGGGGGAATATGTTTATTTTATTATAATAATAATTATTATAATCATTATTATAACATTTAATCAAAACCAGGTTGTTACACTCTTAGGGGTGATATTGCGAGGGTTAGCAAGGGTTGATCAGTTAGAGACGCCTAGAGGTCGAGCGACTCCTCCCCCTGTTGAGGATCCTCATGAGGGCCCACGAGACGCTACACCTCCTCCGGAGAGGCGTGATAGAGATATCCCTTGCCGAGATTCCCCTCCCTTTTCGAGAGAGAATTATCAACGTGGATACGAGTATAAGCGAGATCCAGGAAGGGATCACCGTCCACCTGATGAGCCTTGTCCTCCCCCACCTCATCGTAGAGATCGAACACGATACAATTATGATTATGAGGATGACTATGGTGATTACCGTGAACCGCGCTTATGTGATGACTCCAAGGAGGATGACATCACCCGGCGCATTCGCATTGATGTGCCTTCCATCGACGGTCACCTAGACCCGAAGACATTCAGTGATTGACTCATGGACATGAATCATTATTTTGACTGGTTTGAGATGAGAAACGAGAGGCGAGTGCGATTCGCCAAAATAAAGTTGATCGGTCAGACAAAAAATTATTGGTCGAGTCTAGAGAGATCTCTTGAGTGGGATGGTTACTACCCCATCACTCGATGAGATGAGATGAAACAACGCTTACAAGATAAATACTTCCACGCTTCGTATCAAAATCAACTTTTAGATCAGCTCTAAGCACTATGTCAGAGGACTCTCTCCGTGGCAGATTATATGTCTTGATTTGACGAGCTAGTAGTTCGCAGTGATATTATGGAAGAGCCTGTCGCCGCTACATCACGCTTTCGTGCCAGAATTAAAGCGGACATTTGGAGGGAATTAATTCCCCACAGTATGGAGACGACTGAGCAGGTCTTTCAGCTCGCGCTAGAATATGAGCAGTATTTACGTACTGCTGGCCCTATACAGGGCACCACTCGACCCGATGCCTCCACAGCTAGGAGACCCCATCCAACCACGACTACTGACACCCCTCGCGCAGACGCGACGAGAAAAGCTATTGTTCCTGGAGGCCCCAAGCCTGTGGGCGTCCAATGCTATCGATGTTCTGGCAGAGGACATTTTGCAGCGCAATGCCCTACTAAGAATTTTTTGATTGAGGATTTGGGCGAGCCCAGCGTTGTGGCTGAGGACGTAGCCCTTGAGGAGATTACTGCCGTCGTAGAGGATGGATGAGAGACCGATGCAGAGAGATCGTTGGAGGTAGGCGTCCTCCGACGCATCCTCCACACCCCACGTGCTGAGGAGGATTGACACCGGTTACTATTTTCTTCACATATTTCCCGAGTGCATGAGGCCCCTGCAAACTCGCTATTGGTAGTGAGAGTTGCGTAAACATAATTGCTACGAAAGGGTTGGAGAGGATGCAGCTTACTGCCGAACCACATCCGCATCCTTACTATGTCTTATGGGTGGACAAGTCCACCATTTATTTCACACAGCGGTGTTTGGTACCGATTCGTTTAGCGACCAAGAAGGACTAGGTTTGGTGCGACGTTATCCTTATGAATGTTGCCCCGTTCTGCTCGGGAGACCTTGATTATATGATCGCGATGCCACGTGTTATGGCCGGTTCAACACGTGCGTGTTCTTTTACAAGGGTCAAAATATTACCCTTATTCTGACCCAGCCCAGGGATCCTCCCAAGGGCAAGGTTGACTCGTTAGTTAGTGCGAGGGGTCGTCAAGACCCTTACATGTTTTAAGGAAGGGTGATTTTTTGAGAGAGAGCCAAGAGGCAGGGGTCGTGTTTATAATAGGGGCCACGATGGCGGCCGAGATTCCTGGCGGGACTGAGATCGCCGAGCCGGATGCTCGGCAGTTGATTGATAATTTTGTAGACATTATGCCCGAGAGCTCCCCGATGAGCTTCCTCCACCGAGAGACATCCAACATGCGATTGACCTGATTCCAGGGTCATCTTTGCCCAATCTCCCACATTACCGCTTAAATCCGACTGAGCATACTGAGCTAAAGCGACAAGTTGATGATCTTTTGCGGAAGAAGTTTATTCGATAAAGTTTGAGTCCTTGTGCCGTACCAACCCTTCTGACCCCGAAAAAGGACGGTAGCTGACACATGTGCATTGATAGTCGTGCCATAAACAAAATCACGGTGAAGTATCGTTTTCCGATTCCCTGTCTCGATGGCCTCCTGGACTCGATGACTGACGCCCAGATCTTTTCGAAGATCGATCTTCGCAGTGGGTACCGTCAGATTAGAGTTAGAGAGGGGGATGCGTGGAAGACGGGCTTCAAGACGAAGCACGACTTGTACGAGTGGTTGGTGATGCCGTTCGGATTATCGAACGCACCCAGTACATTTATGATGGTGATGACTCAAGTTCTGCGGCCCTACATGGGCAAATTCTTTGTAGTATATTTTGATGATATTTTGATATACAGCCAGGGCTGCACCGAGCACTTGCGTCATATCTGCCTGGTGTTCGAACTCCTCCAAAAGGAGCATCTTTATATCAACTTGAAAAAGTGCTCTTTACTGTCCACATTCGTTCATTTCTTGGGTTACGTAGTATCGACCTCTGGTATTTTTGTTGATCCTGACAAGGTCAGGGCGATTCGAGAGTGGCCTATCCTTACTAACATTCACGAGGCTCGTTGTTTTTGTGGATTCGCCACCTTCTATAGGAGGTTTGTCCGTGCCTTCAGTTCGATCATGACTCCCATTACGAGTTGCCTTCGTAAGGGTGATTTCGCTTGGACGAAGGCTGCTTCTCGAGCCTTCGAGGAGATAAATGAGAGACTGTCTAGTGCTCCCGTTTTACGTTTACCAAATTTCTCCAAGCCCTTCGAGGCATCTTGTGATGCGTCGGGAGTTGGTATCAACACAGTCCTTACCTAGGAAGGCCACCCGGTGGTCTTTTTAGCGAGAAGTTGAACGAGGCCCGACAAAAATATTCAAATTATGACCTGGTGTTCTATGCTATTGTGCATGCATTGCGTTACTGACGACATTATCTCCTATACACGGAGTTTATTCTATATTCAAACCATCAGACATTAAGATATCTTGACTCACAGAAGAAATTGGGTCACCGACATGCCAGATGGGTGGAGTACATGCATGAGTTTCATTACGTTCTCAAGCACCGAGCAGGTGTTGAGAACAAGCCGGCAGACGTCTTGAGTCGCCAAGTCAGTTTTCTCCACACCATGAGCGCTCGAGTTGTGGGATTTGAGCAGTTAGTTCACACTTATCCTGAGTGCCTAGATTTTGGGGACATTTACGCGACACTATCAAGGGACCCGCCGGATCTTCGTGAGGGTTATTCGATTTTTAATGGGTATTTATTTCTGGGCTCTCGTTTTTGCATTCCCCAGTTGTCCATTCGTGATTTCCTTATCTGGGAGCTACATGCAGGCGGGGCTGCAAGACACTTTGGGAGAGATAAGACGATTGTACCGGTTGAGGATTGCTTCTTCTGGCCCAGCCTGAAGAAAGACGTCACTAGGATTGTTAGACATTGTCGGCTTGCGTATATTCCCGCAGGAGGCAGTGATCCGCTGCCCGGATGGACGATCAGAGTCCGTGGTTGTGTCCGGATGATCGAGCTGAGTCAATTTGATATTTTACTTTTCTTATTTTGAGGTGTATTTAGCCCCCGATCGGTCCAAGCAGTTTTAATCGTCCGATTCAGGTGATTTGATTTTACAGTTATTGCTGCAATTATTTTTTAGTCTTTAAATAGGCACCAACGGTTCATTGGAAAGACATCGTGAGTTTTGGCAAAAGTTGGAACCGCCCGATCTCTTCCCTGGTGCGACGCCGGGAGCATTCCGCTGGGTGCGATGCCTAGCTGACTTTCTTTCTCCCTCTTCCTCACTGTCAGTTAACCGCCAGAGCCTCCGCCGCCTCTTCCTCCGTCCCGTGAACCACCTCGATACATTTCCTTTACCCTAGCTGCTACGCTCGCCGGAAAAGCTCGCATGCAGCGCCCGGTCTTCGTTCCCAGCCGCGTCAAGCTCGCCACACGATTCTCCTTCGAGAATCCTGATCCTGTCGGCAGATCGATTCCACCAAACGAACATCTAGGAGTCTCTGCTATCACCGCTCCAGTTTCGTTTTCTCCTATTCACTTCTTCTTTGCTCCTCAATTTCATCTGTAGAAGCCACAACCCCATCCTTCTGTTACAGCGGCCTCATTATTCACCCACTGGGCAGTCAACACCGGTGAGTCCAAAGTTATTCCCTTACCTATAGTTTCCTCCCTTTAATCAACACCACCATGAGTCTCCACACTGGCCTCATCAAGCCTACCCCACCGTAAGTCATAACCTTCCCCATAGTGAGTTAACACTTCCTCCAACAGCCACCACATGCTCCAACTGTGAGCCTACAACCAATTTGCTCCCTTGGCCACAATCATGAATGTCCGCCAACAACCGCCGTGCCGCGGCTACATGTGTGAATTGTCGTAAAGTCATTTTCTTTTTGTTACTTTTGGCAACATATATTGTGGTGGATTTTTTATCGTATCGTGTTATTAGATCATTCCGTTGTGCTACTTGCGGGACTTACTCTGTGGACACTTAAAATTATTTGCGTCTCTTTCATTTGCAAAATTAATATTTTGTTCTGCTTTAATTAATTAATTGTGATTGCACGTGCCCCTGCTGATAATCATATAATAATTAATTATTTCCTGCAATTTTGGAGCGGACCACTTGACACTTGCATTCCACTGCATCACATTCAGGCTGCATTTAGAAGATCCACCCTGTGTCGGCCTTACCACTGCATCAGGTAGACCAATAAAGATTTGGAATGAAACTATAAGGACATGATGTACTTAGGCATTAGTGAGATTATGACACAAGATAGGGCACAATGACAACAAAGGATCTATATAACCGACCCCACTATAGTGGGATAAATGCTTGAGTGTTATTGTTGTTGTATTATCTTGACATTAAGTGTATCAAATATTTTAATACAATGTCCACAAGATACCATAGGTCCTTAACTCTCGAACATCCTACAACTGCAAGAAATTGTCCAGTTGGTTGTGTTAAAAGATACTGTAAATTGCTTACACGCACCAATGACTCCAACATACCCCCATGCCTCTCTTGCATTGTATATTTGTATTACAAATTGTAATAATAAGGGACATCACTCCAATGCTTTAATTTTAAAAAGCTTCAAATATCTCTGGTGTATATATGTTTGACAATTGATTCAACATAGGTGAACTTTAACATTGATAATTTCTATTGCGAGTCATAAGCTGCTTCTATCTCCTTATACTGCTCTTGCTCAACAACTCTTTCAAGATGAGTGAAAAATTCAACGATATTAATGTTTGATTTTAAATCAAAGTTAAATCTTTCACCAAATTGAGTACTCATTTTAGCGATGAAAGTTCTCTTTATGTATGTTTGGGACAATTTCTCCTTTAGTTTAAATAAATCTCTTAATCGACTATTTCATGTAGATTATACTTATCCAATAATTCGTTCAATGCAATGAGAAATGCATCCTACCCATCTTACTGATAAATGCAGTTTGAGATTAATTTAGACACAAATAGCTATAATAAAATGAACATCCAAACTAACATGTAATAAGCAAACTTTGATAGTGTTTTACATCCCAAAATCAATACAAAAACACAGTACAAATATTAAGGTCGCCGCAAATAAACGGATCTGAATGTTGGAGGGCTCGAAGAGAGATTCCGGTGGTGGGTGGAACGAGATCGGGTAAGGGGAGGGCCGGTGGAGGAGTGGGAGGGCTGGATCAGAGGAGGAGATGGCTAGATCTGGGCTTGAGTGCCCAGAAATGGGGGTTTTCCGGTGGAGGGAAGGGAGGCTGTGGGTTTTCCCTATTGCTGGAGGCGGTGACAGCACGGGGGAGGGTGGACGACGGCTCTGGGAGGTGGAATAGGGGGTGGCGGTTGGGGAACACGGTGCTGGGCAGTGGGGGATGGGGCCAACAACTTATTAGGAGGGATAGATTAGGGGCTGCTGGCTATTCTATGGCTGAGGTTGGGTGGCAGCCTGGTGGAGGTGATGCGGCTGAGAGGCGTAGGGCTGACGGGTTGAGGTGAGGGGGGTTGGAAGTGGCTTGGTGGGCTGGCAAGGCTTGACAGCAAGGAATTCTTCCGGTAGGGAGAGGGTCGGTTGGGCAGCAGACGTGGGTTTTTTTTTTGGAGGGGGGGGGGGGGGGCTGGGACGCGAAATCGCAAAATAGGAAGGTTGGAGGGTGGAGGAGGAAAAAAACAAAGATACAAAACCTTACCCAAGGAGTCGTCACCATGGGGTTCCATGGAGTTGGCACTGCGGAGGAGATCAGTGGAATGAAGGGATTTCTTCTCCAAACATTCAACAATGAGAATGACAGCTGCCCTAACAATGTATTTATAATAAACTGAAATTAGGGCACTCAGAATCTACGACTACAATTGACTGTTGTTATCGGGGCCAAAACTACATGAAATTAAACCCCAAAAATACAAAGCTATATATGAAATTGATTCGCAACGCGAATCCAGACGCATCCAAGGAATCAAATCGTCGATCCGGGCACGCCATATATGGAAAGTCTCCAGATCAGACCTAAACGGGCCCAAAATTCATCTTCCACTGCAAGTACTCGTCTCTGCTCTGCATCAACTTTGACTCTCGATGTTGGCGGATTAGATTGCCGAGGGAGGAGACATGGTCAAGATGACTTTTTTTTATCTTCCAATGAAATGATTAACTGTTTAGATTTTTCACACCCTGCTCGTATAAAACATTCTCCCTGTCATTGGCGAGATCTCCCCCCTCTATTTGTGGCCGGGAAGCTGGTTTGAGATCTGAGCAGCGACTACTGGGGGTTAATGTTCCCGCGTTCAGTCCTTTAACCTTCTTAGTGATCCGAACGAGCATGCTCTTCATCCAATCGAATTTCGCTCGGGGTTGCGTGAACCCACAAGTGAAGTTTCGGAAGTGTCTCATCAGACGATCGCGACGAATTTTCTTCGTTCACTTAGGTATCTGAAGGTCGCGTGTTGAATTTTTTGACACCTTTTTTTGCCCAAGCTCAACACAATTTCTTAGAGGTGTGGAGCTTGATGTACCGAGTGATCGTTTACTTCAGTTGCGACATAGATGCCACAGATTGTTTAACCAGGTTTCACACAACGTGAACCTTAGTTGTGCGTGATTGTATTTGTTAAAGTTCGCGATCACAAGTTATTATCGAGGATTTGTGAAATGCTTAAATATACTCGTGAGCTATTTTTAGGAATAGCGAGTACTTTGTGAAGCTTCAATCGATAATCACTAGCTACAATACTTGACCCATTTATAGGCTCGATGTGGGGGGGGGGGGATTCCCTGCGGGCAACTCTCTTTCATTCGGACTGCCCGCTTTGCGGGATGGATGTATAGAATGTTCGGAGTGCAAAATTGTACGCGGATGTGCTAGTAGGTGCGAGGACCATCCGCAAGTGCTTTATCATGTGCGAGTTCTTCTAAAGCAAGTACCGTCCCATCGAGATTATGCGAGTATTGATGTTTGGCGAATATTCTTTTTTACTTGAAAAGATTGTTGGTACCCCGTTCTTCGTGGGACAACGAGTAGGGTGTGAAAATTCCAAACATCAGGGTTGCATTTGGCCTCTACTTTCTGAATCTTCAACCGGTCCCCACTAGCTACAATATTTGACCTATTTATGGCTCAGAGCCGGGGGGGGGGGATTCCCTGCGGGCAACTCTCTTTCATTCAGACTGCCCGCTTTGCGGGATGGATGTATAGAACGTTCGGAGTGCAAAATTGTACGCTGGTGTGCTAGTAGGTGTGAGGACCATCCGCGAGTGCTTTATCACGGGTGAGTTCTTCTAAAGTGAGTACCGTCCCGTCGGGATGGTGTGAGTAATGCCCGTTTGGCAAATATTCGTTTGTACTTAAAATGGTTGCCGGTGCCCCATTCTCCGTGGGGCAAGGAGTAGGGTGTGAAAAGTCCAAACATCAGGTTGCATTTGGCTCTCTAGTCTCGATGAGACCTTCAAAAAGGAGAATAAATTCCTTATTGATTCCAACTTACTTTGGTTTGGATCCGGATCCGAACCAACCAAACCAACATAAGTACGTAGGTTTACGCAATAATTTGGACTTCATAATATCTTAAGACATTTTTCAATACAGGCAGGGTATCTCAGGGAAAAAAGATGAATTTATGAGGTTCAGTTTAGTATATTTTGTGTTGAACTAAATCAGACAATATCTCAAATATTGTTGGTTTGATTGTTGCGACTGCAGTTCTATTCTAAAAATAAATACATAAATTTGCAGAATTTTCTAGTTTAAGGTGCCATTAATTTCCAGTTTGTTTCTTCTGTGAACCGTATACACTGGCTGAAAATCATATCATATGTAGGATTATCACTGGAGCCACTGATAGGAGCAATCTCAGCTGGGAATTCGGTAGTTTTAAAGCCCTCAGAACTTGCCCTTGCATCTTCCAAATTTCTGGCAACCAGCTTACCCAAGTATTTGGACAACAAAGCTGTGAAGGTCATAGAAGGCGGCCCTCTCATAGGACAGCAACTCCTGGATCAGAAATGGGACAAAATCTTTTTCACTGGTAAGCTTCAACCATCTTATAATCAGGCCACACATTGACGCAAAATTCCATGTTAACCTCAAAACAGATTGATTTTTAAAGCTCAGATTAAGTTGAGATTGAAATAAATGACCTATGAGTCATTCCTTAACTCGAATTTTTCATTTGGAAATGTATATTCATGTATCCCTGTATCCATCAGAATAAATTTGTGTACAATTAATATACAAATATCTCATACTTCGCATCAAATGGTATGTTATCATGGCGTTTACCACTAAGTTAAAACTTAGAAGGGCTTGTTTTTTTCAATTCATGAATTAGGCATCTCCATCTTCCATTATGAGTCTACTACACACACACCTTTGATCTATCTAAGATGTGGGTAAGATTTCTATTTTGATAAAAAAGAAAATACAAAAAAATGCATTGAATTGTTTCAAGATCAACCCTATTTGTTTTGTTGACTTTGACTGATCCATCAGAGCAAGATTCACTTGACTTATAAATCTGACATAGAAAGTTGTTCACGATCTTTTCTTGAATCATGTGATGAGGGATTTATAACTTGAGCCAAATTATTATAAAAAGACAATGGTAAAATATTTTTTACCGAACGTCGGATAGCGATAGGTCTAACTCATCCGAACGTTGAACAAAACTATGAGTTCAAAGGAATGAGAGTTTGACTCTTTTTTTCTATCGGACTAATCGCTCCATAAGCTGAAGGGATCTTATGCTTTGACATTGTTTTAGTTTCATTATGTTTCATTATTTAATCTAATTAGAATTCAATTTTATATTTACTTTATTGAAATTATTTTTGAATATTTACATAATTTCCATTATAAAAATATTTTATTGAATAAATCTTCCTTCCTATATATAATCCTATTATATATAGTATATAGCTTCGAATTATTGATATAGTTCTAGGATAGAATATGTTGGGTCCAGCGTTCCTTCGCTTGATCCATGACGCCTTTGCTATCTAATTAGAAGAAAAAGTAGCACCATTTCCATAAGTTCGAGCTTATAGACCAGTTGGGTAGACGCATGATCCTTCAATTGGCATCAAAGGAGGTCATGAGATCGAGATGGGGGGGGGGGGGTAGGGGGCGTTGTTTATTCCGTAATTTGCCTCTCTACTTGTGTGGGTCCAGCCATGTGGTGCGCCACCATTGAGCCAGTTCGACGGGTCAGACGGCTCTGACCATGTGGTACCCCACCTCTGAGCCATGTGGTGCGCCACCTCTAAGCCATTGGTATCCTGGTACGAACCCGGGGCGGAGGCGTACGATCGGCTAGGAGAAGGTGAATGGGAGAGAGGGAGAGGAGAGAGAGAGGAAGAGAGGGGGAGAGTTAGGGTTAGAGAGAAGAGGAGGAAAAAACATTCATTCATTTAAGATAAACAAATACAAGGTCCGCATGCCCCCTTATAGTGACGAGGAGTGAATACAAAATGAAATACTGAAAATAGGAAATACTGGAAATACTAAAAACGCAACAAACATAACATAACGACATATTTAATATTAAATATCCTTTGCGGTCTCGGTTGGCCCTTGCGATGTACGCTCCTGGCGCGTGTAGACTTGCCATGGTGGCTCGACATCGTGTAGTTCCATAACAATGCCGCCGTCTGGAAAATGCGCCTTGTCCTCAAGGCAGTAGTCGGGAAACTGGCGGTGGAAATCATCCCGGGGAAGTCACGTCGCGTCCAAGTCAGGACGACTGGTCCAAGCCGCAAAAACTTCCTCGATGTATGGTCTCCCAAAATGCGGCATCGGTGTTCGAGGATCTAGGCGGGGTAGCAGGGTGCCTCTCCGGCAAGGTCGAGATCGGCCGGGAGCTGATCCGCGGTGGCATGCTTGCCTACTGCGCGCCGTAGCTGCGAGACATGAAAGACTGGGTGGATGCGGCTTCCGCTTGGGAGGCGAAGGCGGTACGTGACCGCCTCGATGCATGCAAGTACCTCAAATGGCCCGAAGAATCGGGGGGGGGGACTGATTTTGGGCACAGCCGTCGGGCTATCGAAAGTTGACAATAGGGATGGAGTTTGATGAAGACCTTCTCTCCTACTTCGAAGGAGAGGTCCCGACGTTTCTCGTTGGCAAAGGAAATCATCTTCTGCTGGGACCGTCGGAGGTGGTGCTTCAGGTGATCTAGAATGATGTTCCTGTCGCGAAGAGCTGCGACCAGGTTCTCCACTTGGCATTCCCCTGGGAGGTGGTAGACGATGGACGGAGGAGGCTGGCCGTAAACAACCTCAAACGAGTGGTGCCATTCGCCTGGTGGTGGGCGGTGTTGTACGAATACTCGGCCCGCCCGAGCCACTTAGCCCAACTATGCGCCTGTTCTCCCACGAAGCAGCAAAGGTACGTCTCCAAGCACCGATTGAGGACCTCTAACTGACCGTTGATCTGAGGATGGTACGCCGTACTCATGCGAAGGCGGGTGCCTTGCAGGCGGAACAGTGTAGTCCAGAAGGTACCCCATAAGAGCGGGTCTCGGTCGCTGACGATCGATCAGGGAAACCCGTGGAGGAGCATGACCCCTTGAATGAAGCTGTCAGCAACTATGACTGTGTTGTATGGATGGCGGAGGGAAATGAAATGAGCATACTTCGAGAGTTGGTCCACCACGACCATGATGGAGTCAGATCCATGAGATCGGGGTTGTCGTGTGATAAAGTCCACGACGATGTCATCCCAAACGCGGTCGGGAATTGGCAGGGGCTGAAGTAGACCACCCGAAAAAATGACTTCGTACTTGGCCTTCTGGCAGATGAAGTAGGCAGCCAGAAGGCTTTGACCTGTCGGAACATGTGAGGCCAATAGAGTGAGGCTACAGGCCGTCAGTATGTCCGATAAGCACCGACGTGTCCCCCCCCCCCCCCCGTCGAGGAAGCATGGAACTCGACCAATAACAGAGGGATGCTCGGGGAGGAGGGGGCGAGTACGAGGCGACCCTTGTAAAGTAGGCGGCCGTCAACCAAGGAGTAAGGTGGGCGGGCTGTGGCAATCCGCGAGAAGCGCTATCCGAATCCCGTTGAGCGTCGGGTCTGCTTCCACTTCCTGTTGGAGGGCGTCCGCATCCTCCCAGACCGGGCGAGTGATGGCTGCAAGTATGGGGTTGCGGGAGAGAGCGTCAGCTGCATGATTCGCCTTCCCTGGCCGAAATTCGATGCTGAAGTCATAGCCTAGTAGCTTGGCCGCGCACACCTGTTGGGTGAGTGTAGCAATATTCTGCTGCAGGAGGTAGTGGAGGTTATGGTGGTCGGTGCGGACCTCGAATCATCGGCCCAGGAGGTAGGATCGCCAGTGTTGCATTGTGAGGACAAGGTCCATGAGCTCGTTCTCGTACGTCGAACGACTACAGATGGTATCTGAGAACGCGCGGCTGAAATAGGCCACGGGTCGGCCGCCTTGCATGAGTACGACGCCGACGCCCGACGCGTCACACTCCATGAGGAAGGGCTGGGAGAAATCCGACATAGCTAACACCGGGGCGCGAACCAAGCCATGCTGGAGAGCGACAAAAGCGACGGAGACTGCTGTCGACCACTCGAATGGGCCCTCAACCAACTTCTTTAGGAGCTGGATGAGGGGTTGGGCTATCATGCTGTAATCCTGGATGAACCGCTGGTAGTTCCTTGTCAAACCCAGGAACCCGCGAACATCGCGAAAAGACGATGGGGTTGCCCACTGGAGGTCCGCCTTAATCTTGTCGCTATCCATTGCGATCTATGCTATGTTAATGATGTGTCCCAGGAGCCTTGTCAGACCCAGGAACCCTCGAACATCACAGAGAGAATGGGGTTGGCCACTGGAGCACCGCCTCGATCTTGTCGCTATCCATTGCGACCCCTGCTGCGAAAATGGTGTGTCCCAAGTAACACACCTCGAGATCCCAAAGACACACTTTGTCAAGCGGAGCTTGAGCTGGTGGTGCCGGAGTGTAGCCAGTGTCTGTCAGACGTGCTTTAGGTGCTCCTGCCAAGAAGAACTGTAGACCAAGATGTACAAAAAAAACAAGTACATGTTGGCAAAGTACCGGTCGAAAAATGTCGTTCATTGTGCCCTGGAAGGTGACTGGCGCGTTGGTCAAGCCAAAAGGTATAACCATGAACTCGTAGTGACCATCATGGGTTCGAAAAGCCGTCTTGGCGACGTCAGTCGGCTGGAAGCGAATCTGATGGTAACCCGCACCGAGGTCCAGCTTGGTCAAAACGGTGGCGCCGTGAAGCTCGTCCAAAAGCTACTGGATCACCGGAATCAGGTACTTGCCTGGAACTGTGCCTTTGTTGACCTCCCAGCCTCCCGGTAGTCCACGCAGAAGCGCCAACTGCCGTCCTTCTTCCTGACCAAGAGGACTGGGCTGGAGAAAGGGCTTGCACTGGGCAGGATAAGGACCCCCATCAACATATCTTGTACGAGCCTCTCGATCTCGTCCTTCTGCACGTGTCCACAGCGATACGGGCGTACCGACACTGCCGACACGTCGGGCTGAGGAGGGACGGCCTGATCGTGTGGACGGGTTGGTGGCAAGCCGGACGGTGCCGTGAAGAGGTCCGCAAACTCGGAAAGGATGTCCTGCAAGGCCGTTGGTGGTGATGGGGCCGGTGACGCAGCGTCCGAGATGGACCAGAGCCATACCGAGAAGTTGACATCCGTCATCCTCTGAATCGTGCGGGAAGAGACGAGGGAGCAGAGTAGGGCAGCCTCCCCCACAAGGCAGCACTCTCGACTGTCCTGGAGAAACCACATCGTCATGGTTCGCCAGTTGACCCGCACGTCGCCCAACATGCAGAGCCAAGTCACGCCCAGGATGACGTCGATTCCGCCCAGTCCAAAAATGTAGAAATCTGCCGTCACCGAGTAAGGGCCTACTGAAAGTCGAACAGACGGGCAACGCCCCTGGATCGAGCGCCAGCAGCCATCGCCCAAACTGACCGTGAAGTCTGGAGAGGGTTCCATCGAAAGGCGGATCTGGTGGGCCAGATGAGCGGAGAGGAAGTTGTGGCTCGCCCCGCTGTCCACCATGATGATAATGTGGCGGTCGCCCAGCTTGCCTGATAATTTCATAGTTTGCGGCCCTGAAATGCTGCCCACGGAAAATCAAGGGAGCTCCAACTTGTGAAAGGCCGCGTCAGTAGTGCTTTCGTTGGTGACCTCCATGATTTCGAGGTCCTCGAAATTGGCCAAAGTAATCTCTGGTTCGAAGTCGTCGATGATGGCAGGAACCTTGATTGTGTAGACCTGGGCTGGGGAGTAGGTTTGCCGGCAGCGGAAACACAGTCCTTTGCATCAGAGCTCATCACACTCGCAGGTGGAGAACCACTGGGGGGCGGCCGGTTGGGCTGGCCGTGCGATGGGAGGGGCCCGAGGGGCTTGAGGCTCCAAAGTAGCGATATGCCACGGTCGGCCCCCGGGTGGGGGGGTCTGCCTGGAGGTGGCGGGTGTCGAAGGGCCAAATCCGCCTCCGCAAGACCGACCATATCTAGGGCTTCAGACACCGTCCTGGGGTGATGAGTGCAAAGTCTGGAGCGGATGTGGGGCAGGAGGCCCTGCATGAAGAAGCCGAGATAGTGATCCGGTGGTAAACCCGAAACATGGGTCACGGGCCACAAACTCGTCGATGTAGTCATCCAGCGCACCGATTTGACGTACCCAACACAACTGTTCGATGGCGGAGCTGGTGTAACGACCGTCGTAGCGGCGGATCATTTCCTGCTTGATCTCCGACCAGGAGATGGCCGGGTTTGTTTGACGGAGCCTTCAAGCCCAATGTAGGGCGGAGCCATCGAGTCCCACGACGACGGTAGAGACCTTGTCCTGTTCGGTGGTGTGATGAAGTTCAAAGTACTGTTCCGCCTTGGTGATCCACCCAATCCGGTCCCCCCGACAAAAGTGGGGAAGTCCAAGGCAAGGGATGAGCGGCCAGGGAAAATCGGGGGTGGCGGCGTACGCGTTGTACGGTAGCGGGGCCACCTCGAGGATGGACGTACCAGAGGCTGGGCACGCGGGTCCGTTGGCGGACGAGGCGGCAGAAGGTTGGACAACATCAATCGTGGTGTGAAGAGCGAGCAGGGAGACATGCATGGAGGCCACGAGGGACTCCCGGGCGTCGACACGACGTAGGAGGTCCTCGTTGGCGTTTTCCGATGGGGTTTCAGTAGCTGATCGGGTGGCCGATGCCATGGTGCCGTGCGACACAGTGGCCTGGAACGACAAGCGTTCGGGGTTGGGGCGGCGGTCCAGTGCGGCGTGGCCTGCGGGCTGGTCTGCGGTGCAGACGGGGTGTGGCGCGGCCTGCGGGCTGGTCTGCGGTGCAGGCGGGGTGCAACGCGGCCTGTGGGCTGGGTTATGGGTATGAGGCGCGGGATGTGGCACAGGATGTGGCACGAGATGCGGACGGGGTTGCGACGCAGGATATGGTGCAAGAATATCTCGTGTGGCAAGGCCTGCGGGCTGGTCTGCGGTGCAGACGAGGTGTGGCGCGGCCTGCGGGCTGGTCTGCGGTGCAGACGGGGTGCGACGCGGCCTGTGGGCTGGGTTATGGGGATGAGGAGTGGGATGTGGCACAGGATGTGGCATAGGATGCGGACGGGGTTGCGACGCAGGATGTGGTGCAGGAATACGGACGGGGCTGCGACGCGTGCTGGAACTCCGACGGCTAACGATGGGCGAAAAGGGTAAGTCAGACTAGTTTGGTACGAACCCGGGGCGGAGACGTACGGTTCGGCTAAGAGAAGGTGAACAAGAGAGCAGGAGAGGAGAGAAAGAGGAAAGGAGGGGGAGAGTTAGGGTTAGTGAGGAGAGGAGGGAAACATTTATTCATCCAAGATACAGAAATATAAGGTCCGCATGCCCTCTTATAGTGACGAGAAGTGAATATAAAAGAAATTACTAAAAATAAGAAATACCGGAAATGCTAAAAACACAACAAACAAACATAGCAACATATTTAATATTAAATATCCTCCGCGGTCTCGGCGGGCTCCTGTGATGTACGCGTCCGACGTGTGTAGACTTGCCATGGTGGCTCGTCGTCGTGTAGTTCCGTAACATAATCCCACCTCTGATCCTTATGGGTCGTGCTGGACGCTGGGGGGATTGTTGGGTCCAACTTTTCTTCACTTGACCCATGACGCCTTTGCTATCTAATTAAAATAAAAAGTAGCACCCATTCTATATGTTCAAGTTTTTGGACCAGTTGGGTAAGTGCTTGATCCTTCATAATGTTTATGAGAGTATGAGATAGATCATTCATGAACGAACCATCAAATAAGAAAAAGGATCATAACATTCATGAACGAACCATCAAATAAATAAAAGGATCATAGCATTCATGAACGAACCATCAAATAAATTATAGAATAATGCCAAAATAAATGAAAATAACAGGAAAAAATTTATTGATCCTTTTTATATATAAAATACATGACTTTGTACACTTAAATTTGAGAGGTAAGGGGATAGGAAATCCTATTCAACAATGTCGGACTAAAAACATGAGATGAGCCTAAACAAGGGCCTTAACATTGGGCTCTTTTACATATTTCTTCAACACTCCCCCGCAAGCTTGAGCATACAAATCATAGGCACCAACTTGGACATAAACTGATAGTATAATGATCTTGATAGGGCTTTTGTGAGAATATTAACAATTTGCCTGTTAGCAGGAACATGCTATAACTCCAATTTCTTCGATTGAACCTTCTCCCAAATAAAGTGACAGTCAACCTCGATATGTTTAGTTCGTTCATGGAGCATAAGATTCTTAACAATATGTATAGCTGCTTGACTATCACACAATAAAGTTGTAGATGAGGGAAGTTTGACCACTAAAATACGAAGGAGACTCTCAAGCTAGGTAAGTTCCGATACAATAGTGGCCATTGTCCGATAGTCAGCCTCAGCAGACGAACGAGCAACAACAAATTGCTTCTTGTTACGTCAGGTAATCAGTTGTGGAGCGCCAATCATCCAGCGAAGCAGCATAATCAACATCAAAGTAAGCAATCAGTGATATGGAGGAAGAGGAAGCGGTATACGAGCCCTTGTCCAGGTGCTGGCTTCAAGTATCTGAGGATGCGCTCGACGGCCTGAAGATGAGAGGTCCGTGTAGCACGCATAAAACGACTGACAATTCCAACAATGAAGGAAATTTCTGGCCTTATTACAGTAAGATAAATCAGTTTCCCAACAAGTCGACGATAATACTCAGGGTTCGGAAGTGGCAGATCTGAAGCAGAGTCCTGAATACAAAGTTTGTGATTGACGTCCATTGAAGTGTCAACAGGCTTGCATCCCGAGTAGCCAGTATCCTGAAGCCGATCACGACAGTATTTCCGTTGAGAGAGGTCAAGACCATCAGAACGCCATGCAATCTCGAGACCAAGGAAGTACTGAAGATATCTCTGTGATTAGGATATCATCAACGTAAACAAGACAATAACAGTGCCTGTTGGTCAATGACAGATGACGAGAGAGAAGTCAACTGAGCTTCGAGTGAATCCAACATCCTGAACAACTTTGTTGAATTTGTCAAATCATGCACAAGGAGATTGTTTGAAGCCATAGATAGATTTCTTATGGTGACAAACACGTGAGTCCCCTGTGGTCTCAAACCCTAGACAGTTTCTTGAAGATCGTCATTGAGAAACACATTATTGACATCTAACTGATAGAGGGGCCATTGGCGATTAACAACCAAAGAGATCAAGGCCCGAACAGTATTCATCTTGGCAACATGTGAGAAGTTTCATCGTAGTCGTGGACTTGTTGTTGAGTGAAGCCGCAGGCAACGAGCTGAGCTTTGAGACGGTCGACAGTACCATCCTGAGCATGTTTGATGGTATAAACCCACTTACAACTGATACAAGCCTGGCCGTGAAAAAATGAGACAAGATCCCAAGTCTGGTTAGCCCAGAGGGAGGTCATTTTCTCATCCATAACATGAGCCCGAACGCTGTGGAGAAGAGCCGGAGCAGAAGGCCCATGGACATCAGATGGCGGAGTGACCTTCAAGGTGATCGAGCAAACATCAGAGAGAGAGAGAGAGTTGTAGAGGAAGGGAGAACATGAGCCCGGATGCTGTGGAGATGGGGTGGAACCCGGTCCATCATCATGGCAATCCCGACAACTTTTTTTTGGGACCGCTGCATAGTTAAATCCGTCATAGGGGGCTGATGCTGTATCCAGGCTTCGACAAGCGTCTTGGAGCGCGCAACAGAAGAAGTTGAGTCACCTGTTGCACTGAGTTCAAGAGTCTGAAGTTCGGTAATAATATCAAACAGATGCTGCAGGCTGTTCTGGCCAGAATAGAGGGGGTGCAGTTCCGTCCGCATAGCCTTCACTGTCTCATGATACCTGGCCATGCGGGAGGGCTCAGTATCCATAGAATTGAGGAGCCATGATTTGACAAGACCATCGTCACGAAGCCACTCGTCAGTTGGAACAACAACAGTGGTCGTCGTCAGATGGTTGAGAAGCCCTTTAGTTTGCAGGACGCGACACACAAAGTACACCCACTCAACAAAGTTTTGCTTGCCGCTAAGAGAGATGATACTGATCCGTAGCTCATCACAGACATCCGAAAGAGGAGCAGCAACCCTAGCAGGAAGCGAAAGCAGCGGTAGAATCCACGATCACTTATAAGGCAACCAAAGGCGGTAAGACAGGAGAAGCCTCAAGAACCCTGCGGCAACGAGCAAAAGGTGCTGGTAACACCTCTGCGGACTGGCGGGAAGAACGAGAGGCAAGGATCCGGCGGGCTGGCAAGAAGAACCCGACGGACTGGCGGCAAGGGTGTTGTAACAGCTGCGGGCAGAGGGATCTGACAGGCTGGCAAGAAGAGCCCGACGGACTGGCGGATTGACGACATGGGTGTTGTAGCAGCTGGGGGCAGAGGGGAAACAATGACGCCGCGAGTTGAAGCAGACCGCGCGAGGCCGCGAGTTGAAGCAGAACGCACGAGCACAGCAGGAAAACACAAGGAGGCCGCAAGGAGAAGAACTGGTAGCCAGGGGAGCCTGGAGCTACAAGTCTATCCGCGAGCGAGAAGAGAGTGAGGCAACGGCCTGGAGCAGAGAACTAGCAGAGAGCTCACGGCCTGGAGAGGCGGCCTGAGGAGAAATGACAATCTTGCGGCCTGGAGTTGCGACCGAGAGCTTGCGGTTAAGAGCCAACAGCTGGAGGCCTAGAGAAGAGGGGAACTGGCGAGCTCAGAACTACGGGGAGAAACAAAGACTGTGGCGAACTGCGGAAACTGCGAAGAGCAGAGCGTGCGGCAAGGGCGGGAGACCGCGGTGAGAAAAAGAGACCGGTGGGCCCGACGAGTCAGGGGGGTGAAGCTATAAAAACCAGAAACATGGGGGAAGGGTTGGGGTGGAACCACAGAAGGAGGACAACAAATAGAAATTGGGAGTCCGCATGAGAGCAGCGGATAGAAGAATTAGGGAGTCCGCAGGAAGCCGAGAGAGTTGCGGTTAGAGTATGTCTAACCGTAGAGAGATATGAAAAAAAGTGTTGGACCGATGACTCTGATATCATGTAGAATAATGCTAGAATAAATGAAAATAATAGGAAAAACTTTATTGATCATTTTTCATATATAAAATACATGAATTTGTATACTTAAATAGGAGAGGAAAGGGGATGAGAAATCCTATTCAACAATGTGAGACTAAAAACATGAGATGTGTCGAAACATGAACCTTAACATTGAGCTCTTTTACATATTTCTTCAACATAAATAAATGGGATAATAACATAAAAGTCGGAAAGACTCCTTGGGTCTGGTAGAAAAAAAAATACTATGATGGTTCTGTTGCTTTATATATTTATCTCATCTATGGTTTAGCAATCCCGTGGTCTCTTTTGATAGAATCCAAGGAGTAATCAGCACTTTCGTGTGCATTGACAATCTCTCCCTCATGTGAAAATTCTCCAATCATCACTTCATCTCGACAGAAGGTTATTGTTATTCAACACATTAACTATTATACACCAAGATGATTAGTTATGTGGAGTCAGAGTGTTCTGTACTTGAACTTCACGCATCTATGATTAAAGACACAATAGTCCCATGAAAGCCACAGACCACATTAATATTGTTAGAAAACAACAAATATAACCAATTCCAGCAAAACCATCAGCAGTATCTCTAATACCAATTTAATCTTAATGTAGACGTATGGATGCATATATGTAGCCATTGACAAAGAAATTATCCGAAAGGATAGAAAATGATCGATTTTTGGCTTGAAATGAACTAGGATTGATCTTTTTATGGGTCAATTCTGGCTTGAATCTGTTTAATCTATACACAGACAACCCTTCAATTTTCTTGCTGTATTTTTTTCCTTTTCCCTCTTCTTTTGCAGGTAGCACTAGAGTTGGCCGTATTGTAATGTCCGCTGCTGCCAAACATCTAACTCCAGTCTGTCTTGAACTGGGAGGAAAATGCCCTGCCATTGTAGATTCTCTTCAAGGATCAAGAGATATAAAGGTTTGTGAATTGAACATTCTGTATATATATAAATCTTTATCTAGGAATATTTTACTCAAAGACCTCCATATCCCACATATATTCTTTGTGATGGAAAAAATCACGATGATCCGCTTCCCGTTCGGATGATCCGAGTCCGCGGATGCGTTCGGAATGTCGTTCCGAGTCATTTTTATACTTTATTTATTTCGAGTTGTATTTGGCACCAAATTGATTCAAATATTATGAGCCGTTCGATTTGGGTTCCCACTTTTAGGTTTAGGTTTATTTATGCGCATGCAGGCGGCTGGTTGGGGTATGGAAGGTTTATTTCCATTTTTGCGGAACCGTCAATCTCCCTTTTCCTCCTTGTGATGCCGGGTGAGAAACCCTTGGTGTGACTCCTAGGCTTCGATCGTGTCCCTCCTCCATCCTCGTCGACCCCCCTGCACACATTCCTCATCCACGCCGCGACTTCACCGTTACTCCTTTGCACACAACAACTCATCGCAACTCCATCCTTACCGAGATTGTCCAGGAGCCATCCCCCTCTTGCATGCTTGCTGTTCCAGGTTCGGGGAAACCGGAAGTTTAGCTTCCGGGTTCTGGAATTTCTGTCCAAAACCCACGAAATAGCATTCTAGCAGCCCGTTTCCCTGTTTGGGCACAGGTACCAGCATTTAAATCTTGAGATCTGGTAAGTCTCTACTATCAATGAGTTTTCCCTTTTTCTTCTATCATTATCCACAACCATCCTGAATATAGGATCTTTCCTATGGTTATTTGTATTCCAGAAGTCGATCCCTGTCCACAGCTCCTGCAAATCTCCCAAATCACCACACATAACTCCCCAAACTCATCCCCATACCAGCCAACCTCAATATTCATCACCCACGCAAAGCCGACAACCTCAGAATTCTACCTTTTGCCGCAATTCGTCGCCGCCTAAACGTGTAAGTTGTAATTTGGTGTACTTGTTTTCTATTATTGATATTTGGACCATACTTTATTTGACGCAAAATTATCTGCTTGTGTTTCGTGAAATCAATTTACTTGCAAGACGTATTTGACGTGTGTTTAAAATAATTGCACCTCATTTGTGCGTGAATTTTCATTTTTCTTTCCAATTAAAAATTTATTGCGAACAATTGTTCACATGTTAATCTTCATTTTAATTAATTGCTTGTGGCTAATCTCCAATTGGACCAAATCATTTGCATGTGCATTAAATTTACATTTGATTAGATTGCGCGTTGTTTTCATGACATATTAGGGTTTGTCGTAGGTCCATTGCACTCATCGTGTGATCACTTGCACTGTATCTAGGATTAGGGCATCGTAAATCCGTCACCTATAGATTCGTCCCGCGTCACTGCCCTTAAAATTTATTTGGGTATATCACAACATAAGATCTTTATTTCTCTGAATCATGTTGGTTTTCCTCTATGTTATTTACCCCCTGACGCATGACTAATCTAAAAGTGCCCGAACACGTGATGCCCTAACCCTATATGCAATGCAAATAATCATAAACAGATGCAATTGGACCGGCAACTAACCCTAAAATGAAGATGTGAGTATAAACATGCAATTAGACACAAATCTGTTGAACAAGATGCATACGACATAAACCCTAATGTGCTGCAAATGCAATGGCTCAATCAATCAATTACTTTCGACGCACAATTAACTAAACAATATTAATTTTGAAATCTCATGCATGCATCACAAATATCGCAAGTGAAGTAAGCCGATGACAATTATAAATTATTGAGAGTTCATAATTAAGACACAAGTCGAACATGAGAGGTACGTTAATGAAATAAAATTATCCAAGCATGATCAAAGCAAAATATCACCAACACTAAATGTGAATACCCGTACAATATAATGAAAAATTAAAATTGAAATTCAAAACTCACTGAGTTGTTAGTGCCGATGGTGGATGGGAAGATCTGGTGGGTGCTTTGAGTGGCCAGAAGCGAGAATGCTGTTGTGCGGGGCGGTTAGAGGGGAGAACATAATTAATTAAAGGTGGAGTGGTTGTGAGGCGGGACTCAAATATGGGGTATTGGGGATGGAGGGGCCGGGTAGACGTATAGGAGCGTTGGTGGTTGTATGAAGGAACTGAAATAGGAGGCTTCAAGGGTGGGGGTGGTCCGTAGGGTGTTGGGACAGTAATGAAGGAGGTTGATCGGGTCTGTGTAGGGGTGGATTGCACTGTGAGGGGAGTTTTGGGTGTGTGGAAGCGGCTGGCGGGTTGATGGAGCGTGTAGGATTTAGCATGTGGATAAAGGAGTTGAGATAAAATCTTTTGTGGAGGAAGGCGGCGTTTGGGAGATGATCAAGAGGAAATTTGAGGCTTGGTTGTCGCATGAAGGGTGGTTGTGAGCGCCAGGGAGGACGGGGAAAGTGTCTGCGAGATTGGAAGTAGGTGCAGAGGCTAGACAGGATTTTAGCGATGTCGCCGGTGGTCAGAGATGCAGTGGTACGCGGTGGCGGCAGTCTTATGACTACCGAAGTCAGCACCTAGTAGGATAGCGAGTCGACACCTTCCTATTTTGGAAACCTTAATTTCTTGATGCCCTTAGTCCTCGACCTAATGTAGTATAAGGGAAGGATTTAGGTTAGTTATATTTGGCGATTATGATTGTCTGATCGAATAACTTAACCTAATTCTCAAAATACGTCTCCAAAAAATTCATAAACATATAAAAAATCACGATGAACGCGATGGATGTCTCTGATCACCAATCCGATGATCCAAATGCCATTGATCTCGTAAATCACTCAAATGTGGATCGATCAATCTCCATCAATATTCCAAACTCAAAAGCATTCATCTCCGAAGAATGGATAATGTCATCTTCCTGGTGCATGCCATGCAAAAATGAAAACAACTGCATGAACTAATGCCTGATGCACAACTAGCATGCGTTGCAAAATCCGAAGGAATGCTACGTTAGTATATCAGTTGCAAGTAATAAAAAGCGAATTGAGTGCATCGTCTCCACAGGGAACTCAACAAAAGTTTCCAAAATTAATCTATCAATGACTATTAAGCGATCGCAAACTAGGTTCATTAAAACTAAAGTGCAAAGGAAGAAAATAGAATTTAAAGTAAATCAATGCACCGACAATGCTCAATCATTCAAGAAAAAACACACATCTTCACTAAGGGCATAAAAATGTATACTTGCATAACAAGAAGGATTAAAGCACCAACATGTAGGAAATTATCAAACTATCCTCAAACATCCAAAGTAGAATGAAGATAAAGGAAAATACGAAGGGAGAAGAGAAACTCCTCCTTTGATAGTTGGGAAAGGATCGTGGGTCGTCAATCCAGCCTTCCATTTGTTTGTGTACTTGTCCATGGTAGAGGAGGACTGTCAATACCACTCCTAATATATTCGTCTTCTCTCTATATGCTCTTGCCTTCGTCTCCTTTGATCTTCTAGCTCCTTTGAATTTCTTGGATTTCCTCCCTTAGAACCCGAGAACGACTGAGAAAAATGCTTTGGAACAAGTCCCAAATTATAAAATCAACCAAATTTTCACTTAAATAGGAAAAACAAAAACATTGGCGGCGAAATGAAATTGGAAAGAGAAAGAGGGCGGTTTCTGGATGAGATCTCGGAATATGGTGCACGACCGTGCTCATAAAGATGCAGGATCGTGCGCGGTTTTGGGAAAGACATGCTTCAAACCTGAGGCAAGGCGCATGGTCGTGTACGGTGGAAGCGCATGACTAAAAGACAACTCTCGATTCTCTGGCAAATAAAATTTTGGTTGCGGGAGTGTGCACGATTGCACGCTTCATGGAAATTACAATACATGGAGTATTTGAAAATTGTAAACAAGTCGCACAGTCATGCACGACTATTTTCTAGAATTACAATTTTTTAGGAAGAATAAAAGTAAAGGGCACATGGTCATGCCCAATGTAGTGCACGGTCGTGCGCATTGTGAAAAACTACACATGGAAGTCATGGAGAATTATAAGGATTCTTAGGGTTTTAGGGGGCGCACAATCATGCTACGCTTGTCTCATTTGAGAACAGAGACCTATCAGTTTAGCGGAATTTACCCAAATGATGAAGTATGTGTTCAATTACTGAGTCAATCCCAAGATGGTGACTTACCTGTTCCTTTCTTTTCGTTCAAAGCTAATCCGTAACTACAGGTTTGGAGATACTTAATGGCAAATTACCATGCTAAACTTCAACCATCAAGTTAGAGTCTACACTTCAGTGCAACTTGCATAGAATGCGTGATTTTCTCCAAATAGCTTCCTAAATGGACATGGAATTGGTCCCCTTTAGCTCCTCAACCGCCGAAATGAGGAATTGATATAATATCATGTGATTATAATAAATTAATGCTAAACATGAATTACGAGGCTAAATATGTGCTAAAAATACTACAAAAAAACCACTTATCAATGTCGCGCAGAAGATCGTCGATCATTAAAGTTATCGATGGTCCCATGCACTAAGTATGTCGTCGTATAGATGCAGGATAGGACTACAATATAGGCTGGAGGTACACACAAGGCTATGTTAGGGGTGGGAGTTGAAGCAGTAAGGCAAGACCGAAGGCCCAAGGTTGTTAGGATCGCGATCCAGATCATAGGATCTTGCGATCCTACGGTCCAGATTTTGTAAATCGATCCTGATTTTGTAAAGCGATCCTCGATCCGATCCTACCCTGAAATGATCTCATCCAGGATCTCGATCCTGACAACCTTGCGAAGGCCTCTAAAACTTGGTGGCCCTACTTCTAAAATCAAATTCGCTACATTGAATATAAAATGACTACCTATATTTCTAAGAATATCAAGCTCAAAGAAATTTGTCATAGGCTCTCTTGTGATAGTGTATGACTTATTCGCTTTGCACTCAAATTCATAGTTGTCTCAAATGAGAATCTCTCAAATAATATGTTAATCATCATCCAATCACCTTCCTTGAACATTTTACTCTCTCATATGATTACCTGCACTAGTTTTAAAATGTTCATTATTTGATATAACTTTAGGTCGTAGTATGACATGTAAATTATGCATCAGTTGCAAATGATAAATGGAGAACCCAAGTAGTACCCAATAGACTCAGTAAGTGCAGACTCTATCTACTGGTCGAAATCCCTAAAGATGGGTGGTTTATGTTATGGTACCTTTAGGTAGGTGTAAAAATACCCATTGAGCGTATGGAGAACAAACAAATGACTACCCAAGATGTTGGTGCAAAGATATGAGTTCATGGCATGCCAAATATCTCTTATGGAATGTGACTCGCTAGGAGGCTCATCAGGCGATTGATAGAGAAACAAATCATTGATACAATGTACACTCAAAGAAATATCGAAGACATTGACACCATTGCATAATTTTGGGTTATATCGACCATCTCCAAATTTGAAAATCACTAGGCGGTTATCCAAGAGGTATATAAACAAATTGCCTTCACCGCGACTATCACTCAAACGAACATCGAAGACATCCACATTAGGGCATGTGTCCTAGAGAGGAAGAATTATCACGTGGCTCACGAGGGCTTATCAAAAAATTCATCTGTAGGATGATGATTCTTAAGATGAGTATCTTCGATAATAGTCGTGTCGAGAGTAGGAGAGATATATGCTACAATGTTAATACTCTACTTTTGACTCTCATTCAGGACATGAATCATCACTACAATGTGGGGAAAATTTAGATGAATGTGCACGCAAAGCGAGCCTATGATCAGAGTAATAACTCAGCTGTTGAAACCGAGATTTGGGGCCTTTGAGGACTGTGATCTCGGCTCGCAAAGTTCGGGCCAAAAAGATGGTTGAGTGTTCCAAATTGAAAAATCTCATTAGGTGGCTCTACAAAAGGTATATAAGCAAATTGTCGTGACTGCGACTACCACTCAAATGAACATCAAAGTCATACACATTAGGGCATGTGTCTTAGAGAGATGATTCTTAAGATGAGTTTCTTTGATAATAGTCGTGTCATCGAGAGCAGGATAGATATATGCTAAAATTTCAATACTCTACTTTCGACTCTCGTTCAGGACATGACTCATCACTACAATGTGGGAGAAATTTAGATGAACGTGCATGCAAGGCGAGTCTATGATCGGAGTAATAACTAAGCTTTTTCAACCGAGATCTTGGGCCTTTGAGAACTATGACCTCGGCTCGCAAAGTTCGGGCCAAAAAGATGGTCTGGGGTTATTATCCCCCGAATTTATAGACATAAACATGAAGTGAACAAGAGAGGTCACGATTATTTTATTATTAGATGTGGGCCTCGTTTGGCGCGGTGGCTAGGCAACACAAATTTCTTCCGCTCCGCGGGATTGTGACCGCGATTCCCGCGGCGCGGATGAAATCTATGCTTTTTTCCGCAATTAGCGATGGGGTGGATCCCCACCGCCCAACTGCGGCCTTGCCAAATCTGCAGAGCCCGCGGCCGGGTGGTGTCATTCGCGCGACTGGCGCGGATCAGCCCCACCAAATGTGGCCGAGGTCGTCGTGCTACATTGTGGAGGTCCTGTCGCATACCTAGGAGATACCCTAAGTGTTGTCCAGTCACCTTTTAGCCACGCTTGCGGGAGGCAGGTGCACTCGAGGGGTTCGTCGTCCGGCTTACAAGGGGGAGTTGATCTCGACCGATAATGTAGAGGCTTGGACTTAAGAGGACACACTGAGAAACCCCAAGGTGTTGTTCTATCACCTTTTTTAACTCACTTGGCGGGTGAGACTTGAGAGAGACTCGAGGGTTCGTCAGCCAACATGCAAGAGAGGAGCTGATTTCGGCCGGCAATGCAGGGGCTTGGACTTAGTAGAAAGTGCTATGTATCCGAGGCATCGTCCCATCACCCGACTAAGGTCTCAATACTGAAGAGTTTTTACCTTGCTACTCAAAAGGCAAAGGGGATTAGTTCTACTAGTTTTAGAGGGCACACGATACGTGAATAGATGATTAATTTCTTTACTCCTAATTTAGCTGATTATTTTTGAAATTTGTTAAGCTAATTATTTTTGAAGTCGATCCAGCTGAAGGAGATAAGCCGCTTGTAGTTGATAGAGGATTCATCTCCAGACTCTCTCCCAGTAACCCAACAAATAGGTGAGAAGAACACTCGAGGGTTCATCGACCAACATGCAAAGAGAGAGTTTCTCGGCCGACAATGCGGAGGCTTGGACTTAGGAGGAAACACTATGTACCCGAGGCACTATCTCATCACCCATTGTTTAGAAACTTCCTCAGGTTGATCTCTTCTGAATTCGATTTAGCCACGGAGGCTAGGTGACTTAACGATCTGTCTCTTATAAGTTTTTTTAGACTATGACTCCAGACTCTCTCCTAGTAACCTGTTAGGTGGGTGAGAAGAGCACTCGAGGGTTTGTCGGCCGACATGTAAAAGAGGAGCTAATCTTGGACGATAGTGCTGAGGTTTGGACTTAAGAGAAAGCGCTACGTACTAGAGGCATTGTACCATCACTCAACTGAGTGTTTCAAGGAGAGTGACAGAGGTTCTTGTTCTAAACTACTTGCGAAGATGAGTCTTGCTTTGACATGACATCAAACCCAATCTAAAAAAAATCAGGTTAACATTAATTGATGAGTAAGTAAACATTTGCAAATAACATAACCTGACAAGCATCTGCTGCTCTGTTAGTATTTTGGAGGTTGTTGAAGAAATTGTAAAGAAATGCTTATTTGAGAGGCCCATGTAAAACCCTCTTAGCGATTAGTCCCACACTTTAGGTAGAGTTTAGACTCTCATTTCTCCTCCTATATATATGTACAAATATTTATGTTGAATTTAGGGGGAATATATCAGAAATTAATAAATTATTGATTTTCTCTCTTCTGGCACAATTTTCTAAATGGTATCAGAGCGAAATCTATCCTGATTTTTTTGGGAGGGTCTTGCACTTGCTCGCCTCCAACCTGTCAGGACCGGTAGATTTTCTATCCCCAGCTCTGCCTCTCCTGCCTTTCTTGGGTGGTTAGCTTATTTTCTAATCACAGCTCTTCCTATCCCCCCTGCAATCGCTATCTCCCCTCCCCTCCTTTTATAAGCTTTCCTCTGCCCCCTCCTTCTACCCTGCCGCTTCCTTCTACCTTATCTCGCAGCGCTTCTTCTATTCTTGTGCGCAAGTCCCTGACCGCAAGTGTCTGATCATAAGTTTCTCCCGCTCACCGCTCCTAGTCGCCAAGGCTTTTTCCTGCGAGCTCCCTTCACAAGGTCGTCTGTTCACTCTTATTGGTTTCTACTCACCTGATTGCCACTGGTAACCACCGGCTGTCGTCTTCTGCTCGACCGTGTCTTTCTCCTGTTTGCCGCTTGTTCACCTACTAGCCATTGATGTTCTCTCTTATTGGTTTTTGCTCGCCGCTCGCCCTAGTGACCACCGACTGTCATCTTCTGCTTGACGGTGTCCTCCTGCTTGCCGCAAGTTCCAACCGGGTGTCTGCAGAAGTCTAGCCACAGTTCCTACCTGCAGAAGTCTAGTCGCAGCTGGGCGACCGCTGCTGCCTTTGTCGCCATACCGCAGATCGCAATGTCCTTGCTCGTATGGTTGTTCTTGATCGCAGAGGTCCTCCCGCAGAAGCCTAGCCGCAATTCATGCCCGCAAAAGTTTAGCCGCAGCTGGGTGACCGCGAGCTCCTACTGCTCGCTCGACCGCTCAAGTCGCCATGCTCCTCCTGCCACGCTGCTGCTTCTGTCCCACCCTTTAGCTTGCTGTTTTCCGGTCGTGCAAACTTCTGGGGTTCACTCTAGTTCTTGTTCCTACTCTGAAATCGTCGTCCTTCGTTATGAACTCCGGCGTATGCGGGAGCAAATTGCTCTCACCTCTGGCCCCGTGGCCTTTTCTTTCCATGCCAGTCTTTCCCCTCTTGCCTCCTCTTGGATTATGGACTTCGACGCTACCAATCACGTCTCTCCGTAAAATGTATCACCGCTGCGAATGATGCTACCATCCCTATCTATGGATGCAGAGATCTTGTTGTGACTCCTTCCTTCTTGTTACGATCTGTTCTTCATGTCCCTGCCTGTCTTTAATCTCCTCTCTGTCAGTCGTCTTACTCAGGAGCACGACTGTTCCTTGAATTTTACCTCATCTTATTTTGTTGTGCAGGATCGACAGACATGACGTGTCATTGGTACCGAACTATTGTCAAATGAGCTCTACACTTTTGACATTCCAGCCTCCATGTTATCCTTGGTGACTTCCATTGTCTGGCTTCGTCGACTTGGTCATATTCCTCTTCCTATTCTCCTCAAAGCCCTTCCTAATTTTCCGTTTACTGAGTTTCAACGTGAAACCTGCTTTTACAACAACACTGATCTACCTTCCCCCCTTATTTGTTCTCGGAGTTTTGCTCCATTTGAATTGGTTTACTCAAATATTTGGGGTCCGTATAAAACTGCCAGTTTGTCTGGCTATTGTCAATTTTTGACCTTTATTGATGATTATTCTCGCATTATCTGATTATACTTCCCACGTGATCGCTCTGAGGTGTTACACGACTTCCGCTCTTTCATCGCTGAAACTCATACTCAATTTTTCAGTACCATTAAGATTCTTCGTACTGATAATATCCTTGAGTATATCAATTGTGAATTTTAGGACTCATGTAATCTCCTTGGCATTCTTCATCAAATCTCCTGTGTTTATACACCACAACAAATTGGTGTCGGCGTGTCGCCGAGCGGAAAAAATCGTCACCTTTTGGAGGTTGCTCACTCCCTTATGTTTCAAATGCATGTTCCTAAATAGTATTGACACTTTACTATTTCCACCGCGTGCTATTTAATTAATCGTATGTCGTCGTCCATCCTCAATTTTACTACTCCCTTCTCCATTTTTTGTCCTTCCACATCTCCCTTCTCCCTCCCTCCTCGGGTGTTTGGATGTGTCTGCTTTGTCTATCATCTTGGACCTCCAGTCGATAAGTTGGCTCCTCGCGCTACAAAATACATTTTTGTTGGGTACTCTCGTACACAGAAAGGTTATGTTTGTCATTCTCCTACTACTGGTAAACAATCACCACTGCGGATGTTACTTTTTTTGAGGATCAGCCTTTTTATTCAACTCCTCCTGAGGCTATATATCCCACGGATCTCCCACGTCAAGCTGTTCCTACTCACACTTCTCCTCCCTTGATTCCTATCCCTAATCGCATGTCACCCCTTCCTTCCTTACTACATACCCCTCCTCCTTCCTCCCCTCCTTCCTCCTCTACAAGTCTATACTCGCTGTCGTCCTCAGACTGATTCCCCACGACAGTTGCTGGCCGTTGATGCTGCTCCCCGACCTGATGTTCCGCCTATGGTTCTCTCTCAAGCTACGGTTTCTTCTACCGCTCACCCTCTCTCTAATTATGTCTACTTGCATCGCCTCTTCTCTCCCCTTCGTAGGTTTGCAGCGTCTTTGTCCTCTATCTCCACTCTGACTTCTGTGTAGGAAGCTCTTCAGCATCCTGGGTGACGGACAATAATGGATGAGGAAATGACAACCATATAGGACAATCACACATGAGACCTTGTTCCCCTTCCTCCTGGTTGTTATCTGATTGGCTGTAAATGAGTTTTAACCGTCAAACATCGCTCCGATGGGACAATCGAGCGCCTCAAAGCTCGTCTTGTTACCCGCAGATTTACTCAGCAACACGGTCTTTTGATTATGTAGAGACGTTCTTTCCTGTTGCCAAGCTCAATACTGTCTGCATAGTTATCTCTCTAGCTGTCCATCGACATTGGACATTACACTAACTGGACATTAAGAATGTCTTTTTCAATAGTGGTATTGCTGAGACCGTGTACTCATCAACCTCCCGGTTTTTAAACCATGGGGGGTCACTTGCATGTCAGCTCAAGAAATCTCTTTATAGTCTCAAGCAGTCTCCTCTGACATGGTTTGACAAGTTCAATTGTGTTGTTAGTGATGTTGGATTTACTCGAAGCTTGACTGATTTCTCTCTTCACCCGTCATTATCCAACAGGCACCGTGATACTCCTGGTTTGTGTTGATGATATTTTAATATTGACGATGATTCAAATGACATCCATATGATCAAGAAACACTTGACCTCTGTGTTCCAGACCAAAGATTTGGGGAATTTTAGATACTTTCTTTGCATCGAGGTAGCTCATCATCCCGGTGGTCTTGTCCTATCTCAAAGAAAGTATTATCTTTATCTTTTTCATAATGCTGGCTACTCTGAGCAAGCCAACTGATACCCCCATGGATGTCAACCACAAGCTCTATGCATGTTCCTCCGAATCTGGTACACTCTTACCTAACCCAGAATATTATTGTCTTCTTGTGGGAAAGTTGATTTATTTGATAGTTATAAGACTCAATATATCGTTTGTTATTGGGGTTGTCAGTAGGTTTTTGCATGCTCCACTGATCTCTCATCTCCAAGCAGTTGAGCGCATTCTCCGATATCTGAAGTCTGCTCCCGGTCAAGGGCTTGTATATAAGCCCTCCTTGTCTCTATCTCTCATTGCTTACTCTGATGCTGATTATACTTGATCCCTGAATGATCATCGTTCCACAAGTGGTTTTTGCACATATTTTGGTGGACATTTTGTTATTTGATTAAGCAAGAAGCAATTTGTCGTCGCACACTCATCTGTAGAAGGTGAGTATCGATCAAATGCCTCTGTCGTCTCTGAATAGTCAAGCTGCTATACATATTGCCAAAAATTCTGTGTTCCATGAATGTACCAAACATATCAAAGTCGATTGTTATTTTATTCGGGAAAAGTTCAACTAAGAAAATTGGACTTATGACATGTTCCTGCTATAGATTAAATCACTGACATTTTCACCAAAACACTATCGAGACCTTATATTCTCAGTTCTCGTCTAAGTTTGGTTTATACGACTTATATGCTACAGATTGCAGGGGAGTGTTAAAAAAACTGCAAATAAAGACCCATTTGAGAGGCCCATGTAAAACCCTTTTAGGGATTAGTCCCACATCTTAGGATATAGTTTAGACTCTCCTCTCTCCTTATATATATATGTACAAATACTTATAATGTACTTTGGGGAAATATATCAGAAATTAATAAATTAATGATTTTTTTCTCTCTTCTGACACAATTTTCTACAGAGGCCAAAGGCAGAATCGCTTCAAGTCATCTCCGCTTCTGGTGCTCCCGATGAGTTCTCCTTCTAAGTTCTGCAGATGGTATCCTCCAGTCTTGAGAGCTTCTAGAACCAGGAATGGTCCTTCTCAATTTGGATTGAGCTTGCCGATGAAGGCAGATCTTCCTGCAATATCAATTTTCTTTAGCCTGAGATCTCCTTTCTTGAACTTTCTCTAACATGATAAAAGTCTGCCAAGATGAAGTCTGCTGAGATGATTGCCGCCGAGCTAAATTCCAACGAGATGAACTCTGTCAAGTTGAATGCCGACGAGTTGAATGCCCGTCGAGCTGAATGCCGACGTGTTGAATTTTACCAAGATGATTTCTGCCGAGCTGAATGTCAACGAGCTGAATTCCACTAAGCTGAATCCAACTAACTGAATGCTTGAGGCCGCCGAGCTGGACCCCTGAGGTGTCTTCCTTATGCATTCATGATCACAACAAATTACAGGTTATACAATGTCAACTTTGAGGGTATGAGAAAAACAAGTCAATATAGGATCATCGGGCTTCGCTCTCTGTCAGACAACTCATTAGACAATGTGCCTCTTCAGAATGAGAGAAAGCAATATCATGTATCGCATATAGTGTGTCTAATAGGACAATAGTAGGCATGGTTGTGGCATCTGACTGGGGAGGACTCACGACGAGATGGTCAGGATGCGCGTCTACTATACTAAATTTAGCAGGTCGCTTCACTCTTTGCCGAGTTCATTGGGTATGAATTAGGTTCAAGCGACAAACAACTCATCAGACAATGTGCCTCACCGGGGTTAGAGAAAGCAGTATTAGGTATTTCGTCTAGTGTGTTCAATGTGACAAGAATATGCAAGATTGTGGGCTGGGACTAGGGAGGATTCACGACCGAGATAGTCAGGATGCGAGTCTATTCGACTAAAATCTAGTAGATTCCAAGGACCGCTCAACAAAATCTAACTCATACCCGCTTAGTGCTACGCAAATGGCTTACCGAAGTTCGAAACAAAATCTAGCGGCCGTTGCGACAAACTCATATTAAATGTCACTCATTATCACGAACTCGTCAAAACACTCTATACTCAATAATAAACCCGAACTTGTTGAAGAGTAAATATTTGCTCGAGGAGGCAACTTTTATATGATGTCGACAAATATATGTGACATAATCGTCATGTACACCCAACTTATGCTGAGACGAAGACGATCTCGCACAAAGGTCCTCTCAATGCTATCGTAATACTCTCTCACCTGACCTAGAAGTCGAAATTTCGCAAACTTGACATGACACCCACCGAGTAACTCAAAATGATTTAGATAGTATCCCATGTCCACACGCCAGTAGCTAAAGGACTCGGAACTCGACAAACCACCAAACAATGGGGAAACTTTACAAAACCTATATTCGATACTCTCCTTGAAAAGATGATCACCGTAGTAGTTGCCCCTATCATAATTAAGTGGTGTTGAAGGATTAATACAAGATCTATGTCGAAGAGTCGGGGAGGAGGATCTATGAGATTGAGTATTGACATACTCGGGATCTTCATATATAGGAATGGAAGGGTGACAATACTTAGCCATAAATGAACCTATAAACTCTACAACTGAGTATCAAAATAAAGCCTAAATATGAGGCTTTGATACCAACTGAAGGAGGATGACCTACATGTGACTGGACACGGGATTCCCTAACCCTATAGGTAATGCAAATAATCACGAACAAATGCAATGGATCTACGACCAACTATAAAAGGAAGATGTGAGTACAAACATGAACAAGATGCTCATGCAATAAACCCTAATATGATGTCAATGCAATGACTCAATCAAGCAATTAGTTACGAGTTGCGAACTATTAAATAATATTAATTTTTAAATCTCACGTTGACGTCATAATTGATCACAAATATCATAATTTAAATAAGCAGATAACAATTGAAAATTATTGAGAGCGCCCTGTTATGAGGCGTGACGACGTCAGCTATTTTCATTTATCTTAAATTATGTTGTGTTATTTTTAAGAGTACATTTCCCGTATTTCCCCATATGCCGTAAGCCCAAATGAGGGGTGTTTTGTGAACCTACTTATTTGGCCGGTTAGGCTTTGGTTTGATATGCAAGAATTAAATCCTAAAATCTCTCTCTTTCTTTCTTTTCCCTCTTCCTATCTCTTCTAAACTCATGAAACCCCCAAACCCGCCGACCTAGCCGATCGGCCGGTTCCGCCGAACGAGCACAACAACAGCCCCGTCGCCACTATTGCGCCTCCAGTAAAAGGAAGGGAGAATCTCCTCCTCCGTTGAACCCACCGCCGTCGAGACCTCTCACGAGATCTCCAGGTGAAACCCACATCATCTTGGTATCAGAGTCTAACGCCGGTCTCTCCATTTCCAACACCTCTCCCGCTTCCGTACGCTCTACCGGTGTAACGACCCTAGCCGGTCTAACGTGACAGTGTCACGGCTCCGCTCTAAGCGACGCTATCGGGCTGCAACCCAAGCACCCCAACCCCTCTCCAGCACACTTGCGGGTTGTTGGTGACCACAACCTCCTTTTGATGAGGCAAACTTGATAGTCAAACGCGCATCAGGGGGAATTCCCAGGAGGTCACCCATCCCAGGACTACTCCAGCCCGAGCACACTTAACTATGGAGTTCCTTCACTTCTCATCACCAATTGAGCTCTTACCCGAGCACAGCTCAATTGGTGATTATAAGTTGAAAAACTCCATTGTTAAGCGTGCTCGGGCTGGAGTAGTACCAGTATGGGTGACCTCTTGGGAAGTCCCCGTGTTGTCCGCTTAATCGGAGAGTTTCGCTCATCATAGGGAGGCTGTGGCCACCAACAACCCGTCGGTGGACTGGAGAGGGGTTGGGGTGTTTGGGCTGCAGCCCGGTAGCGTCGCCTAGAGCGGAGCCGTGACATTGTCACGCTGGATCGGCTAGGGTCGTTACAATTTTATTGTAACGACCCTAGCCGATCCAGCGTGACAATGTCACGGCTCCGCTCTAGGCGACGCTACCGGGCTGCAGCCCAAACACCCCAACCCCTCTCCAGCCCACCGGCGGGTTGTTGGTGGCCACAACCTCCCTTTGATGAGCGAACTCGACAGTTAAGTTGGGCCGTACGGGGACTTCCCAGGAGGTCACCCATCCCAGTGCTACTCTCGCCCAGACACGCTTAACTTTGAAGTTCCTTCACTTCTCATCACCAATTGAGCTCAATTGGGCAACCTTTCTTCAGGAGTACACCTCCCATCGTCCAAGCCCTTCGTCACCGACATTACTATTTAATTCAACGTGAGTTCATCCTTAATACCGATCATGATGTGCTTCGACACTTGAACTCCCAGAAGGAGGTGCGCATGCATGCCAAGTGGGCAACCTTTCTTCAGTAGTACACCTTCCATTTGAAACATAATCCAGACGATTCAAATAGAGTCACAGACGCACTTATCCGTTAGTAGCATGTCTTAGTCACCCTCCAACCGCATATCCTCGACTTAGATAAGCAAAAGAGTCTCTATCCCTCCGATCCATATTTCGGTAAGATTTGGGACGCGTGTCAATTTAGTGGAACCGACCCCACCACAAAATATATTTTGAGTGAGGATTTTTTATTCAAAGGTACTCGTCTTTGTATTTGTGAGGGACCACTCAAGGAGATCATATTAAGAGAGCTTCATTCTTTTGGATTAGGAGGTCATGTTGGTCAAAACAAACTTCTGGACCTCGCTAACTCCCAATTTTATTGGCCTAAAATGAAGGAGGCTGTTGCCAAATTTGTTAGGACCTGCACGACCTGTCAATTGTATAAAGGACACGCCCAAAATATCGGTCTGTGCACACCTCTCTCCGTTCCTGAGCGGCCTTGGGATGAAGTCTCTATGGATTTTGTCGTAGGATTATCCCGAACCAAGCGAAAAGTGGATTCATTTTTTGTTGTGGTTGATCGTTTTTCGAAAATGACCCATTTTATTCCTTGTAGGAAAACGACTGATGACACGCATGTTGCCGATCACTTTTTTTGGAAGATCGTACGTTTACACGGGATTCCCCGCTCTTTCACTTCCGACCGTGACACTAGATTTTTGAGTTATTTTTGGAAAACTTTATGGGAAAAACTTGAGACTAATCTTGAATTTAGTAGCGCCTATCACCCGCAGACGGATGGGCAGACCTAGGTAGTGAATCGAAGTTTGGGCGATTTTCTTAGATGTCTAGCGGGAGAGCATCCGAAGCAATGTGATTTAGTTATACCGCAAGCGGAATTTGCCTATAACAGCTCAAAGAATCGTTCAACCACTAAATCCCCTTTGAAGTAGTTTATGACTATCCCGTCCCGTTATTACTCGATCGTCATTCTCTTCCTTCTTTTGAACAGACCTCTTTTGATGCGCTAACATATATTGATCATTTAAAATCCTTGCATAACTTGATTGCTAACAGTCTGCGAGCATCTTCTGAGAAATACAAGGATGCGACAAATAAACATCGCCGCGAGATGTATTTCTCAGAGGGAGATTGAGTTCTTTCTTTTTTCAAGAAAGAGAGGTTTTCCGTGGGCACCTATCACAAGCTACAACAAAGGCGTTTTGGGTCATTTCAAATTAAAAAGTGTCTTGGCACCAATGCTTATCTTTTAGACTTACCCGCTGAGTTTGGAACCTCCCCTATCTTTAACATTGCTGACCTTGTGCCTTTTTTTGGTGAACCTCCTGAAACCATCCTTGAACCACCCACTCCCATACCATCATCCACTGCACAACCAACCTTAGCCCCATCTACACCCACCATTGAGGAGATTGAGCAGGTGTTGGATGTTCGTGAATTTCAGACGCACAACGGTACTTGTCAGCGTTATCTCGTTTCATGGAAGGGCAGAGATATATCAGATAGTTCATGGATAAGCGCCTCCGAGCTTCGTCGCCTCCGTCCTGATCTTACTGTTACAAGTTTTCTTTCAATTCTCGACGGGGTCGAGTCCTTTCAACCCCGGGGGAATTGATGCATCCGTGGACGCATCTGGATGAGCTGTGTGTGTGTGTTTTCCTTTTAAAGTACCCTTATCATATGTTTGTTATTGTTATCAGCGTTTGTATCGTTGTATCACATTTTTTTTAATATCACACTTTTCATTGTATCGCAATTTTTATTTTTGTCGCAGCTTGTTGGATTGACCGGCCAACTCGACCTTAAATGAATAGGTCCGGTAGTTTAGGGCGTTAGGAGTCAAGCACGATACTATTTTAATTGCATGAGAGAAGTTTCTTTCCCTAATTTAATACTATATAATTAGATCAGTTTAAAGTAAGGAGTTTCAAATTGTATACACCTCCTTGATTGCCCATTAAAACCCTTGAGTTTCTAAACTCTTCCCTTTCCCCTTAATTATTCATAAATATTGCAACTCCCTCATTTTTAAAAGCCCTGTTGAAAACTGATACCTATCCTTCCTTTAAACGCCCCCCAATCAGAAATGGGAGGCAGCTGGCGTTAAGAATCGGGAGAGACGAACTCGTCTTCTTCCCCGATTTCGTCCAGCGATCAATCCAGGCCCACCGATTTCCCCCGTTTCCTCCCATCCTGCATCGCAGCTCCTCCTCCCCCTTCCCCGACAACGCCGAGCCCCTCTGAAGATGGGTCGACGACAACCCGTAACTCCCGATATTCCTCCGGCACAGCCCCACCACTCCTCCCCCGACAAGACCGTGCGCCTCCTGAAGATCGGTCGACATCGACCCGCCCTTCCGATCTTCCTCCGGCTCCGCCCCACCGCATCTCCTCCTTCCCCGACAAGGCCAACGCCCAGAAATTTCGGCATCCAGTACCGCTCAACTTCCCCTACTCCTCCACCCCCTCTCCTGTCAGCCACACCCTCAGCCTTTCTTCCTCCAGCCACCTCACCATGCCTCCACCCCTACTCCCTTGTAACCCCAAATCCGATTAGCCTCAGCCTCTCATTTCCTATAACTCCCCAAAGCCGATCCACCACTGCCCAGTTATCGGTTTCCGCTGCAACCCGGCCAACCCGTGGCTCCAACTATCGTGTAATCCCTTTTCCTGGAAAATCCCCGCAGGTATACCTGTCATCTCCTTAGTGTTAACTTCTACCATGCAATTATTTTTTCTCGATCGAAATTGTTTGCGCTTGCAAATTCTAACGGCTCCTACTATCGTTCTTGTCTTTCAACCCTAGAACATCTTTTTTTTCACGTCTTTGAGCTGACCGCTTGCGTAATAACTAAATCATGTGCTTGGAGCCAACGTTAGGTATTCGAGCCGAATCGCCTTGAGTGTAGACTTGGCTAACGAAGTCCCTATCTCTCTCGGGAAAGTCGCTGCTAAGTCATTTGCAACAATCCGGTTGCATCACCAGCTATTTTGATTTATCTTAAATTTTGTGGTGTTATTTTTAAGAGTATAATTCCCGCATTTCGCCCGTATGTTGTAAGCCCAAATGGGTGGAGTTTTGTGAACCTACTTATCTTGCTGGTTAGCCTTTGGTTTGATACGCAAAAATTAAATACTAAAATCTCTCTCTCTCTCTCTCTCTTTTCCCTTTTCCTATCTCTCTTCTCTAAACTCACGAAACCCCCAAATCCACCGACCTAGCTGATCGGCCGGTTCCGTCGAACGAGCACAACGACAGCCCCACTATTGTGCCTCCCAGTAAAAGGAAGGGAAAAGCTCCTCCGGCGAACCCACCGCCGTCGAGACCTCTCACGAGATCTCAAGGTGAAGCCCGCATCACACCCATTTCTTGCAACGGCTTATGTGAGGAACCACCAGATCGCAGGAGAAGAATTGTAAAAATTGGGCACTCCACGGCAGTGAGATCTTCATCATGCTTAGCATGCAGGTCAATCCGTGAGGAACCCAGAAAAATCTCACTGCAATCCAAGTCAGAAAGCTCACATGAGCTATCTTCTTCAAGTTTGGAAATATTCTAATATTTTCCACCTGCAGACTCAATTCCTTCATGTATGTTGTATATCGCTTCCTCATTTCCAATTCTCAGTGTCAGTTCCCTTGCTCCACATCAACAATAGCATGAGCCGTTGCAAGAAATGGGTGCCCAAGAAGAAGCAGTACCTTTTTTCCACCTCCATATCCAGAACTACAAAATCGACCGAAAAAATGTTTCTCCCAACTTGCACAAGTAAATCTGCAATGCCCCCCCGCAGTCTCTTGGTCAATCGGTCGGCTAGCTGGAGTGTCATACAGGTTGGGTGCATGATCCCAATCTCAAGCTTTTAAATAGTAGATAAGGGCATGAGATTAATTGAGGCTTGCACTTTTAAACTCAAGCTCGCCAATAGAGTATGAGATAGTAAAACTATCCGGATCCTTTAATTTTTGGTGTAGCATGTTTAAGATTATGGTCGAGCATTCCACAGTTAAGTTCACCTTCTCGAGTTCTTAAAGTTTTTTCTTATTGGATAGAATGTCCTTCAGACATTTCACATATCCTGTCATTTGAGTCAATGCTTCGATAAGTGGGTTATTAACAACACACCTTTTGTTACAACCCGTCTAAAGCAAAATCAGAGCGCGCTTCGGGCGGGTCATGACGTCACAAACATGGGGAAAGAAAACACCATGTATGTTAGGTGGGAGCAAAAATAATATTATTAGATTTAAAATAAATAATTTGGAGAAAAATACAACAACTTTATGTATAATAGTGAAGAATTCAATACACATGCATTTCAGACACAAACTTATGGCATCATCAAGTATCGAAGCTAAATAGATTTAAGCAATTCACTCTTAATAACATAAAGGTTTCATGCAAATGACAATCCCAAACAACTGAGTATGCAAAACATGAAATTTTAACGCATAATAATAGTCTAGCATTTGTCCATGATTCAAAGAAAATGTCTAATTATAATTATTACATAGTAATCATTGTTCCGACAATAGGGAATATGAAACATAGAACCTGAACATCAAGAAATAGGATAAATCTCTAGGAGGCATGAACTTGATGCGGATCAAGCTCAGGTTAGCAGGCGATGCAGTCATGACAGCTAATGCAAGTTCGAAAACAAACAAAGAAAAAACCTTAGAATAATGACAAAAGTAAGTAAATACATAACTAGTAAAAGATCAGATAAAAAACTGTTGCTGATTTTTAAGAGGTGTAAATGACAAAACAAGTAGGTATGTAAATTAAAGAGAAAAAAGAAAAAAAAAAAAGAATTATTAGCCTAAATGAGAGTGCGGCATAAATTCATTCATATAATGAAATAAACTATAACAAATGAATGATGTAGGTGTTTTTATTTGATGCAAAATAATCATGATTTAGAAAGATTCAAGAACATATTCAGGACTTATCAGAGATTCAGAATTTTACCCGTGATCTCTAAGGGGTGGTTCTTGCGAACCCTCACCCTAGAACCAACGAGTTCAATCTTGCTATGATCGGTTCTTTGTTCCTGTTTGAGATTCAAGAAGGAACCCAAATCAAGCAGTTGCATCAATTAAACACATCATTTCAATGTTTGCTTCCGATATCAAATGAATGAAATGTTTCATAGTTGCGATTCTAATAGGAACGAACTTACACCTAAAGGGGTAAAACTACTTGCTCATTATTTTCGAGATAACGGGTACTCATTTAGAACAAACCCTTCTCAGGTACGATTATATTCACATTGAAAGTTTGTACGATACGAGCATAATATAAACACCGATCGTCAATTTGATAACATGAAATCTTAATATTTATTGTTATAATAATTAATTCTCATGCAACTACCGACCAAAACGAAGAGGAAGAGGGATTTTGGAGGTGGCTACCGGCTGAATAGGAGGGAAGTTGGTTGCCGGCCCTTGGAAGAGAAGGTGGCTGCCGACCCTCGAAGAGGAGAAGAAAAGAGGCTTTCGGCTCTTGGAATAATGGCAAAAGTAAGTAAATACATAACTAGCAAAAGATCAAAAAAAACTGTTGCTGATTCTCAGGAGGTGCAAATGGCGAAACAAGCAAGTAAGTAAATTAAAGTGGAATCAAGAAAAAAAAGAATTATTAGCCTAAATGAGAGTGCAACGTAAATTCATTCATGTAATGACATAAACCGTAACAAAGGAATGATGTGTGTTTTTATTCGATGCATAATAATAATGATTTAAAAAGATTCAAGAACATATTCAAGACTTCTCAGAGATTCCGAATTTTACCTGTGATCTCTTAAGGGTAGTTCTTGCGAACTCCCATCCTAGAGCCAACAAGTTTAATCTTGCTATGATTGTTCCTTTGTTCTCGTTAGGGATTTAAGAGGGAGCCCAAGTCAAGCAGTTGCATCAATTAAACACATCATTTCAATGTTTGCTTACGATCTCAAATAAATGAAATATTTCATAGTTGCGATTCTAATAGGAACGAACTTTCACCTAAAGGGGTGAGATTACTTACGCATCAATTTTGAGATAACAAGTACTCATCTAGAACAAACCCTTCTTAGGCACGATCATCTTCCCATTAAAAGTGTGTAAGACACGAGTATGATATTGTTAGAAAAGCCTTCTACAGATATAAACATTGATCATCAATTTGATAACATGAAATATTAACATTTATTGTTATAACAATTAATGCTCATGCAACTACCAGCCAAAACGAAGAGAGAGAGGGATTTTGGAGGTGGTTGTCGGCCCTTGAAGAGGAGGGAAGCGGGATGCCGGCCCTTAGAGGATAAGGAAAGTGGCTATCAACTTTTAGAGAGGAGGAAGAGGAGGTGTCGACCACCGGAGCAGAGGGGCGAGCGAGAGTAGTCAGCGGCGAGCGGGAGGAAACGAACGGGAGCCGGCTTGCTGGAATCGGCAGCAAGTGACTTGCGGAAACCTTAGGGCTGAAAGATTGAAATGAATGGGGGGGGGGTGCTGCTCGAAATGGAGGAAAAAAATCCATTTAGTTAATTACTAAAATGCCTTTAGTTAATTTAAAATCTTTTCTTTTTATTATAGGTTGTTACATTCTCCCCTACTTAGGAAGTTTCGTCCCGAAACTTTTGAGGATTCCCTGAATGAGGTCTCTTATGACGAAGATTTAGATGTCATTTATTCCAACAAGATTTGCAAATCAAGGTATGAAAAATTAACCATGAATACATCAAAATGAAAGGGATAATAAGTTCAGAGGCTTACCAAGATCGAGAGAATAGTCGCGGATACTTGCTACACATGTCAGATTCAAGTTCCCAAGTGTACTTGATGTAGGGTAGGCTACGGGGTGCACAAAACCTAAGATTTTAGGTGGAGAATGCAAATGCGGCACACAAGCCCTGTTCTAAATGCAATGCAAACCGTCGGAGATGGCGACAAAATAATTTAGAGCAATAAATTTCCAACCCACACAATTAATTAAGGGATAAAAATCAAGCATTCAATTTCAGCAATTTAATGATGTCTTTCCTCCGTTTGGAGGGCCAAAGCTAAGCATGCGACAAATAGATCCTTCCTGCAATTTATTAGTGCACCGTAACAAAGTCCACAGACGTTAATCCAAGCAAAGCACAAACAAACACTCCAATAATGATGTAAAATCAAATATTCCAATACAACAAGGGCTCACCAATGTAGCGGGCTGACCGAGACACTGAAGATTCCGGAGCCGGATGTGTAGATCGGCGATCGAAGGTGGAACCGACGGCGTGAAAATGGTGGTGATGGCTGTCCTCGGCGGTGGATGGTGAGATCGGTTCGGAAATAGATAGATCCGGCCACGAGGGAGTAGATCCGGGCAAGGGGTGGGTGGATCCGATGTTTGAGAGCGGATCCAGGCTAAGGAAAGGATGAACATGTGGTGGAACTAACGGATCGGGGCGCTAAAACTCCAGATCTGGACTGATCTAAAATTTTAGGGTTGTTTGAAAGGTGGACCCACAGATGGGAGTTGGCGGCGAAGAGGAGGGGCTAGGGTATTGGGGGCGGCGACTGCTGTAGAGGGCTAGCAGCCTGGTGGGGGTGTCTGGGAGATCTTGCAGGGACGGTGGGGGCTTGCTGCAGGGCTGGCGACTACAGGGAAGAAGCAGGCAGGAACGGCGGTGTTCAGGGCTGAGGAAACATTAGACATGAACAGTAAATTTCATTAATGAATAGTGCTATGGAAATGAACAGTGGGTGAAATCTGGGCAGCAGGTTGCTGATGATTTGGTGGGGCTGGTAGGCATCGACAAGGGGTTTTGGAGGGGGAGATTGAGGGTTAGGGTTAGGGGGTACCTTGGAGAGGAAGATGCAAGCATACGAGTCGTCACCTAGGGTTCCACGTAGTCGACACCATGGCGGGTTCGCGGGATTCCGGGAATCTCTTTCACCAAAATCTGCAATGCCTTGGTTCAGCCTCTTAGACCACTATTTTTAATAAAACAAGATACTATGACATCCCTATCAACGACTATGATTGACCGGTGGGAGAGACCACTAAAATACATGAAAAATAAACCAATAAAAATAAACTAATATATGAATTTTACTCGTGGTGACATTCCGGACGCAACCGCGGAGTTGGATCAACGGTCCAGGCACGCCATATATGTTAAGTTGCTAAATCAGCCCCAAACAGGACCAAAATTCGTCATCGTCTCTGCTCCGCATCAGTACTCCTCAGACTTCCCATGCATGTACTCTTAACATATGAATGATTCTCCTTCAAAACTTGCGTAGTTGATACTTCACTATCTTTGTGGGTTCGTCCAAATACAAAAGATTGGCTTCCGGAACCACATGAATTTCTTCAATGATGCGGTTAGAATCATAGATGTACTTCTGAAGTTGACTAACATAGAAGGTATTGTGAACACAAATCCAAACAGTAGGTAGCTCAAGACGATATGTAGATCCTCAAACATGTTTTGGGATGGTATATGGTCCCACAAACCATAGGCTAAGCTTATGATGACGACCAAACCGTTTTACCACAGAGGAAGGGAAAACCTTTAGGAACACTTGATCACCCACATTATATTCTAACGGACGGCGACGCTGGTTCACATATTTTCCCTGTCTTTCGATGACACGACTGAGCTGAAGTCAAGTTTTCAACTGCCTCGACCCATAAGCGATAACACGATCATCCTGCATCAAGACACATCCCAAGCCAACTTCGGAAGCATTAGTGTAAACTGAAAAGTCTGTCCCCTCTGAAGGAAGAGTTAAAACTGGCGCCGAACACAAACGTTGGTTCAATTCCAAGAAGTCCTACTCACACTGATTTGACCACTCGAATTTAACATGCTTTTGAGTTAGCTTTGTCAGAGAAGCAACAAGAGAGGAAAATCCCTTGACAAAACACCTGTAGTAGCCAGTCAATCCAAGGAAACTGCGAAATTCAGTATGGGTGGTTGGCTGCTTCCAGTCCAAAACTGCAAAATCTTGGCAGGATCAACAAAGAGTCCATCTCCTGAAACAATATGACCCAAAAAAGCATCGTGATCCAGCCAAAACTCACATTTCCCCAGCTTGACATAGAGTGATGTTGACAAAGTGTGGAGAGAGTGAGCTTAAAATGTGCCGCATAATCCTCATGAGTCTTGGAATAGACCAGAATATCATCAATGAATACGATGATGAACTTATCCAAAAGTTCACTGAAGATACTGTTCATCATATCTATATAGACGGAAAGTGCGTTAATCAAACCAAAGGACTTCCCCGGAAATTCAAAATATTCAAGTCTGGAAGGTAGTTTTAGGAATCTTAGATTCCTTGATCTTCAGCTGATGGTAATCGGATATGAGATTTATCTTGGAAAGAAGTGTACTACCCTTGAGGTGATCAAAGAGGTCATCCACGCGAGAAAAGAGATACTTATTTTTAACTATCACCTTGTTTAGATCCTGATAATTAATGCAAAGTCTCATAGAGCCGTCCTTTTTCACGAAGAGAACGGGTGCTCCCCAAGGTGAAGAGGTAGGAAGAATGTATTCACGCTGAAACAATTCATCAAATTACGATCTAAGTTCCTCTAGTTCGCGCGGAGTCATACGGTACAGAGCTCTAGATATGAGGCGTATTTCAAGCTTTAAGTCAATAGAGAACTGCACAGCTCGATCAGGAGGCATCTCAGGCAACTCGGCATGAAAACATCAAGAAATTCAAAAACAATTGAAATGGATTCGAGTTGAGCAAAGACAGAATTCAAAAGCAAAGTATATACAAAGTAGACATAATATCCTTGTCCAAGCAGACAAATGACACGCACAGTAGAAATTACCTTCATGTGACTGTGGGTCTGAACGTGAATGCTGTAGTTTTTGGCGTCGATGTGGAGATTGACTCTCTTTGCCACATAGTTCAAGTTTGCTCTATACACAACCAACCAATTCATGTCCAAGATCACATCAAACTCCGTCATATCCAGAACCATGAGATCGACTGAGACTCGCAATTCACCAACCATGATCAGACACTTGAGAATCCCATATTCAAAAGGTGCAGATGACTAAACACAAAGATCTCATAAGAGACCTCAAGTGGCGAAGTAGGCCAACGATGAAGGTCCACAATATAACGAGCAATGAACGAATGAGATGCACTGAAATCAAAGAGAACCTGCATCCACTTATTTTTGAACCTAAATCTCCCTAGAAATAAAAATCATAAACGCAAATCATGATTGTTCGATACTAAGTCAATTAAATTAAGATGCAAAAAACTAATAACAATGCATTACATGCCAGAGATGACCCACCTGGAAGATGATGTTCAACACAGTTTTACCCTTCTCCCGAGTTCCAGAAATAGATTGCAGAGTTTGAGCGAGAATTGAGCCTTCCTTCATAGGGCAAGCTTCGATATGATGCCCAGCTTATCCACATCTGTAGCAAGCATTTTGCTTACGACGACAGTCTTTCAGAAGGTGACCCAACTTCTGGTAGTAAGCACAAAAGTGGAGATAGAGACAATCGTCAACTGAGGTTTCTTTGCAGGAACAACAACCTTCTGCTTCTTCAAAAGGGTACGACAGATTGACGCGACATGACCCACCTTATTGCAATAGACGCACACCTCTTTAGACTCGAGGCCTTGCTTCTGGGATGGAGCACCCTTACGCTTGAGGTCAGATGTGGTGGAATTGCTAGAACCATATTGGACCTTCTTAGCATTATGCGCCAACTCAATAGCCTGCACTTGTAAGGTAGCTTCCACAGTCTTGGCATAGGTAGTGGCTTCTTGAGCTACCACATACTGGCGGAAATCATGACGGAGCCCTTTCACAAATTGACTGATCTTCTTAGCCTCATCTGGCACCAACTCCACAACAAGGAGGGTTAGACGAAAGAACTCCTTTTCATTCTCGATAACGGTCCTGACGGTGTTGGAGGGACAAGAACTTCTCTGCTAGTCTGTTACACTCTACAAAAGAAAAAAACTTCTCCATAATAACTTCCTTGAATTGATCCCAGGTCAAGGTGGTAGAATTAGGGAGGTTGCGATGCTGAGCCACCAGGTGTAAGCATACTCAGCCAGCTGGTAGGCTGCAAGAAGAACCTTCTAGACCTTCGATACTCCAACATACTCAAAAGTGCTCCATTTCAGAGAGCCGCTCATATATAACAAAGTAGTCATGGTCGCCATTGTAAGATGGAGGTTTTAGCCTTTTGAACGCCAAAGTATCTGTCATTGCTACAGGGGTAACAAACAGATTTGATGCAAGTGGGGTCTTCAGGTTGGCGGAAGGCGAGCTGGTTCCGGGAGCAGAAGCAAGAAGAATGGCTCCAGGAGTGGCAGTAGTGATAGCTACTCCAGCTATACTCGTGCGACCGGAACTAGAGGCGGGATCAGAAGTCCGGCGATCCACTCCCAGGCGAGTGATACGATCCAGAATCTGCTTTAAAAGCCAGACAGTGGCATCTCCAGAAATTTCCCCTTCAGAAGGGGTAGCCTGCTTGCGACGCTGCCTCTTAGGATCCATCTTGAAAGTGATAGAAGAGAATCATGTAAGATGATAGTCAAGTTGAACAGAAAGTACTGAATACGAATATCAGTGACTTGAAACTAGAGATTCTAACACGTTTTATACTGTCGGATACATAAATCTTGTAATAATTATAATATTTTTTTGGACAATTCTAGGTAATGATCATGCAAATCAACAACGAGATCACGTGTAATAGTAAATAAACAGTAAATCCATGTGTGTACAATCATTATTTGTTGTTTTTTGTTTGACACTCGTGCAACGATTTATGGTATGAATGCAATGCCATTGTGCCTAAAATGCATTCTTAATGATGTTTATGAATGAATACACATACTATGTTAAATGTTCATATCGCTTAACATGTCATGCATATTATTTTGTTAACGTCATCGCACATGAAAATATTAAATTTGCCCATAACCATTTAATATTTGCAAGCTGTGTATTCTAGCAGAAATTCATATGTACATACAATGTTAAGTTTGCTCATAACTTCTTAACATTTGTGTCCATACTACTCATGATTATGTGTAGTGTGAGTATTTCAGTCGAGAACAATAAATAATGACAGTGAGTGAATAAATGATGTATGTATATATATTTATACGATGCAATTCAAAATATGTGAAAACTATAAGATATTTTATCTTTAGAACCCAAACCTCAACCAGAACTGGCTCTGATACCAACTGTCACTACCCGTCTAAAAGTAAAATCAGAGCGTGTTTCGTGCGGGTCGTGATGTCATAAACACGGGGAAAGAAAACACCATGTTTGTTAGGCGGCAACAAAATTAATATTATTAGATTTAAAATAAATAATTTGAAGAAAAATGCAATATTTTTATGCAGGACTTAAAATATAACAGCGAAGAATTTAATACACATGCATTTGTACGACAAACTTACATCATCAAGTATCCAAGTTAAAAAGATTAAAACAATTAACTCTTAATAACGTAACAAATGATTCATGCAAATGACAATCCCAAGAATCTGAGTATGCAAAACATTGAATTTTAACATATAACAATAGCCTAACGGTTGTCTATGATTCAAGAAAAATATCTAAATATAATTATTACATAGTAATCATTGTTCCGACAATAGGGAAAATGAAACATAAAACCTAAACAACAAAAAATAAGATAAACATTTAGGAGGTAGGAACTTAACGCAGGTCAAGCTCAGGTAGCCTGCGGCGCAGACACGATAATCAAGGTAAATTCAAAAACAAATAAGGAAAAAGCCTTAGAATAATGACAAAAGTAAGTAAATACAAAAATAGCAAGAGATCATAAATGAAATTGTTGCTGATCAGGAGGTGCAAATGGTGAAACAAGCAGGTAAGTAAACTATGCGGAAACCAGAAATAAAAGTGTAGAAATGGAGAAAGCCAACCTTGTATATATGTCCACTTGGTACAAATACAAAGAATGAGTACATATATATAGATGAGAGAAAGAGAGAAAAAGGCCTATACACAATGTGGGACTAAAGAGAGGAGAGAAAAGCAATAAATGCTATACAAATGAGCCTAATATTAAGTGGGCTTTTCCAACACTCCCCCGCAAGCTGGAGCGTATAGGTCATATGCACCCAGCTTGGACAAACATTGGTAGAACAGAGTGCTTGATAAGGCCTTTATGAGGATGTCGGCAACTTGATCAGTTCCTGGAACATGCTTTAATTCAAGTTTCTTCAATTGAACCTTCTCACGAACAAAGTGACAGTCAACCTCGATATGTTTTGTGCGCTCATGAAAGACCGGATTCTTTGCGATGTGTATGGCGGCTTGACTATCACAAAATAGAACAGCAGAGGAGGGGAGTTTTACTCCCAGGTCAGTAAGGAGACTTTCAAGCCATGTGAGTTCTGAGACAACTGAGGCCATCGATCTGTATTCAGCCTCTGCAGAGGAACGGGCTACCACAGCTTGTTTCTTACTCTTCCAAGTAATAAGATGCCCACCAAAATAAGTACAGAACCCACTAGTTGACCTTCGATCGTCCAGTGAACCCGCATAGTCGGCATCAGAATAGACAACCAATGCGGGAGCAGAGTCGGAGGTTTTGTAAACCAGCCCTTGACCTGGAGCTCCCTTAAGGTATCGAAGAACCCGTTCAACCGCTTGGAGATGAGAAGCCCGGGGGGCATGCATGAACCGACTGACAACCCCAACTGCAAATGATATATCCGGCCTTGTGACTGTTAGATAGATCAACTTGCCCACAAGGCGTCGATAGTATTCCGGGTTCGGAAGTAGCAAATCGTCATCCGAAGCATGAACGCATAACTTGTGATTTGCCTCCATCGGGGTACATGCTGGCTTGCAACCCGACTGACCAGCATCTTTGAGAAGATCGAGACAGTACTTTCGTTGGGAGAGTACCAACCCGTCCAGCCGCCGGGCGATCTCGAGACCAAGGAAGTAGCGAAGTTTCCCCAGGTCTTTAGTCTGAAAAACAGTGCTCAGATGTTGTTTGACGTCTTGAATCCCCTTTGAGTCATCCCCAGTGAGAAGGATGTCGTCAACATAAACCAACAGAAGAATAGTGCCAGTGGCCCGGTGTCGGGTAAAAAGGGAGAAATCTGCAGAACTCCGAGTGAACCTCATGTCCCGAACCACCTTGCTAAACTTGTCAAACCACGCCCGTGGGGACTGTTTGAGACCATAAATTGACTTTTGAGAAGACAGACCGAGACTCCCCCGTGGTCTCAAACCCGGGCGGTTGGCGCATGTAGACAGTTTCCTGAAGGTCGCCATTCAAAAAGGCGTTCTTGATATCAAGCTGATGAAGGGGCCAGCGGCGGTGCACCGCGACGGAGAGAAGAACGCGGACAGTGTTAAGCTTGGCCACCGAAGAGAAGGTTTCCTCATAGTCGAGGCCCTCCTGTTGTGTGAAGCCACGGGCCACAAGACGGGCCTTCAGTCGGGCAATAGTGCCATCCGGAGCATGCTTGATGACGAATACCCATTTACATCCAACAGGGTGCTGACCGGGAGGTAAGGGAACCAAGACCCAGGTCTGGTTGGCCCAAAGGACCGTCATTTCTTCGTCCATGGCAGCTCGCCAGCCAGGATGGTGAAGCGCCTTCTGCAAAGAGTTAGGGACCGAAACAGAGGATAATGATGTGGCAAAGTGAAGAAGAGAGGGGGAGAGGCGATGGAGAGAGACGTAGTTCGCCATCGGATGAGCGGTAGAGACGGGAGCCGGAGCAGCAGGGAGCAGAGCACCAGAGGGCGAAGCCGACTGCAGAGGAGCCACGGGATTAGGAGAGCGACGAGAATAGACCCGGATAACCGGTGGTGGTGGACGGACCGGAGGTATGGAAGGGAGAGAGGATGATGAGTGAGGAGCAGGAATGACAGGACGAACGACGGGAGCTGGACTCAGAGCGATATCCGGAGCAGGGAAGAATAGAAGATCTTCACGGAAAGTCACGTCAGCCGAGACAGTAACCTTGCGGGTAGTAGGCGAATAACATACATAACCCTTCTGAGTGCGCGAGTACCCGACAAAGATATGCTTGGTGGCACGAGGGTCCAATTTGTCCGTGGAGGGACCGAGGTGGTGAACGTAGCAGGTACACCCAAACACCCGTGGCGGAATGGGAAAAGGCGGAGTTGTGGGAAAGAGGAGGCTGAAGGGAGTAGCATACTGGAGGACGGAAGACGGGAGGCGGTTGATGAGAAAGCAAGCCGTGGAGAGAGCGTAGTTCCAGTACGGTTTGGGGGCCTGCATTTGAAGCATAAGCGAGCGAGCGACATCAAGAAGGTGACGATTCTTGCGCTCGGCGACACCATTCTGTTGTGGAGTGTACAGACATGATGTTTGGTGAAGAATGCCAAATTCAGAGCAGAGAGTGGCAAAAGTATGGCTGGTGTACTCCCGCGCATTGTCAGTACGAATAGTGCGAATAGGCGCAGAGAACTGAGTGCGAGTCTCAAGTATGAAAGCCCGGAATACGCGGGGAAGTTCAGAGCGATCCCGAAGGAGATATAACCACGTCATGCGAGAGTAATCATCAAAAAAGTAAGAAAATAGCGATAGCCAGAAATACTAGTAAATTTGTACGGACCCCATATATCGGAGTGTACTAAAATAAAAGGAGCGGAGCTCCGAGTACAATGAGTGGGGAAAGAAGAACGGGGCTGTTTGCCCAAAATACATGTGTCGCAGTGAAAAGCAGGGAGAGTAACATCAGGAAGAGCCTTCCGGAGGACTGGAAGAGGAGCATGTCCCAGACGGCGATGTCAATCCGAAGAGGAGATAGATGTGAGGACAGTGGGAGAGTCGTCAAGAAGATAGAGCCCATTCTGCAGCCGTCCTCTACCAATGATAGTCTGCGTCTGCTGATCCTGTATGAGAAAAGAAGAAGAAGTAAATGTCACGGAGTAATTAGAATCAGTAGTAAGGCGACCAACAGAGAGTAAATTGAAAGGAGAGCCCAGAACATGTAGAGCCGAGCGCAGGAGGAGAGAAGAGGTGAGAGAAATATCAGCACAGCCAGAGACGGGAACCGATGCCCCATTAGCGACAGTAATGTACTTCGGGTGAGGTGAAGATAAGTACTGCGGTGGCCTAACAGAGGTGATATGATGAGTGGCACCAGAATCAAGGATCCAGCGCGTGCCAGAGGATAGGCAGGCGATACCTTCATTGGAGATAGAGGCAGCAGAGGCAACCGAGGCAGGCGGACGGCTGAGCAAGCCATGAAGATGCTGGAGCTGAAGACGAACCTCGTCGAGCTCAGTACGAGAGGAGGCAGAGTCGGTAGTAGCAGCAGAGGCATGTGGACGAGGAGGTCGGCCATGTTTGCGATAGCAAGTGGCCCCAAGGTCACCATCTTTACCACAGAACGAGCATTTAGGCCTAGACCGGCCACCGCGACCCCGGCCGCGAGAGTCAGAGCGGCCACCACGGGCAGAGGGGGAAGAGGCAATAAGGGAGCTGGTGCCTGTTGAACAAGGGCCGGAGAAGGAAGTCCGGGAACATCCGGAGGCGGGGAGACTTTGAGAAGCATTGAGCACACATCAGAAAAGGACGGTGTAACAGTAGAGGAGAGGATGTGAGCCCGGACACTGTGAAGATGAGGGGGTACCCGGGCCATCATCATGGCGATACCCACAGCTTCCTTTTGGGTACGTTGAGCAGCGAGATCTAGAGTAGACCGGGCTTGAGCAACAAAGGACGTCAGGTCGGTTGCGCCACTGCTGTCAAGGGCCTGGAGAGCGATGATAATATCATATAGATGGTGGAGACTATCTTTGCCAGAGTAGAGGGTGTGGAGCTCGTCCCACATGCCTTTGGCCGTCTCATGATACATGGCCAGACGATAAGATTCGCCATCAAGAGAGTTGAGAAGCCAAGTCTGCACACGCCCATCATTGCGTAACCATTCCTCAGTAGGGACACCAATAACGGTCTGAGTCAGGTGATGAAGGAATCCCTTTGACTGAAGGACACGGCGAACCGAGTGTGCCCATTCCACAAAGTTCTTCTTGCCAGTGAGCGAAATTGTAGTGATCCGGAGCTCGTCGCTGACTTCCTGGATAGAGGCCGGGCGTTCAGGAGGAACTGCCGTGCCGACGGAGTCTGCAGACGTAGACATGAGGGCGACCTAGATGAGGTCACAGCGAGCTAAAGGAGGCCGCAGCGAGCTGGTGGAGACCGCGGCGGGCAGGAGGCAGCAGCTAGAGGAAGCGGACAGACAGCGGACTGGGTGAGGACGCGGCGACCTGGATGAGGTCGCGGCGAGCTGGATGAGGTTGCGGACTGGGTGAGGTCGCGGCGACCTGGATGAGGTCGCGGCGAGCTAGATGAGGTCGCGGCGGGCTGGATGAGGTTGCGGACTGGGTGAGGATGCGGCGACCTGGATGAGGTCGCGGCGAGCTAGTAGGAGACCGCGGTGAGCACAGACGCTCAACAAGGAGTGGGCCAAGAGAGGCCGCAGCGGATGGAAGAGGGCGAGGCGGACTGGATCAGATCGCGGCGGTCTGGATCAGACCGCGGCGGACAGGAGCGAGCTGAGAAGAGAGGACAAGCCGGGGAAGCAAGAGAGCGACCGCGGCGGGCTGGACCAGTCCGCAAGACTGAAAGAACGCAGAGGGTCTAACCCGCGGCGGACAGAAAAAAGAGGTTGCCGGAAGAGGAAGGAGAGCAGCCGCAAGCAGGCGGACTGCGGACAGAGGAGGACGCTGCGCTTACGGCAGACGAAGGAGACCAAGAGGGTGAGGTCGCCGAGGTCGCGCCGGACAAGAGGAGGCCGCAGCGAAAAAAGGGGAAGCAGTGGACCCCACAGGTTGGCTATAAATAGGGGGCCAGAGGAGGAAGGAGAAGGCGGGAGGAGAGGTGGTTCCACGGGAGGAGAGGCTGCGGACTGGACAAGAGAGGCCGCAGGAGGGAAGCGGCTAGAAGGTGCGGACACACTATCGCAGGCCGCAGAGGTCGCAGGCCGCAGGGCGGACAGAGAGGGGAGTCCGCAGGAGTCAGTAACCTGGCTCTGATACCATGTAGAAATGGAGAAAGCCAACCTTGTATATATGTCCACTTGGTACAAATACAAAGAATGAGTACATATATATAGATGAGAGAAAGAGAGAAAAAGGCCTATACACAATGTGGGACTAAAGAGAGGAGAGAAAAGCAATAAATGCTATACAAATGGGCCTAATATTAAGTGGGCTTTTCCAACAAAAAGAATTAATAGCCTAAACGAGAGTGCATCATAAATTCATTCATATAATGACATAAGCTGTAACAAATGAATGGTGTAGGTGTTTTCATTTGATGCACAATAATCATGATTCAAAAATATTTAAGATTCAAAATTTTACTTGTGATCTCTAAGGGGTTGTTCTTGCGAACGCTTACCCTAGAGTCAGGGAGTTCAAGTTTGCTTTGATTGGTCCTTTGTTCCCTTTAGGGATTCAAGAGGGAACCCAAGTTAAGCAGTTGCGTCAAGTTTTTGAAAATTTGACCGGACCGGCCAGTCTGACCGTGGACCAAACACCCAACCGGTCCGATCCAGGTTAATAACCCGCTCCATCCGCGCACCGCTTAGGAATCATGGAAGTGGGCGGGTGGACTGGTGGGCCGGGAACCGAGCACGGTTTTACGTAACTGGGCGGTCCAAGGCCCAAAACTGTAATAACCGAAAATAAGAAACAGGAGGGGTTCGAGCCCACGCCAACTTCTGTTTAAGGGAAGAGTAAACCACCAGGTCATTCGGTTCTTGTGGTTTTAAGCTATAATATATTATATACATATAAATATTAACATATATATAAAATAAACATATATAATTAATATACATATCTTATATCTATGTAAATATAAATTAAATAATTTTTAGGTAAATTATTATATTAACATATTAAATTATCTTTAAAAATTAAAGTTTATGATATATTTGTAATATATACATACATTTATCATTCAAATAAAATTTAGGCTCCGTTTGACACGACATTGGCTGTCATGAACGTGATGGTTATGAACCGTCATTCTTGAATGCCCGAACCTTATCTAAGAAACTTCATTCACTTTTATGTTCAAATGTCAAAACTAGTTTTATTTTTTTGATTGTGGTCTTAACCGTTGTTTTGCCAAACATTCATTCTATTACGATGACGTTTTGCAGGACTAAAAATATAACAGCGAAAAATTTAATACACATGCATTTGTAAGACAAACTTACATCATCAAGTATCCAAGTTAAAAAGATTAAAACAATTAACTCTTAATAACATAACAAAGGATTCATGCAAATGACAATCCCAAGAATCTGAGTATGCAAAACATTGAATTTTAACATATAACAATAGCCTAACGGTTGTCTATGATTCAAGAAAAATATCTAAATATAATTATTACATAGTAATCATTGTTCCGACAATAGGGAAAATGAAACATAAAACCTAAACAACAAAAAATAAGATAAACATTCAGGAGGTAGGAACTTAACACAGGTCAAGCTCAGGTAGCCTGCGGCGCAGACACGATAACCAAGGTAAATTCAAAAACAAATAAGGAAAAAGCCTTAGAACAATGACAAAAGTAAGTAAATACAAAAACAGCAAGAGATCATAAATGAAATTGTTGCTGATCAGGAGGTGCAAATGGTGAAACAAACAGGTAAGTAAACTATGCGGAAACCAGAAATAAAAGAATTAATAGCCTAAACGAGAGTGCATCATAAATTCATTCATATAATGACATAAGCTGTAACAAATGAATGGTGTATGTGTTTTTATTTGATGCACAATAATCATGATTCAAAAATATTTAAGATTCAAAATTTTACTTGTGATCTCTAAGGGGTTGTTCTTGCGAACGCTTACCCTAGAGCCAGGGAGTTCAAGTTTGCTTTGACTGGTCCTTTGTTCCCTTTAGGGATTCAAGAGGGAACCCAAGTTAAGCAGTTGCGTCAAGTTTTTAAAAATTTGACCGGACCGGCCGGTCTGATCGTGGACCAAACACCCAACCGGTCCGGTCCACGTTAATAACCCGCTCCATCCGCGCACCTCTTAGGAATCATGGAACTGGGCGGGTGGACTGGTGGGCCGGGAACCGAGCACGATTTTACGTAACTGGGCGGTCCAAGGCCCAAAACTGTAATAACCAAAAATAAGAAACGAGAGGGGTTCGAACCCACGCCAACTTCTGTTTAAGGGAAGAGTAAACCACCAGGTCATTCGGTTCTTGTGGTTTTAAGCTATAATATATTATATACATATAAATATTAACATATATAAAATAAACATATATAATTAATATACATATCTTATATCTATGTAAATATAAATTAAATAATTTTTAGGTAAATTATTATATTAACATATTAAATTATCTTTAAAAATTAAAGTTTATGATATATTTGTAATATATACATACATCTATCATTCAAATAAAATTTAGGCTCTGTTTAACGCGGCACTGGCTGTCATGAACGTGATGGTTATGAACCGTCATTCTTGAATGCCCGAACCTTATCTAAGAAACTTCATCACTTTTATGTTCAAATGTCAAAACTAGTTTTATTTTTTTGATTGTGGTCTTAACCGTTGTTTTGCCAAACATTCATTCTATTACGATGACGTTTTTGTCCAATCTCACCAGAGCAAAAATATTGCGTCTAACAAATCCTTAAAGTATACGAATATAGTGATAATTGATACATCATTTTTATTTGTATCACAATATAATGATAATAAATTACCAATTTTTATGCAAATTTTTAATATAATGTTAAATTTTTTATTTTCTAATATATATATATTTAATGGTTCGACTCCGATTAAACCGGTTCAACCTTGAATTTTTTCCTCTGTCGGTTCAATGTCCGGTCCGGCTTTCAAAACCTTGGTTACATGAATTAAACACATCTTGATGCGGGACGAATCTACATGTAACGAATGTAATGTTGCCCGAACCCTACATGCAAACAAAGCCCGACACATCATTAAAATTGAGCATTACATAATTTGATCACGTGCACATGATTATGGCAAAAAGCAAAATAATAGTTTGAGAAAGCGGGTTAGGCTTTCCTCCACGTTGAGGGTCAAAGCGAGAGGGTGCCACGAATAGATCCTGCAAATCACAATAATAATCTAAACACAAACTACCACAACACACGAGGCCCAGAGAAGTAAAAGATCCTACTGATAATAATAATGCTGAAAAATAATAATCCAATACAACCAAGACTCACCTAGTAGTGGGCTGTCCAAGGCAATGGAAATTCCGGAGCCGAAAATGCATATACGACACTCCGAAGTGGAACCGGAGGCGGGAAGACAACGTAGGCGGCAGAATTCGACGGTGGATGGTGGAATCGAGCCGAAAATGAGTAGATCTGGCTACATAGGGGTGGATCCGGGTGTGGGAAGATGGATCCGATGTTTTGGGAGCAGATCCGGGGTATTGGAAGGGAGTGGGTGGAGGGAATAGGCGGGATCTGGGCTGGACTGCCCAGATCTGGCTAGAAATGGTGAAGGGGGTGGTAAGGGTGGTTCTACGGGTGGGGGAGGTTGGGGGTTCGGTTGTGGGCTGTAGGGGCTTGGGCAGCTGATTTGGTGGGCTAGAAAGGGGGCGGTGGAGGCACTGAAGGGAAGAGGATTGGCCGGCGGTGGTTGCGGAGTGGATAGGAGGGGTGGTGGCTGGGATGAGGTGGAGAGGGCTGCTATTTTTGTGGAGGAAAACGGGTCCAGCAAACAGCCGGCTGGAGGAGGGGTATTGGGTGGGAATATAAGAGATTGGGAGGTGGAAAGAGAAGACCTAGGGTTTATAGATACCTTGGGGAGGAAGATACACATCTAGGAGTCGTCACCTAAGATTTCACGGAGTCGGCACCGTGGGGTGATTGCAGGAATCCATGATTCAATTCTCCAAATTCTGCAATAGCCTCCAAGCAGCCCCCTATACATCTATTTATAATAAAGAGATATTAGGGCATCCAACCATCAACGACTATGATTGACCGGAGATGGGATAACCCGATTACATCCAAATAAAAACCAAAATTACAATATAATATATGAAATCAATTCACAACACGAATTCAGACGCATCCGCAGAATCGGATCATCGATCCGGACACGCCATATATGATAAGTCGTCAATCGGCCTCGAACGAGCCCAAAACTCGTCCTTCGCTGCGGGTCCACATCTTCGCTCAACATCATTCTCCCCGACTTGAAAGAATTCATCTCGTGATGAATAAAGATCAGAATTCTCTCGGTGTATGCCAGGTAAGACTCCATGAGGTCCACCAGAGGTTGTCCAATTATCGTTGATGGGAAAGTATCCTCGCCAATCAACTCTGCTCGACTGAAAAGCTTCCATCTCCGATGAATGGAGACGACCTACTGAAGTTGAACTCCATTAGTGAATTGATCAAGCTCTCCTGTAAGTATCTAAGTGTCATCCGCGTCTGTAGTAGGAACGTACTGGTGGAATCTGGTCTCTGTAATACTCTCAACGCTCAACTCACGAGTGGTGGATCCCGGTGCGATCAGCGGTGCCACACGTGAAACCAAAGGAGACGAGTTCCCTGGTGGGTGGGTGTCAAAAATGGGTGAATTGTGGTGGCCATCAGACGTGGGTGGATTTTGAGGGTGGTAAGACAACGGGAGTGGAGGCGTTGTCGGCTGGGAGTCCTCACTGCTTGGGTCCACATACTTGCAAAGCTCGTAGTATGACATCAGATCTTCAACATTAAATACCGAATGGATACCCATACTTGCAAGGATATCAAGATCATATATATTTACTTTGATCAGTCTCATAATTATATATGGATCCATTCGCCTAACGCTCAAACTTTTAGCAGGTCTCGCATGGAGCCTCACAATACGGATTCTCACCATCACCTGCTCATCTTCATGAATTTCCTGCCCTTGCCAATGAACATCCACATGCGATTTATAGAATTTATTATCAATATTGATTTTTCGTCAGACCAACTCATGTAACACATGTAAATGATAAACATATAAATCAACAGACACATGCAAATTATGAAGAAATGATGCAACAGACTCATGCCAATGATGCAAATGAAATACAACAGACACAACATGCTCTTTATGGGGCAGTCTGACAATGACTTGAAAATCTATAAAATGAGGTGGCCTATCAGGCGGCTATCTCGGTGGAGTGTAGAAAAACTCATCCAGTGTACGACGAGTGTCCAAATAACCGGGCGAGACATCAACACTCAAAGACTAGCTCATAAGATGTCAAATGTCTCTTGGGGATTATGGCTTATCGGGGGGGGGGGGGGGGGTGGTTAGTCGGGGTTATGTATAAAAATTCTTCACGAAAGCGACGATCACCTGAGTGGGTACCAACAACATCGACAATAGAATGTGACTCAAGAGTGTGGTGAGTGTTCCCGTAAAGAAAGAACTCATCTGTTGGGTCAGTAGTTGGTGCGTCCCAAAACTCATCGAGGGTGCGATGTGTCATAATATATGGCCCCACAATATCAGGAGTATGCTCACGTTTACTTAAATGGAACCCCTAAATATTTGATGCTCCACTCAATATCTATCCTTTGGGGCAAGGTCAAGGACGATAATGGAAGAGACGTCAACAAATCAATACTCATATATGAGTGGCTCACCTGAATCTCATCCTCACCAAGATGTGGTGGCTCATCGTGAGGCTCAGCATGGGGCTCGTTATAGAACTCGTCAATAGGGTCATGATCCTACAGATGAGTACCATCGTCAGGGGTAGTGTCCCCATAAATGAGTGAAATAGCCACTACGAGATCAACACCAAGCTCTTGGTCTTTGGTCGTGATGTGGCTCGGGACAATGATAAGGGGAGAGGGACATAAACCTACTCTCAAGAATGGGTCTATAGGAGTGATGTTAGTTAAATGAGTCCATGTTAGGGTTGCTAACTAACACAGGGCATGACAAAAAAAGGGTGTAGGTGAGGGACACAACACTATAGAATCAATAGGTCGCTCAAACTCACTCAGTCAGTGTCACCAGAGAAGATTTGGAAACAAAAGATAGACCACTCACCGGACTAAGCACCTCACTGGGTGAGAAATCTATGTCAGGTATCATCTCTGTCGTGTATGATAGGACCATGGTAGGCATCGTGGTGACCTCGGTATGAGAGAGGCTCGTACTACAAAGGTCAAGGTGTGAACCGAATCGACCAGCTCTTGCAGATCTAGGGGATTGTTCATGATGAAGGACGAGCTGATATGTCTACTCAAGGGTCTTCGAGTTGTGATAAGACAACTCAGTACATATGTCAAATCAAAATCCAACCAGAAATCTGGAAATGGTCATGGTTGGCTCTTCTCAGATATCACTTATCACAACTAACTTATCAAAACGATCCATGTACTCAGCGACAGACATAGATCCTTGCTGAAGGAAAAATAATTGCTCGAGCAAGCGACTCTGATACGATGGAGGCAAATACCTTTAACACGACATACATTTCATATCCACCCAACTTGTGATGCAATGAAGACGATCTCGCTCGCGAGTCCTCTCAATGCTAGACCAATATGCTCTCACCTGATCTAGAAGTTTAAGTTTTGCAAACTTGATGTGCCATTCACCGAATAACTCAAAATGATTGAGATAATATTCCATATTCACGAGCCAATAACTGAAAGACTCGAGACTCGATGAACCATCAAAAGAAGGGGTAATAATACGAAACGGACTTTTGAGATCTCTCTCAAAACGGCGATCCTCATAATAATCATCTCTAAGATAACCGAGTCGTGTTGAAGGATCAATACGATCCATTCACGTGTAGGGATATAAACTACTACAATCATCATACTGATTGTCTTTAGCATAATGAGATCGTGTCGGTGGATCAATACGATCTCTGCAAGTGGTGTGCTGCGATCGAGAATGATCATCGTAGTGACGTGAGGATCTCCCAGACGTGGCTCTATGTGAGCGTGTGTAAGTTTCCTGAGGATCTCCCTGCCGGGGCTCTATGTGAACAGGTGTAAGTGGACTTGAAACCTCCAAATAGAGGAGAGGAATATTGGTGATACCAAGCCATGAAGGAGCCTATAGACTCTAAAACTGCGTATCAAAAGAGTGTTCGTAACCTAGCTCTGATACTAATTAACGCAGGACGAATCTACATGCAAGGCAAAGGCCGACAAATCATTCAAATTGAGCATTAAATAATTTAATCACGTGCACATGATTATGACAAAAGCAAAATAATTCGTTTGAGCAAGCGGGTTAGGCTTTCCTCCGCGTGGAGGGCCAAAGCAAGAGAGCGCAACAAATAGACCCTGCAAATCACAATAATAATCTAAAAGAAAACAACCACAATACACAAGACCCAAACAAGTAAAAGATCTCACTGATAATAATAATGTTGAAAAATAATAATCCAATACAATCAAGACTCAGCTTGTAGTGGGCTGTCCGTGTTAATGGAAATTCCGGAGCCGAAAATGCGTAGACAACGATCCGAGGTCGAATCGGTGGCGGGAAGACAACATAGGCGGCTGAATCCGGCGGTAGAAGGTGGAATCGGGCCAGAAATGAGTAGATCCGGCTACGTCGGGGTCGATCCGTGCATGGGAAGATGAATCTGATGTTTTGGGAGCAGATCAGTGGTATTGGAAGGGAACATGTGCAGGGAATAGGCGGGATCTGGGCTGGACTGCCCAGATCTGGACGGAAATGGTGAGGGGCTGGTAGGGGTGGTTCCACGGGTGGCGGAGGTTGGGGGTTCAGTTGTGGGCTGTAGGTGCTTGGGTGACTGATGTGATGGGCTAGCAAGGGGGCTGTGGAGGCGCTGGAGGGAGGACTGACCGACAGTGGTTGTGGAGTGGTTAGGAGGGTCGGCGACTGGGAGTAGGTGGAGAGGGCGACTGTTTGTGTGGAGGAAAACGGGTCCAGCAAACAGCCGGTTGGAGGAGGGGTCTTGGGCGGCGGTTGAGGGGATTGAGAGGAGAAAAAGAAGGCCTAGGGTTTGGGGATACCTTGAGGAGGAAGATACACACCCATGAGTCGTCACCTAGGGTTGCACGGAGTCAGCACCGTGGGGTGATCGCGAGAATCCGGGATTCAATTCTCCAAGTTCTGCAATAGCCTCCAAGCAGCCCCCTACACATCTATTTATAATAAAGAGATATTAGGGCATCCCACCATCAACGACTGTGATTGACCGGAGATGGGGTTGCCCGATTACATCCAAATAAAGTCATAATATATGAAATGATTTGCAACGCGAATCCGGACGCATCCGTGGAGTCGAATCATCGATCCGGGCACACCATAAATGGTAAGTCGTCAATCGGCCCCGAAAGAGCCCAAAACTCGTCTTTCGCAGTGGGTCCACGACTTCGCTCCACATCACACCCTTTCAATGCTTTCTTACTATCTCAAATGAATGAAATGTTTCACAGTTGCGATTCTAATATGAACGCACTTACAATAAAGGGGTAAAATTACTTGCACATCATTTTTGAGATAACATGTACCCATCTAGAATAAAATTTTCTAGGGCACTATTATCTTCCCAATAAAAGTGTGTACGAGCATGATAAAAACAGTTACCGTCAATTTGATAACATGAAATCTTAACATTTATCGTTTTAACAATTAATGCTCATGCTCAAAATTTACTACTCGAAATTACACAATCATGGAGATGTAATTCATTTAAGTATCCAAATAAAGTCACTTTTAATCACTAACCTAAACCATTCTAAGTGTATCAGGACCTAAGCTTTTAATTTTATAATTCATGTATTCAAGAGTAAATTCATAAACATAAGGGAAGACACATCAAATTAAACCCAATGTTTGTATGAGAGAGATTTCTCTACTTGTCTTAAGTAAGCTGAATCCGACGGTGGAGTCTAAGTGGTGCGAGCGATTTAAAAATCTTATTTTTTTTAACCCTGTTCAAGAGCAACATTTATGATATTTGATATAACAAAAACTCTATGCTAGCACATGCATTCTACATCACAAAACCAAAACAAAAGTGGGTTTAGAAAAATTACCTACCTCAAAAGTGAGGGGAGAAGAGACTACCACGGGGAATCAGAGATTTTACGGCGCTTAGGTTAGGGAACCCTTAAATCGGAAGGGGTTCTGAACGATCCTGTCAATTGGTTCGCTGAACGGCACCGAAGATCAAAAATAAATCGTGGTTAATCGATTACAAGATGGGCATAAACTCGGATCACAAGAATCTGTGTAAATTGAAGCATAAAATTTTTTATAAAGGTTCCAAGAATTTAAATGAAGAGGGATGGAGGGAGGTCCTTACCCAAAGAAGCCAAATCCAAGCCCAAGGAGCCAAATTCGAGCCCAAAAATCCGAGTAAAAAGGGAAAATCAAATGTACTGTATATTTCACGAAAACTCCATACATGACTGAAAGCGTCTTCATCAGAAACTCTGCTAAACTGTTTAGATTCTTGAATGAGTTGAATGACACTCCGCTAAATTGTTTAGATTCTTGAATGAGTTGAATGCTGGGACGAATCTACGGGGGCCCGGCCCCCGCCCCCGCCCCCCCCCCCCCCCAGTTTTTTTTGTAAAGTAGATGTTGAATTTGGATTTCTCTCATCGAGACAATTAATTTTCACTACTTATACGTCAAAAACTGTGTCCAAATGAGGGAGAAAATGGTCCGAAAAGGTGGACATATTCAAATTTCTTTTTGGTTGGAAGAAGAGGAAGATGACATGACAACTAATTGGTTTAATCAAATTTTGTGCAGATGGCATGTGTAAATTAAGTTGAGATAGCTGAAACCAATTTTGACCTCCCCAAGTCTGCCTTCTTCTTTACTCATAACGTTTTTGGAATCTCTGAAAGAAACACGACCATCTTCAACACGATATAACACTCATTTTTCCCTGATTGCGCTCATTCTGCCCGGGAGCGCGTATTCTGCCCGGACGCACGTTTTTCGCCCGGACACGCATTTTTTACTGGGCGGACGCTTTTTGCTCGGACGTGAATTTTTTTGCCCGGGCACCTGTTGTTTTGCCCGGGCGCGCTCATTTTCGACCAGGATCGTGTGTTTCACCCGATCACGCGCTTCACCCGATCGCGCTCATTTTCACCCCCGAGCCCGGGAACCCTTATTTCGCACGGGTGCGTATTTTTTTCTCTGGCGCTCGCAATTATAAGATTGAATTTAATTTAATAAACGAATAACAAAATTGATCAATTCCACAATATTATCTAAATTTTGGTGTTTGTTAGCTCATTTAGTCATTTTCTTGGAGTAAGAGCGTTGATTGTACTGCCCATAGGTGAAACTTTGATGAGTAACAACACATGTAGTCTTTAGATGATGTTCTGTTGATTGCTTATGTTATATTTCTTCATGTTGTCATTAAGTGAAGCAAGAAAATGGATTACACTCGACATTCTTCCATGTTTTAGGTCATGATTTACCCTAAAGTTTAAATGAGCTTATTTTGTAAAAAAAATTTCATCTAGGCATATATCTCGCCCCCCCCCCCCCCCCCCCCCCCCCCCCCCCCCCCCCCCCTACTAAACTCCCTGGATCCTCCCCTAGACTTGAATGAGCTTTGGTTGAATCTCAAACTGTTTCGGGAAAATTTGGAGGCTGAGCAAAAGGTGATGAAATAATCCCCCCCCCCCCCCCCCCCACACACACACATACAGTTCCAGACTAACACTGGCCTGGATGTGAAATGAATGACAGCTATCCAGGCAAGAAGATACGAGAAAATTTCATCATTAAGAACAAATGTACTCGTGGTTTATTTGTTAGCAAATACTGTAAACTACTAAAATATGAAATTGTAGAAAAGCAAAAATAAAATGAAAACCTCCATAACTAAAATTTCAAAACGATGAATCATACCATAACTATAGTTCTCCGGCAATGACGTCAAAACCTGACTGCTTCTACCACCACCACTCCCATGGTGGAAAGGGTGTCGACAGTGAGTAATCATTGAGTATCGATCTCTCGAGGAACACCAAAACTGGATTAATCGAATCAAATATCTTGCTATCATGGTGAATGTGGGTCATTAACTTGAGGTTGATTTCTACATTCTACGTTACATGCAAGGAAATAAAAACCTAAACTAAGAGCGCTTCAGAACCAAGACTGTGTCATCACAATGATCGTCATCAAACAAACTCCACAACATTGCATTCAACATTACCAAACCAAACATAAAAAATCAAAGCATGAACAAGAATCACCAACATGAAATGCATTGGAAAATCACAAATACATACATGATTACATGAACATCTTCATAGACATTGATTCGCGACCCATCATCCAAAGAAATTAGAAAATACAAACACAAACGAAACCTAATGAGGCAGAAGAAATATAGAGAGATAAAACCCGTGCTTAAGACTTGTCCTTGTATATGGAGGAGGTAGCTAGCCTTCCACGCAGTCCTTGGTTGTCGTCCCGGGTCCAAGAGAGTTGTCACTACCTCGCACCGTTGCCCGTCTTCTTGAGGGTTTGCAACGACCACGTTTCAATCACGATCTTCCTTTCTTGGCGGCTCCAGATGGCTTGGAATCTTCTACTTACGACATATTGATGATTGAGGAAGCTTAGGGGATGACCCCTGCCTTGAAGAGGTGTAACAAACTGGAGGAAAGAGTTAATTCCGGAGGGACCTGAAATACTTCGTCAAAAACTGTATTTATAGCCCGTCAGAAATTTTGGTTGCACACGATCGGGTGCATGGTCGCGTGTCTGATCGGCGTGAAGGAATGAAAAATGGACGCGGAATGAAAACTCTAGCAGCCAAAAATTGGTCGTGCTCGAACAGCCTCGCACAGTCACGTGAGCATTAAAACGCACGAGCTTTTACAGAGTTTTTGTTTCCTGAGGAGTCAACATCAAATGTACACACCCGGTCGTGCGAGAACAAAACCACACGGTCGCATGAAATCTTTAAATGCAAACCACCCGTGTAAAATGGACTCACACGATCGTGCGTGGCCAAATTGCACGGGCGATTTAAGGACTTTGAAATTCAAAGTTTTTCAGCCGTGAAGCCACACGATCGTGCGAAATATAACAAGCACGGTTGCGCTGTTCCAGGCAAAGTTCTAAAATTGTGTCCCGGACTCCCCGAGGCGACCAATGACGGACACACATCATGATAACATCTAAAAAAACATCAAATAACCATAGAAGATACAACAGAAGGATGAGGAGGAGAGAATCTCCACTAAGCATGATATGCAATTATGCATGAAAAGTAACCTAATTATCTCAAGGATGCTCCTGCATGAACTTATGATACTTTAAATGAAATATGAAAATCTAGAAATTCAGGTTCTAAGCAATGCAAATAAGGGCTAATTAGGTGCCAAAACACTATATGAAATGCACTCGAGAATATGACCATTCGGTATACACTGTGAAATGCCGTATATGTTGTGAAAGTGTCGTATACGCCCTTCAAAATACACTGTGTTGTATACGCTGTGAAAGTGTTGTATGCATCCCTTCAATATACACCGTGAGGTGTCGTATGCATCACTTCAATATACACTGAGAGGTGTCGTATACGGTTTAAAATTGTCATATACTACTCTTCAACATGCACTGTCCAGCAGGTACACATTGAAATGTTGTATATACTGCTTCAACATACATTGTGAGGTGTCGTATAATCTGTGAAAATGTTGTGTACACTATAACGCCCCATGACACTGAATTTACACATGTCCGTGTTTTATACACGTAGTGCAACAAAAAATTTTCTATCAATGGTGAGCAAGACCCAATTTTATCCCCTTTGGAATTGTCATAGTTGATGCTTTAACTTGAAAATGGTTCATATGGTGTGTGGCTCTTAGTGGTCTTATGCATGCTTCTTTCATGGTTAAGCAACTTTTAAGAGAGAATACTTCTCACTAGAGTATCACAGGAATGAGTGAGCTCTTGATGCATGATACTTGATGATCTTGAAATAAAAAAAAAACTTAGGTAGTACATCCTTGTGCAATACGTGATAGGAAATCTGTTCAGACGCATTGATGTATCGGGCTAAACTTCTATCCCCTTTGTTTTCCTAACACAGGTAGCCATTAACCGAATAGCTGGAGCAAAGTGGGGATTTTGTTCTGGTCAAGCTTGTATAGCCATTGATTATTTACTTGTGGAAGAGAAATATGCTCCATTTCTGGTAATTTTTGGAAAATTTTGAAATGCAAGGATTACTAACTAGAGTAAAATTGCCAGGGGATAGTCATTTTCCTCTCTTTCTATTTGTGCTTATTGTAGGTTGACTTGCTAAAGGAGAAGATCAAAAAATGCTATATGAGACCCGGACATCTCACAAGGATTGTGAATAAAAAGCAGTTTGAACGATTGAGAGAAATTCTTGAGGATCCATTGGTTGCTGCTACCGTTGTTCATGGAGGCTCCCTAGATCAAGAAAACATGCAAATTTTGATCATTCTCATATTTGTTTATCATTTCCTGTTGCAGACACTAATTAAATTCATCTTTATGCAATGTTTTCAGGTTTATTGAGCCAACTATCTTGATGAATCCACCTTTAGATTCTGAAGTGATGACTGAGGAAATTTTTGGCCCATTGCTTCCCATAATTACAGTGAGTAACAGTTTTTAGAAATGCTTGAAATTAATTGGCCAGGATTCAAATTTTATATACTCTGTGCTGGATTTCAGTTAAAAAAGATAGCAGACAGCATTGAATTTCTGAAGCGTAGGCCAAAGCCTCTAGCTATTTACGCATTCACTAAAGATGGGAAGCTGAAGAAAAGAATAGTGGAAGAGACATCATCTGGGAGTGTAACCTTTAATGATGCAGTCGTACAGGTATGAGTTAGCCTCTTTTTATTTCCAAAGTATTTAAGTTGTCTTCTTGCACTGAACACATGAGATTATATGATGTAGAAGAAACCCAAAGAGAGGGTTGATTTTCGTTGAAGCCCCCAATTCCTAAAATTTCTTGGGAATTTAACCCACTTTGATTCAAATAACTATGCACATGAAGCATGGATAAACGATAAAACATAATACAAGAAATTTAAACTCATAAAATATGGGATGATCAGTGTCCAATATGAAATAGCATCATTTTTGAAAAAAAGAGCACACCCCATCTTCTGCAGATATTCCCACCCGATTAGAAAAAGGATTACCGCACTTTGTAATAAGCTAGAAAATATAACTGAAAATTTGCAGGTTACTGATGCAAACAAATGAGATGAATTGACGTGGATCTCTCCAAATCTTTCTCAAACACCTGTGATTATTTTTTAGTAAACTCAAAATCGGAGTTTTAGTCATGCATAAAGTGGCCATTATTGGCGGAAGGTCATGGAGATAATGGGCCATAATAGGAGAAAAACGTGGGATTGTTGGCTAGTTTTGTTTATTTTCTAGTATTAACTATTATTATTAACTGATTATGTGAGTTAAAAAAATTGAATTTTGTTTGCCTTTAAGAAAGGTGATTGCATACTACAGGCTATAAAGATCGAGAATAAAGAAACAAGCTTGCATTTCATAAAAGGTAAACACGCATACAACGAGAGACAAGTTCTCGCCAAGCACCCGGAGTCGGGGTTCTCCAAGGCACTCTCCTCTCCAAGAGAGCCAGAAGCCTGCAACTTCAAAGATAATAGCTCGCTACCTAAGGGGTTCTTTATATAGATGGAGGTCCCACAAGATAAATACACTACATGAAAAAATACATATCAACACTCCCCTCCCGAAAAAACGACCTTGTACTCAAGGTGGAGGTTCGTAGGGGTAATCCGCAAGCGTCAGGTCCAAGTCTTGAAGTTAGGACGTCGTCTTCTGATCCCAACAACACACAAGTTTTTGAAAGTGCAAACGTGGGTGAGAGAGTTACGACTGCTGGCAGTTAAAGCAAAGGCCCTTGAGACGAAGCTCAAGGTGCTGCTCATGAGATAAGCAATTGTCGTCGGTAAGTCAGTGGAGGCGGGGCTGGCGGAACAGGCAGCGGCGGAGGCGGGCCTAACAACGAGGGACCAGGAGGAGCCAGGTGATCGGAGCGAGCAAGAGGTGACAGAGATTTCAGCGGCAAAGGCTTGGGGATGGTCTGGCCGAGGAAGATGGCTGTGTGCTATAAAGTTCGTCGTCGTGGCAACGAGCTTGCTCTATGACGCAGTTAAGAGTCGTTAGATTGTGGACTCGGAGGCACGTTCTAAGGTGGGGTTGTAGACACCCAAGGAAATATCTCAGGTAGTGGTCAGGGGATAAATTGGGTACGTGCGTGGCGATCTCGATGAACTCTTCAATGTAAGTGGCCACAGTGTCGGACTGGTGCACGGAGCTAAGACGCTCGTATGCGTTGCCAGCCTGGCGGGTTTCATAGTAGCGGAGGAGTTCCTCCTTCAACGTGGACCATGAGAGGTTAGAAACCTGCTGGCGCGTCCAACACACCTAAAGGAGCACTGAGTCCTTCATATAGACAGTGGTCAGTGGAACCTTCTGGTTGGCAGGGATGAACTGAAGGTTAAAAAACTGTTCGACGCGGGCGATCCAACCAGGATAGTCGGTGCGTTGAACACAGGGATCTCGATCCGAAGGAGATGGGCTGGGTGGATGCCCGTAGTGGGGTGGATAAACCCCATGTACTTTGAGTTGTGCCGAAGAGGTTGTGGTGGTGGTGGAGGGACTGGTGGGTAGTTTACCTCCATGGCCGTGAGCTCTTGAAGGACAGTAGGGTCCTCAAATCGTGCTTCAAGTTGATGAAATCGATGGAAGTCAACATAGGCAGTGGCAGAGGCGTTCTCGTCAGTGTGGATGATCATTGAATGAGTCACGGGCTTGGAACAACAGTTGCGCGGAGCGGCGAGAAGCGTCAGTGCTGCAAGAGCCACTGGAGGTGTGGCTGGAAACAGCTGGAGAAGAAGAGCAGGTTGGAGGCGCGGGAAGCCGAAGGACTCACTGGAGAGGGTCGACGGCCTGTCGAATCGGCAGACTTGGGAGAAGTCGCTCGAAGTAGAAGGAGAGTCTTGTGTGTCCACACATCCACCTAAGCTTCATCATCTCCACAACTCCCATTTTTTGCTCATGTACACAATTCACCGCCCAACACTCAGAACTGTAGAGCATCATTGGTCTAATTATAGTACGATAAAACTTGCCTATAGCACAAAGCTATTACTTGACAATATACTTAACCTTACCTGTATTTGAATATGAAGAAAGTTCTGAAATTAATACATCTGCAAAGAAAAGAGTCAAAGAGATTTCGTTTCCTGCGCTAGAAAGAGTTAGAAAAATTATATCCCGATTTTTCACAATTTCCTGTTGCCTACTTTCTCCTCTCTAACAAAAGTGTCCCCATTCATGAAGACCCATGCACTAGTCACTAATGGGTACAACAAATCTCTTAAACTGTCGGGGTCTTCCTCTCTTGAGAGTCATGAATAATTAATGTTCTCCGTGAAAACATACCTGGAAGTTGTCACATTCTTGTCCCTCTTTGTTCGAAGCATCAACCAAACTATGAACAAAAATAACAAAAAATCAAAGGAATCGTCGCATCCAATTTTGTGCTTGATGGGGTCCTCAATTTATAGGAATTCCGAGCTGCAAATAGCCAGAATTCTCATGCCCCGCTAACTTAGTGAGGGTCATGCAGGGAACCGTCTTGACCGCGGTGTCAATCTCCCCCGATCGGCCAACCGCCCGCTGTCGCCCCCCCCCCCGATCGCATGAACGCGACCGCGAGGCACCGCGCCGCGCCATGCGGCCGGACGCACGTGGAAGCAAAAGGTGTAAAATTCTCCCTCCCGGTATTTGGGCATGACCAAGAGGAGATTTTATGCTCAGAACCGCCGCCTTACGGTGACACCAACACACGAGTTAGTCGCCACCACATGACGCTGATTCTGCCGGCAAGTACGATCATATCACAAGGCCTACGAGAAATGAAGAAGTTTGAATAAAACAAGTCCACACACACACACATATATATCAAAATGAAGCTAGTCCATGATGAGATCAAATGAAAGAGTAATAAGAGCTTAAGCCCGATACTTGTCTAAAAATAAAGTACACGCACTCATTCTAACACAATTATGCAGAGGCTAATCAAAAGAACACTCATTAACCTGGCGTCTGGTAGTAGTAGTAGCGCGTAGAAATTGCTCCTCAGGCCATGCCACCTCGTGTTGCTTTTCCTCCGGGTTGTACTGCTGTTGCGACTCCACGCGCTCTTAAAATGATGTGGTCTACCGACTGTTAGTCAAAAAGACCGAGTCGCTTCGTCCTCGCCTCACCCCCGCGACTCCTAGGCATTGTGCGGGAGGAAGAAAACGGAGGACAACAAGCAGTATAGAATAAGGCAGGTGACATGGTTCTAGTTAACAATTATATATATATATATATATAACTGAATATAAGAGCTATGCTAGCAGTAAGCAGGTAAGTAAGCAGTAAAAGTAGTAAGTAAAGTACAACACAAGTAAAGTAAGTAAATAAACTATTTACACTATCATCAGAGATGCATACCTTAACTTATATGAATGCACTTGCAAACTTATAAGTTAAGATTTTTAGTAATATAACTCATCATATAAAAGAACTCATATTAATTTAAATGATGAGGATCTGCAATTATGAATGACCCGTAGTATGCGGGTATGCTGTGATATGATATGCTAATGACATGTTCCCACACGATTTGACTCTGTGCGCACAGACCTTTGTTTTTCTGTTTTTTCGGAGATAGGTAATCTCTCAGGTACTACCGTCGTGGCTATGGAAGCAGTGGTGCGGGTACCTCCATTTCTAGGAGGGTATGCACACTATAGACCTAGACCTTACGTTTGCCTCAGTACACGTCCTAGGTGCACCTCTTGAGTTCTTGCATACTCTTGCTGGAGTCCACCAATCTTTTGTGGTCGAGTGTGCGTTTTTGGGGATTGTCCTCCAGACCGCAGTATTAATAACTTACTGGCCCCTTAAACCCGCACCCCTCACTAGAGCCAACGTATTTCCATCGGTGTGCCGACTGGACCAGTATCGAGGACCCGCCACTATTTATGCACATCCAATGTATCATCTCACTCACCCGAGCATCCAGCTCACAGGACTAACTAGTCCTTATCACAACTCATCATCCTATGAGAGGATGTTCACCGATTTTGTAGTTCTCCTAATGTTTCTTCTCTTAGTGATTAGTTATACTTAACAATTTGGGTGAATATTGGATTTTTCGAGGTTTACCCGGTGAAGGACTCGCATCGGTACTAGGAAGTACGATGAGTTGAAGCACAGACCTCTCTTTCCCAAGATATTTACTCTTATAGGTGACTACCCTTTAATTAAACCCTCTCTCAAGATTACATTAAATATTTTAAGTGGTTTATGATTCTTATAGGGAAGTGACGATCTATCGTCGGAGTCCCAATTTAGCTACTTCCCTTAGTGTGCATGTACACTAACACTTGACACCACTTGACGACTTTCTCTAGGATTTCAATCTGGAGTCTATGATATTCCAAACATAACACAAATCCACTTAGGATCAATTACTATGATCATATTCAAGGTCTACCCTTAAGCACACGTTCTATTGAACGATCCATACCCTTAAATCTTAATACATGCCCCAAGATGATAATTTTCTAAAGTGGAATGATCATAATTATTCCATTCATTTAAAGGTGTGACATGAATCTAAATTAATGACCTAACTATATGACAAATGTTTTAAAAAATTCTACAACTTTTAGGGGCTGATATAAATGATATTTTACTGATATGTTTCAAATTTCACTCAACCCCCATATGATTTTGATGGTCTTTTTACTACATCAATATTTTGCTAAATGCGGACTATCACACAAAATGAACTAATTATGATCTTAAAAGTGTAACTATCAAATCCTTTGGCCAAATAATTTAAAATTAATACCAGAGATTTATCAAGCATAATGAGTGACGAGAAAATCATGCATTTTCTAATTAAATTGACCATAGATAAAAATTCTCTAAATATGTGACAATCTCATTTTACACATGAAGTACAAATTCCAAATATCCAATTGTTCCAAATAAATTACGAGTAGTACTTATTGATAAAATAAAGTGTTGAACAAAGTTTAATGATTTTTCAAAATTAATTGGTCCATAATTTCCACAAGTAAATATTAATTTCAAGGTGTCATTTTACAAAAGGAGAACCTAAATTAATCATTCAAAAATTATGAGAAAATTTTTGGAGGTTCATAATGCTATAAAAAGTGTCTTATCAGAGATTTAGAATTTTCCAAATTGATATTCCTCATGGTAAATAATTCCCAAAAATTCTAATAAAATTATCAGAGGTGTAATATGACCTAATAAGGCATGTGACAAAAAATTAGATTTTCCCTAAGTAATTTGGTCGCTTTTATTTCATTAATTTAATTATGTGACATAATTATAATTAATTAAATACCTAGAATTTTAACTCCAAAAATCCTAATTCCACCTGTTGAAGCCAAAATTTGACCTCGACGAAAGTTTGAAATCAAGGGCGTAGCCAACACCTACTTGTCCCGAGCTCCGACCTCCGACTGGTTGTGAAGGACTAGAAACCGACCCTAAAGCCTCAGCAGGGAGGTTCCACCGCTTACCCGGAAGACCTCTGAGAGCTTCCCCTCCAAAGCCAAAAGCTGGGCTTGGAGCTCCTCAGAAAGCACAAGAAAACTTTTTTTAAGTCCCGAGAAAAAAATGTTTCTGAAGAACTTCTATGGGTCTATTTATAGGACTCTGAGTTTGAACTGTCAATAACCAAACTGAACCGACCTGAAATTACCAAAATACCCTTGGTTGGGTCTGCCAACAGCTAAACTCCGCTGTTCTGAAGGGTTATACGCAGACCACCGAGGGCAAAAGCGTAAAATCACCTAGGGCAAAAAAGGTGAACCGCTTTCCAACTGAACCGGTGCTTGGCGAGAGCATCGTTTCGCGGGCGAGAGCTCCTACCTATGGGGCTCGTCTCGCCTAGCGAGGCTCTCGCCTGAGCTGTTGGGCCCTCTCTCTGGGTCCGTCTCGCCTGGGAAGGTTCTCGACTGAGCCGCTGGACCCTCTCTCTGGTTCCGTCTCGCCTGGGAAGGCTCTCGCCTAAGCCGCTGGACCCTCTCTCTGGGTCCAAACCACTGGGGCTCTCTCGCCTAGCGAGCTGGCCTTAACCCGGCGAGTAGGCTTTTGTCGAAGAGTCCATCTTGCCTTACCTTCCCCCCTCTTCGAGCCCGAACTGTTCCTTCGAGCCTAAGGTTGTACACCACCAGCGATGATACATGCATAACCCGTAATTCGTCGAGATCAGAGATGCCTAAGGAGACGCCTATTCGCAGACCTAGCCGCGAGCAGAGATGAGCTTGGGCGAGCAGAGGCGAGTACCTCGCGAGTATGGGCGAGTAGCCCTCGATACTCGCTAGTAGAGGCTGGATACTCGCCACCCCCCTAGAATTTCTCTATAAATAGCTCCCCGGGGTACTAGAAATGATACTTTTGGAAGAGGTTGAGGTCGCCCCAAGCTGGATACTCACCAAGTCCATATCCTGCCTAGTACCTCGCCCAGCTTTTGGTTGCGGAGGGAAAGTTTCTCCCAAACTTCCAAGTACGTGGTGGGACCTCCATGATGGAGCACTTGGGGTGTGTTTATATACAGTTTTCTCTCTCCCGTGCTAGCCATCTGAATTGTAGCGTTGGACTGCATAATCAGTAATCTTAGGTTGAATTGATCCGAATATTTTGGAGTTGAGATTTTCCCGTCTTCAACTATACCTTTCATCATAATGTGTATGACCAAAATATCATTGACATACATCAAGCCATTTGTGATAATTTCACAAAATACATATTTGTGCCACATGCACACCAATTTCCTTTAACTATATTTTCATGCAAGTGTAATACACCCACATGTAGAGGTGCAAATGATCCCAAATTTTGACCAGAGCCTCATGATGACATAATATACATACCACTCAAGATTTGAGTCAATTTGAGTTGATCCAGCCACATAAATTTCGTGTATATGATAAATCAAATTTCTATCAAAATTATTGGTAAATATTGTCCAAAAATTCTGATTTTTGGGCAGAGGGTGTGTTTAGAGTACATGTATGGCCAAAATTTCAGCCCCATGCAATGAGTCATTTGTAGGGAATTAACAAACTAAGCTCTTGGTCACCTTTAGGATACCTCTTAGAAAAATGGACTTTACGCGGGATGTAGGGTACTTATCAAGGTGTTTCAAAATTCTATGGCAGTTTTTCCTAAATCAGCCTCTAAGAGGCTTTAATTTGAGTTTGAAAAACTCTGTTTAAATGTGACAAATATAACATTATTCAAATTAATACTATAGTTTAAAAACTGGCCTAGCACAGATCTTAAAGCATTAAAACCGCTGAGATCAGTTCATCTCCCTCCTTGGGCCAATGACCACGATTGTCCCGTCCTATAGCAAAATCAAATCACATTTGCCAGCCAACTGGTGGCCGCCACTGCCAGCCACCACTTCCGTTGAGGTGGTGGCTATAGTTCGTCGGCGATATGGACGCCGGAGACGGCTTCTCCGGCAAACCCGAGCAAGAAGAAAAGCTCGGAAATTTCTCATTGTGCTCACATGGAATCGGGCTCAATTGAGCCCGATATCTCTTAGATGAGCTAGATATCTAGCACATAGGGAGAGGAGGAGAAACATACCATTATTGATGCTCGACGACGAGCATTTCGGCGGTTTGCCATGGAAAATCCTGTCTCCGACGAGCTTGCTTGTGAGTTCAACTTGAGGTAAATTGACCTAAGTTGACTTGTGCTTCATTGGGTGCATCATGTGAGTTTACATGATGCACCCTTAGAGGGGGGGGGGAGGTGAATAAGGGTTAACAATTTTTATTTTAAATCAGAGTTTACCTGACAAAATAAGTGAAAAAATCAAAACTAATTTTTCATAAATCAAACTAAACACTTAAAAATGTATATGAATGAAAATGACAAAATTTTATTTCTAAAGCAATAAAGATGAATACAACAAGTCTCTATTGTAAAAGTAGCGAATACGCTGCTAAGAAATAGACATAAATTTGAATAATTGAAATTTTATTATCCAAAAAAAGATACCATTTACAAAGGTATGACCTCCCTTTTATAGAATGAAGGAGATATGAGAGAGTACAAACAAACAATGTGAGACTAAACATGTACATGGCTGAGCGACTAGATTTAAAGAGACCGCACAGGCCGCGCGGTTAGACAGAAGGGTTAACCGCTCGACAACTCTAGTAGGATAAGAACAAGCCGCAATAGGAGACCGATAGACCGCCCGGTCTCCAGGCTTCTGAGTGAGACCGCCAGACCGCTCGGTCACCAAACCGCCAGACAAGACCGCAAGGCCGCCCGATCTAATACTTCAACACTCCCCCTCAAGCTGGAGCATAGATATCAATCATGCCCAGCTTGTCACAAATGTGGAAGAAGAAAGTAGAGACCGGTTTTGTGAAGATATCCGTCAATTCCTTGTCAGAGGTGACAAACAGTGTACAAATCTGTTTCTTCAAAATCTCCTCCCGAATGAAGTGGCAGTCAACCTCTATATGCTTTGTTCTCTCATGGAAGACCAAATTTTTGGTTATGTATATAGCAGCCTTGTTGTCACAGAACATAGGAAGAGGATAGTCATAGACCTCTCCTAGGTCAAAGCATGAGAGCCCGCAACCACTTTAACTCACACGTGGTTGACGTCATACTCCGGTATTCGGCTTCTGCACTGGATCTGGAGACAACAGACTGTTTCTTGCTCTTCCAACTCACAAGGTTTCCTCCAACAAACGTACAAAAACCTGATGTGGACTTACGATCGCCTTTATCATCCGCATAGCTTGAATCTGAGTAGGCTTCAACCCTCAGATGACCATTCTTCTGAAAGATTAGCCCTTTGCCCGGTGCTGCTTTGACATACTCTAAAATCTTCAAGGTAGACTGAAGATGACACTCTCTGGGAGCTTGCATAAACTGACTGACCTTGCCTACAGCATATGAGATGTCGGGTCTGGTCACTGTGAGATAGATGAGTTTGCCGACCAACCGTCTGTACCTTGTGACATCAGATAGAAGAGGCGAGTCATCAGTCCATGTTTTGTCTTCTCCAATAGCCATGGGAAACCGGGCTGGTTTGGCACCTGTCAATCCTGCCTCTTGTAGAAGATCAAGGGCATATTTCCGTTGGGAGAGAACCAACGAGTCAGGCTTCCGAGAGATTTCTATCCCCAAAAAGTATTTTGGGGAGCCCATATCCTTCGTGACCAGGTGTTGACGGAGGTGTTTCTTCGTCAAATCCACCCCAGCTTGGTCATTGTCGGTAAGAAGAATATCATCCACATACACTGCCAAAACTACCAGTCCCGAGGCGGTTTTGCGAATAAATAATGAGTGATCGGCCGAACTCCTTGCAAAGCCGATGACAGCCACAATGCCACTGAACTTGTCGAACCACGCCCGAGGGCTCTGTTTTAGGCCATAAATGGCCTTCTTCAAACGACATACTCGTGTATCCCCCTGAGCAACATACCCAGGAGGTTGCTCCATGTAGACGTCCTCCTGAAGATCGCCATAGAGAAAGACATTCTTGACATCAAGCTGAGAAATAGCCCAATCCCGGTTAACAGCCACAGAGAGAAGAACCCGGATGGTGCTGAGGCGAGCAACCGAAGAGAAAGTGTCAAAGTAATCAACGCCGTAAGTCTGAGTGAAGCCTTTGGCCACCAGCCGGGCCTTGTAGCGATCCACAGTGTCGTCGGGGCGAAATTTCACAACAAAGACCCAGCGACAGCCAACCACATCAGTACCCACGGGAGGAGGAACAAGGGTCCAGGTACCCCGTTCAGTAAGAGTAGTCATCTCCTCATCCATGGCAGATTTCCAATGAGGGATAGCAAGAGCCTCCTGGTAGGTGCGGGGAGTAGAAGCAGCGGAGATAGCCAAGACAAAACACCTGCGAGAAGGAGAAAGCCGATCATAGGAAACAACTGCCGCAAGCGGGTGTTGAGTACACGCCCGCACCCCTTTGCGAAGAGCAATGGGAAGATCCAGGTCGACGGGAGCCTCAGCGACCGGAGCGTCCGTGGCGGAGAAGGCTGGCCCGGGACTAGAGAGAGACGGCTGCAGAGAAGAGGGAGAAGGGGTAGGGGGTGAGACGGACAGGGAAGGAGACGGAGGAGGAGATGGGGGAAAGGTGGAAGTAGAGGAGTCAGGAGAGAAGTAGGAGACATTCTCGAAGAATGTCACGTCTGCAGAGACAAATTGTTTGCGCAAAACGGGGTCAAAACAACAATAACCTTTTTGAGTGGTAGAGTACCCCAAAAAGACACTTGGTGGAACATGGAGAAAGCTTGTCGCGGGTAGCGGATGGAGCGTGAACAAAAGCCGTACACCCAAAGACACGGAGAGGGAGAGGAAAAGGATCCTTGTGGGGGTAGAGAATGGAGAAGGGGGTCTGGCCGTGGAGAACCGTGGAGGGAAGACGATTGATGAGATAGCAGGCGAGGAGCACAGCGTAGCCCCAGTAGGAGCGGGGTACTTGCATCTGCGTCATGAGAGTGCGAGCGACATCAAGGAGGTGACGATTTTTACGCTCCGCCACCCCATTCTGCTGGGAGGTGTAAACACAGGTGGTTTGATGAAGAAGACCATGTTGCCGAAAGAAAGAGGAGAATTCATGACTAAGATATTCCTTAGCATTATCAGAGCGTAAAACTTTAATATAAATGTCAAATTGAATCTTAATCATAAAATAAAAGGAATGTCAGACAGAAAAGAGTTCAGAGCGATCTTTTAATAGATACACCCAGGTACATCGAGAAAAATCATCTATAAAAATTACAAAATAGGAACTACCCCGACCAACGGTGAGGATAGGAGCAGGACCACATACATCAGAATGAATGAGATCAAATGGGCGAGAGGAGCCACGGCTTTGCTTCGGTGGGAAGGAGGAGCGTTGATGTTTGCCAAGCTGACACGCATCACAGTTGAGCGGAGGACTGGTCAGAGATAAGTGGGGCAGAAGCTGTCGAAGAATCCGAGGAGGAGGATGTCCAAGGCGAAGATGTCATTGAAGCAGATCTGTAGAGGAGGAGTAGGCGGACAGAGCGGAAACGTTGTCGAGTAAATAGAGTCCGCCGCTCTCAGTCCCAATAGCAATCGTCCGCTGGGTCCTCGGGTCCTGAAAAGAACAAGAAGTCGAAGTGAATAAGACGGAGCACTGAAGTTGCCGGCATAAAGTAGTAACAGATAATAAGTTGCACGGGAACTTCGGGACATAGAGAGTGTCCTCCAAGCGAAGCGGCGGGGTGAGTTGAACCATGCCCGTCCCATGAACCGGGGACAGTGAACCATCCGCCACACGAACCGGGGGCAAGCGGTCATGCGTCTCAAGACGGGAGAAGCAATGAGGGTTGCCAATCATATGATTTGTAGCACCGGAGTCAATCAGCCATTTACCTTGGGTAACGACGTGAGCACTGCCTAAAGTCGTGGACACAGAGGCAGACGACCGAGAGGAGGCGGAGGCCGAAGAAGGAACATCACCGGAAGGGAGAAGATGAGGATTTTTCTGCCAGCAGCGGTCAACAGAATGGCTGGTACGACCATAGTGAGAGCAAAGGAACCTGGACGAACCGCGCCCGCCTGAGTGGCTGCGGCCACTAGGGCCCCCCTCTGAGCTTGGTGAGCATAGGAGTCCTGGGAAGGGGGGAGGCCAACAGAGGCCGCTGGAGCAGCGAAGTAACAACGACAATGCGAGCCGCGATGGCATCCAAAGTAGGAGATTCCGCCTCACCAAAGATCTGCTGGCGGATCATATCATAGGAATCGGGAAGACGAAGAAGATAACAAACAACCAGGAGTTCCTGGAAGTGTTTGTGCTGGGCGGCCAAGTCCGCGGAGAAGGGGCGATTCTGGTGTATCTCGGCGCCAAGAGCCTGAACCTGCTGGTAAGCCGCAGCAGGAGACATGGAGGGGCGGGCAAAGAGGTCCGCATACAGAGTATAAATGTGGGACGTCTGCCCCCCCCCCCCCTTCGAATAGAGAGCAGCTAGGTGAAGCCAGACGGCCTTGACCGTCTCATCATGGCGAATGACGGGAAGACACTCATCAGAGAGGTTGTTGGCCAGCCAAGTGCGGACAGGGGCATCACTCGCATCCCAGTCATCAAAGTCAGGAGAGTTACGAGGAGGAGGGTCATCGGTGAGGTGATGACGCTTGCGCTGAGAGCGAAGAAGAAAGGTGAAAGAAACGCTTCAATCGGGAGAGTTGGAGCCAACAAGCTTAGAAAGCGTGCCAAGGTTGCCCGAAGGAGTAGGAGGAGCAGGAGCCGCAGGAGCGGTGGATGTAGAGATAACGAGAGTGGAGAGACCGGAAGTGGCCATAGAGAAGGCAGGAAACCGCGCGAGAAGAAGAGAGACAGTGGGGAGAGAAAAACGGAGAGCAAGCTGCACGACCTAAGGAGGAGGCCGGGACACGAGAAAGAAACCGCAGCGAACAAGGATGAAACCGCAGCGGGCTGAAGAGAAGAAGCTGCAGCGGCACGGTGGCAGGATACCAACGGCCAGGAAGCAGACCAAAGTGCAGGGAAGAGGTCGCGCGAACTGAAAGAGTCCAAGCGAACAGAAGAGAAGAGGAAGTAAAGAAACCAAGCCGCGGAGACATGCCGCGGAAAGGAGAGACAGGCCGCGAGAACAGGTCGCGGGAAGGGGCAAGCCGCGCGAACAAGAACAGCGGGCAGGAGAGAAATCAAGCCGCAAAAACAGGCCGCGGAGAAGAAAGAAGAAGCCGCGAGATCAGAGAGAGCGTAGTCAGGAGGAAAGGACCGAGTCCTCTGATACCATGTAAAAGTAGCGAATACGCTGCTAAAAAATGGACAGAAATTTGAATAATTAAAATTTTATTATCCAAAAAAAGATATCATTTACAAAGGTATGACCCCCCTTTTATAGAATGGAGGAGATATGAGAGAGTACAAACAAACAATGTGGGACTAAACATGTACAGGGCTGAGCTGCTAGATTTAAAGAGGCCGCACAGGCCGCGCGGTTAGACAGAAGGGTTAACCGCTCGACAACTCCAGCGGGATAAGAACAAGCCGCAATAGGAGATCGATAGACCGCCCGGTCTCCAGGCTTCTGAGTGAGACCGCCAGACCGCTCGGTCACCAAACCGCCAGACAAGACCGCAAGGCCGCCCGGTATAATACTTCAACATCTATGAAGCTAGAGACTAAGACTTATGAAAAATATAACGAACTTTTGATTTCGCCGATCCTTCTACAAAAATAGGCTGGCTAAAGCGAATCTCTCCCGAGAGCTTGCTACTAGCCTCTCCCTAGATCTAACCCTAGGGGTGTGCATGAAAAACCGAAAACCGACAAAACCGCCCCGAACCGCCCAAACCGAACCGATTTTACACCGAACCGAACGACTTGGTTCGGGTTTGGTTTTCTTCTCTGAAAAACCGAATCACACCGACTAATAATACATGTAAAAATATTACTAATAATGATCTTGTAACTATTTCTATTAACTAAAATATGTGCACAAATTATATCAACTTAATAATTTTTATATCATTTAAGTCAAAATAAATTTTTGTAATGCATATTTTATGCATCAAGAAGAATTAAATATTTTGTTTAACTGATTTTATTTGTATCTTTTTATATTTATTACTCGATTTCGCAATAAAAATATTCAATCATAATTTTTTTTATGTAATATGAGTTATTAGTGGTAATATATCATATGTAAATAAAGCTTGATGATATTTATTTTTAATTATCATATCTTTTTAAAATTTTCTTAAGATATTTAAATACACAATTATTTTAAATAGTATAATTGAAAACCCGAAAAAACGAACCGAGTAAACCGACCAAAAAACCGAACCGAACCGATAAACATCGGTTCAGTTTCGGTTTGGGTCCAAACCAACCCAAACCGAACCGCTTGCACCCCTATCTAACCCCGATCTAGACGTTGCACACAAAGTAGCGATTTCTCCTTAAGCCGCACAAGGACTTGGACGTTACTCACAAGGCGACGATTCTCTCCTAAGCCACGCAAGGACTTACACGCCACACACAATTCGGCGATTTTCTCTCTCGATTACAACGAAAATAAAGAACAAGACAAAATGAAAACTTTAGAATTAAAACTCTCTCTAAACGAAACGCTGAAGATGCCGAGGAATCCTTTCCAAGGCTGCTTCGAATGTCGTGTACGAGCCGTCGATCTTTCACACTTGAACTTTCTTGGGAGAATGGAGTAATTCTGAATGTTGGAGCTCTCTAGATCAGTTGCACAGGAAGGAATACTCCAGATAATTGAATTTGTGATCTCCACAAGAAAAATAAGCCATTTTTATACTCTGGGGATAACGCCTGGCGACATTGGCTATCGCCGATCAGCGACATTGGTTATCACTCAACGCTTTCACTGTTTGATCCTCTATCGCCGGTTGGCGATACTGGATGTCGCCGGACGATAACGCCTTACCTGCACATAGACGTTGAGCGCATTGAGTTCACTCAACGCTACACCCATTGTCGCCGGGTGGCGATACTGGATGTCGCCGGGCGACAATGCCTTAGGTCCTCTGTTCTGACCTGAATCAAAACCCAAATGCTATTTGTGTTAGACCTGTGATATATACACATCAGAAACACCCTATGATCAAATACAACCGAGATTTGTTATAACAAACCAAGAAGCATGAAACACATGCTCCAACAATCTTCACCTTTTGATAATAACAAATCCACTTAAAAAGAAATCATGGATGATCTATAAAGCGTTAATAAATATGATTAACAAGACTAAACATTTGTATGTGCACAAAACTCCTTTTGGATGTAACACTCCCCCTACTTGTGTACTCCCTCTACATGTGTACTCCCCGTAAAGCGAAACAGATTGAACTAATGTATTTTCATTATGAATGGTTTCTCAATAGATTCTCCCCCTTTTGGTATTGTCAAAAGAAACAACAGAGTGATGCGGAAGCAAAAATAGGAAAAACCGACAATTGAAGAAACAAGTATAGAACATGTGAAACAATGTATAATAATGAAGAATGTGAGTGAAGACTAACATTGTTAACTTTCATCCATTTATATCATAGACATATACTCTAGTGAAGATAATATAAAATCATTTGCTGTCCAATTCTCATGAGAAGAAATTTTAGAGAAGATAATGATGTGCAAATGTGAGAGATTGATGAAAACACATAATGGGAATCCTTACAAATATGTGAACACGTGAAATGTGAAAAAACAACATAACATAGAAATATATGTACCAAAGAATTCAGAGCACAAAGATTAAAGTTATATTCATATAAAGGTTTCACAAGGCACTTTACAATTCTTTTCAAAGTGTTCAACCTCACATGCTTATTAAGAATTATCATGAGGGTAAGTAGTGTTTGATGGAGATTCCTTGTCAGCCTTTTTTCTTTTCACCTTGCAACACATCAACAAAGACGTGGAATTTTTATTGTTTAATAACTTTTTGTTTGCCTTTTTTTTTGTTTGGCTTGACAAAAGAGTCTGAATTCACTTGTGTGACCATATAGGATAGTCAAATATGAATTGTGCAAAGAAAACAAGGTTAAAGTAATAGTGTCAGCATGAAATCTAGTGGTTATGATAGAACATTCACAATTCACATATGTAGTAAGGTGAAGTCATGTGTAGATTTCCACAATTATAGGTGTGAGAACATTATCATAACTAAAACATGTATCATACTTAGATGCATGCGTAAACAATTTCAGAAGTATAATACATTAGGAGAGATATATATAGAATATGATACTCAAAATTATAGAATATACATTGTACCATGCCTAAACATAAGAGGACACTAGTGCAGTGGATAACAAGAATTTCTGAAGATTTTGGGCAGATCTGGAGTTTTTAAGATAACGCCTGTCGCCAGGCGACAGTGCAGTTTAATTTTTTTCACACTGCTGGTTGGAATTCTGTGTTGTAATATTAGTTGAATTATTCTGTGATTTAAGTGTTGGTGTAGTTCTGTTTTGACTCATATTATTTTGGTGTTATTAATTATAATTATCATTTTCTCTTAATTAAAGTTCATTTTTTGTTTCATTATTATGTCAATTCATTAGCTTGATATGTCCAGAATTCCTAGTTTTAGTCTTAGTAATGAAAAACGGGAATCTGGAAGTGATTTTGTGAAAATATCGGCAAGCTGTAAATCGGTGCCTATAAAACAAACTTTATTTGTATTTTGCTTAATGTGGTCTCTAATGAAGTGATGGTGTACATCAATATGTTTGGACCTATAGTGATGAACTAGATTGTTTGTTAAGTTAATTGCACTTTTGTTATCACGCTTTAATTCAACTGTGTCGTAGTTAATTCCAAAGTCTTCTAATGTCTGTTTCATCCAAAGAGCCTGTGCACAACAACTATCTAGTGCTATATTATTCAGCATCGGTGGTGGATAAGGCAACAAAATTATGTTTCCTACTCGACCAAAAAATTAGTGAAGGGCCTATAAAGTGACAAGTGTCACTTGCACTCTTACGATATAATAAATAACCAGCATAATCAGAATCAGAATAACCATGCAAAATAAAGATGTCATTGTGTAGATGCCACAAACTTATCTTAGAAGTACCAATAAGATATATAAAAATTCATTTAACCGCTTTTAAATGAGATTCTTTGAGATTAGCCTGAAATTTAGCACATAAGCATACTACGAACATAATATCAGATCTAGATGCAGTTAAATACAAAAGAGATCCCGTCATTTCTCTATATAATATCTGATTTATAGAAATTCATTTTTCATCTTTTTTCTAATTTCAAAGAGACTCATAGGGGTATTAACATGTTTTAGATTTTCAAATCCAAATCTTTTTAAAACATTATGAATGTATTTAGACTGATTAATTTGAAAACCATCACGTCCTTGTGTAATTTGAAAACCAAGAAAATAAATGAGTTCTCCTATCGTGCTCATTTCAAATTCATTTTTCATAATTTCTACAACATTGTCACATAACTTTTCATTAGTTGATCCAAAAATAATGTCATTAATATATATTTGCAAAACTATAAATCATCATGAACATGTTTAATAAAAATTGTACAATCAGCACTACCCATTTTGTAATCATTTTTTAACAAATATACAGTTAATCTATCATACCATGTTTGGGATGCTTGCTTTAAATCATAAAGAGCTTTTTCTAATTTAAAAACATGATCAGAAAATTTATCATCATCAAAGTCTGAAGGTTGTTCTACATAAACCTCTTCTTTAATGTACCGGTTAAGAAAAGCAGTTTTGACATCCATTTGAAATAATTTAAATCTTTTAAAGCTAGCAAATGCAAGAAAAATTATAACTGCTTCTAAACGTGCTACAGGCGTAAAAGTTTCATCAAAATCTATTTTCTTCAATTTGTGAATAACCTTTTGCTATAAGTGTAGCTTTGTTTCTAGTGACCCTAGATTCACTATCCATTTTATTTTTAAAGATTCACTTAACGCTTACAACAAGATGATTTGATAGTCTTTTTACTAGTTTTCAAACCTTCTTACGTTCAAATTGACTAAGCTATTCATTATAGCTAAAAACTAAGAATTATCATTTAAAGCGGTTTCTACATCTTTTGGTTCTGTATCTGATATAAAGTATAGGTTTGAAAATAAATCATGTAAAGATGAACGAGTACTTACCCCCCTCGATGGTTCTCGAATAACCAATTCTTGTGGATGATCTTTTGAAAATCTCAGTTCACTTGGAGGCACACATTCTTGCACTTCTTCTTCTGGTTCTTCTTTATCTTTTTTTTTTCTCCAAGTATTTCATCATCATCCGACCTTTGTAGTGGGAAGGGCTCTTCATCTTAACCTGTATTGTTAGTTTCTACTACTCCAATGCTGATGATCTTTCCTTTTCCATTATTGTCGAATGTGACTACTCCTCCTTTCTTTATCTCTAGGCTAAGAACTTTGATTTGTTGCTCGGCATGTGCTTGAAACACCCTGAGTCCAAGTACCACACATCTTCTTTGTCCTTAGCCTACCAACACACCTAGAAAGAGGATGAGAGTAAAGATCTGGTTACCCAAGTGGTTCCTCCCATAGTGTAGGTGGAAGGCTTAGGTACCCAGACTTGTTTAATAGAACAATGTCTCGTCTTCTTACAAGTATGAGTTGTGTGACCAAACTTATTACATTTGACACACGTGATGAAAGAAGTTGACGGGTTTTTCAAAATGAGTTTTGAATTTTTGTTGGGAGCAGCAGTGACAGTAGATTGAGTATTTTTATTTTTAACAGGCGATTTTTTGAATTTTTCCTTATCGCCGGCGACAATGGATGTCGCCGGGCGTTAGTGTTCTGGAGAGTATCCGATTCCAAATTTTGTCGAACCATGACATTGGCTCGCCAAAATCATATTCAGTGATTTTTGGCCCATTCCAAAATTGTTAATTGTCATTTCTAAATTACGGACTCAGCCTCTCAATGCGGTGTTTTCAACAATTATGGTGTTGTATCTGTTTTCGAAGGTCTTTTTGCTGCCTTCTACTTGAGATTGAGAAAGCTTTAGAGATCTCTCTAAGGTCTCTTTTTCTTTTGTAAGAGATTCAACCCAAGACCGAGACTTAAAGAGATCTTTCTCAAGTTTTAGTATTCTTGTCGAAGAGGGACAATCCTCTTGACAAGTTGATTTATCAGATTTAAGTAATTTAATCTCATTTAAACTTTTATCAAAGTAATTGCATGTTCTTAAAAATTCTGTATATAAATCTTCATAAGATGGAGGATTTACCTCAGTGTCGCTCTGGACACTGCTTTCATCATCAGATGATGAGACGTCCTTTCCCATCTGGCACATGTTGACCTCCTCTTCAATTTCTGAGCTCGAACTACTTGATTCCTCAGATGTGACGTCATCCTAGGTTTCCGCCTTTAGAACTTTCTTCTTATATTTCTTCTTGTGTCGCTTCTCCTTCAGTTCTTTCAAATATTTTGGGCACTTTCTCTTTACATGACCAATTTTCCTGCAGTGGTAACACTCGGGTGGTGGTCTCTCTTCTACATCCTCTCCATCAACTTGAGCTTTTCCTTTTCTATACACAGATTCTTGATTCTTGAAAAATTTTCTGAAAAAATTTTTTCTTTCAGGATTTCTCATAAATTTCCTAAACTTCTTCACCAACAGACTTTCTTCATCTTCTTCCTCATCCTCATCAGACTCACTTTCAGCAACTTTTTTGGATTTCAACGTCAATGCCTTTTTGCTCGGCTCCACATTGTACTCTTGTTGTTGAATCCTCAGTTCCACTTCATGAGTTTTCAGGTTTCCTATTAGATTCTCAATTTAGAGAGTCTTTAGATCATGTGACTCCGAGATGACAGTCACTTTTGGGTTGAACTTCGGGGGAAGTGACCTAAGGATCTTCCTTACTAGATCTCCATTTGAAAAGCTCTTTCCTAGAATCTTCGAGTCGTTTACAATTTTTTTGAACCTCGTGTACATGGAGTCTACGACTTCATTTGGTACGGCGGTGGCGTTTGCTCCCGGCGGGTCAAAATGGAGAGTTGGAACCGGAGGGGGGGAGGCGGGGTTGGAAAAACGGCGTTTGAGGGTCTTTTTCTTCTTGCGGCGGGTGCAAACGGAGCAAACGCCGTCGGCGCCTTGTTTGTTTACCCGCCGTCCGACGGCGTTTGCTCCAAAAGCCCGGCGAAAACGGCGAAACAAACGAAGCCTACATCTTCATCGACCTCCATCTTGAATTTTTCGAATTCAGATTCTAACTGGAATAACTTGGAGTCTTTCACCTGCGATGTACCTTCATAAGTAACTTCAAGTAAGTTCCATATATCATATGCAGTTTCACATACACAAACACATTAAATCCAGTTCTATCTAACGCGCAGAATAAAGCGTTAATTGCTTTTGCGTTATTTTTGCATCAAAGCTTGTTAGAGTCATCCCACTTATCTTTGGGTTTTTTCATGCTAACACTTCCAACTACTGTTGTAGGTGGAGTGTAGCACGTTTCAATCATGTCTCATACTTCGATATCGAGAGTTATTAGAAACATCGCATTAGAGCTTTCCAATAGTTATAGTCAGTGTTAGTGTATGTGAAACTGCACCATTACTCCCGGTGGTAAAAACGATTTCGGAGTAACTTTCCTCTGATACCAAATGTTGGATCTTGCAACGCTCTTAGAGGGGGGGGGGTGAATATGAGTTAACAATTTTTATTTTAAATCAGAGTTTACTTGACAAAATAAGTGGAGAAATTAAAACTAATTTTCATAAATCAAACTAAAAACTTAGAAATGTATATAAATGAAAATGACAGAATTTATTTCTAAAGCAATAAAGATGAATACAACAAGTCTCTATGAAGCTAGAGACTAAGACTTATGAAAAATATAACAAACTTTTGATTTCGCCGGTACTTCTACAAGAACCGGAAGGCTAAAGCGAATCTCTCCCTAGAGCTTGCTACTAGCCTCTCCCTAGATCTAACCCCGATCTAGACGTTGCACACAAGACATCGATTTCTCTCTAAGCCGTACAAGGACATTGACGCCACTCACAAGGCTGTGATTCTCTCCTAAGCCACGCAGGGGCTTAGACGCCACGCACAAGACATCGATTTTTTCTCTCGATTGCAATGGAAATAAAGAACAAGACAAAATGAAAACTTCAGAATTAAAGCTCTCTCTAAATGAAGCGCTGAAGATGCCGACGAATCCTTGTCAAGGCTGCTTCGAATGTCGTGTACGAGCCGTCGATGTTTCGCGCTTGAACCTTCTTGGGAGAATGAAGTAATTTTGAATGTTGGAGTTCTCTGAATCAGTTGCACAGGAAGGAATACTCCAGATAATTGAATTCGTGATTTCCACAGAAAAATAAGCCATTTTTATACTCTGGGGATAACGCCTGACGACATTGGCTGTCGTCGATCGGCGACATCTTATCTGCTGACTCGTGTCCCACGTATTCGCTATTTTCGCATCCCAGATCTATCACGTCAAATCGTGCACTGTCTCTCTGGCGATATCGATGTCGCCGAGTCACAAAGATAGTAACTGCACATAGGCGTTGAGTGCGTTGAGTTCACTCAACGCCACACTGTTGGTAGGCGTAGAGTGCGGTGAGGTCACTTAAAGCTTTCACTGTTTGATCCTATTTCGCCGGTTGGCAATACTAGATGTCGCCGGGCGACAACGCCTTAGCTGCACGTAGACATTGAGTGCGTTGTGTTCACTCAACGCCATACCCACTGTCGCCGGTTGGCGATACTGGATGTCGGGTTGGCGATACTGGATGTCGTCGGGCGACAACCTTAGCTCCTCTGTTCTGACCCGAATCAAAACTCAAATGCTATTTGGAGTTGTGATATCTGCCTGCACATCAGAAACACCCTATGATCAAATACAACTGAGATTTGTTATTAGCAAATCAAAAAGCGTGGAACACATGCTCCAACACACCTTACTTCAAGGAACCCTAGGGTCACCTTCTTGCTCTACCTCACATGTCATGACACTTGTCATGTCCTAAATCAAGGGTCTCGTGGTCGCGAAGGGCTGCGACCGACTTCCCGGCCGGCCGCCTCCACGCCCTCGACCGCGAGGGGCCACGACCGGCCTCCCGGCCGGCCACCGCCGCGCCTCGCGACAGCGTGCACGCAGTTGCGGTCGGCCTCCCGACTGGCCGCCGCCATGAGGTCCCACGCACGCGACCGCGAGGAGTCGCGGTCGACCACCCTCCATGCCTCGTGGCCGTGAGGGCCTGCGGCCAGCCTGCCACCGCTCCCTCCTCGGTCGGCTTCTCGCCATCGTGGTCTCGTCGCCGACCACCACCTCCGACCGACCCTTCTCCACCGTCAGATCGCCACCACACGATCTACGCATAACCACCTCGTGTGACCACCCATTATGGGGGGCTCAGATAGCCGAAATACTAATCAGTATGCTCATTGTAAATCCCTGGAAAATACGCGACATAAAGTATGAGGTTCCTGTCTGCAAATGACACATATGGTTATTATGATTTGTGGATAACCGCATAGCCACCCCGAAATCCTATAAATAGGAACTCAGGGCCATTTTTCATTCCATCTTCTCCTTCTCCGATTTCATCTCCTACGTGCACAAGAGCTCCTCCAAGATCTCCTTCGCCTTCGAAGACTCTTTTGAAGTTCTTTGAGCGCCTTGAAGATCCTTCGAAAGCCTTCATCCTCTATTGAGCGCTCCTCCGCACGCACTCAGCAACAAACATTCTGTGCGCAGCACGCTCAGCGCTCACAACTCCCTCAACTCAACAACGAGTCCTCCAGTCGACAACAAGTTAACCGCCCCAGACTCCTAAGCGCAGTAGGAGACAAGCCACAAAGACTAAGGCGCGCATAAAGCGTCACTCAAAACTCCAAGCGGCAGTCAAAGACTTCAGTGCGCTCAAAGCACATCACTACCCATTGTAGCAAGCAAAGGACTTAGCTCCACGAGTGATGACATGTCATCCTCTGAGCACATTTCTCTCTCCCCCAACAATTGTAACAAGGAGCGGCCCGTCGCCCTCAATTTTCTTGCAAAGCATTGTACAGCTCCAACAAATAGTGAAGTTTGGTTGGCACAATCCCGACCACGTGATTTTTCACATCTTTCCTAGGTTTTTCATGTTAAAAAACTCTCTTGCCAGCCGTCTTCTTTTTATTGACTGTTTGCTCGTTCGACCGCTCCCGGGCTAAAGACGATGCGATCTAGATCGGCCTACAGGAGTCTCAAGTTGGCCGCAACAGTGTTTCCTAAAATATGCAGTACATCGCATCTATCCTTGATGTATAGGCGGGTTTAAAGAAATGAACAACCTCAAAAGATGAAAAGCAATCTTGGAAGCTGAAATGGAAACGGTAGAGAAAATCCACATCCGACACTATTATAATATATATTTTAGGGTTATTTACCGGGACATCCCGTGGGAGTTTGCATAATTACAAGTTGCACCTCTCTATCTTTGAAAATTACATTTACCCCTTTCATTAGAAATATCGATAAAAATGATGAAATTTGTCAAATTATTTTTGGTTTCAATTTTATCCTTTGTAATGACTACATTGAAAGGTGTGACATTTTTCTTTAGAAATATAGATGGAAAGTGATAAAATTTGTCAAATTATTTTATGATATTTGAATTTTACCCTTTGTAATAACTCTATATTCAAACGGGTGCTTTAAATTTTGTCATTTGTAATGAATCAAGAATCATTTTAAAAGTATAAAATTTAAATATTATAAAATAATTTAGCTGATTTTATCATTTTTCATCCATATTTATAACAAAATGGACATTTTTAAAAACTGGGTAAACTTGGAGGGAAAGTGAATGTAATTTCAAAAGATAGAGGGGTGCAACTGTAATTGTACAAATTCTAAGGGGAGGTCCCGGTAATTAATCCTATATTTTATCATAAATATATAATAGACAATGTGTCTGTCACAATTACCATAATTTATTACGAGTGACAGGCACGGGGCTCCGCCCCTACCGCAAATCACGACAGTACCTCAATTGCGATAGTGCACGGAGGCCCCCGTGCCCCACATGACTTTATCTCAGCCACGACATCGTCCGGGTGTGATGACGCTTCCGCTGCTCGCAAACTCCTGAGTGTTATATTCCGCTCGTTGCTCATTTTTGCGGTGTGCACGGGAGTTTGTGAGCGGCCAGAAGAACATATTTTTTTAGGTGATTGTTAATCGCAACTCGTTATTTTGATAGTCGCACCCCAAAATCTTTCAATTTTTCACGCCTATTCGAAATACGCCTTGTACATGCAATATCAGGAAAAGTGTTTAACACGAAAGTTGTAGATATCGACGAGTTCTACAACTTTCGTGTAGATCACTTTTCCTAAAAATGCATGTACAAGCCGTACTTTGGAAATATGCTCAGGTTTTGCGTCTTTTCAAAATAAGTCTTGTACATGCAATTTCAGGAAAAGTGTTCAACACGAAAGTTGTAGATCTCGTCGATATCTACAACTTTCGTGTTGAACATTTTTCCTGAAATTGCATGTACAAGGCGTATTTCGAAAAGGCGCGAAAAATTGTGAGATTTTGGGGTGCGACTAGCCAATTACGGGTTGCGGTTAACATATTTTTAAAATAAAAAAAAACAGATTTTAAAAAATGAATACTTTTATTAAAGAGGGATAAAATGGAAAGTAAATGCTTAGCCAAAAGGGGTTTTCCCTTATAGATGATAATTTTAGAAACATCATTAGCAACTATAAAAGCACGTGTAAACAGACAATTTAAAGTAATAGAAAATATTTTGTGCACTATTTTTATTATCTAAAATTAGTTTTTATCATGGTACCAATGCAATTATGATCCGTAGCTTCCTTAAGCGCTAACTCTACTATCCCTTCGCCTTTCACCTTCAAATACTCCATTACATCAATCCCAATCTTCTTTGGAGGGTAGTATGTATTCTAGTATATATTTAGATCATTTTTTTTCTCGCAAGGAGTTTTGAACCTGATTGTCAATGGTAATTATTAGCTGACAGAAGACTCCTTTGCTAGCACCTGGGACAAGAACCAATTAAATTAATATTCCGAGTGTTAGATATAGTGTACACTCTGTACGGTAGAATTAGCTTAGGCTCACCTAGGTGTTGTGGGCACCCTCTCTCCCTTGTACATGTATATATATCTTGGTGATTATGTGAAAATTGTGCATTGATTTTTTCCCTATGGTATCAGAGCGAAGGAAACTGGCATCTGCCATCGCTGTTTCTTCTCGTCGCGCATCACGACCTGCCAAGCCCCGTCGCGCGTCCCGTCGCTCAATCCCATCGCGCGCCCCGTCGCGTCACCGCGCATCGCACCGCCAGTCTCGTCGCTATTTCTTCTCTCACGACCCGCCAGTCCCGTCGTTTCTTCTCCACCAGTCCCATCGCTTTTCTTCTCCTCCAATACCACGACTTCCCCAGTCCAGTCGCTGTTTTCGTGAGCCGGCGCCAGCCAAGGCCTGTCATTCGCGAGTACTCCGATCTCCCTACTGTCGGGGCCCGTCAAGCCCAGATCCGCTTCTGGCCCCCTGTGTTGCGTCCGCTTGCGCCGATTGACTCCGCTGGCTCCGCACCACATTCCTTTCAATCAGCGTTTTTTTATTCCTTCTGTGCTGCAGCCCGTTCCTTTCATCGTATAACCCTGCCTGTCTCCTCCGCTACCTTCTGTAGTCGCCAGAACTCCTCTTCCGGTTGCTCCTGCAGCCCCGATGGCCTCGTCTTACTCATCTACCTTTCTCCAGAAGGCGGATGACATTCTCAATGGACGAAAATACAAGGCATGGTCTGCCACCGTCAGCGTGATCCTTCGTGGTCTAGATCTACTGAACTACATTGATGGCTCTGAGCCTGCTCCGCCTCCACCTGCAGCCTCTTCTGTGGATGATTCTTCCACTGTTAGCACTATCGTTTCCGTCCAGCGCTCCAACATGACAAAGTTGCGCTCGGACGACTCTCGTGTGATAGCCGTCATCTGTCAGTCCTGCGAGCTCCCATTCGCATGACCGTATACCAGCTACCTACTGCCAAGGCGATATGGGATCACCTGTGTCGTCTCTACCTGCCTTCTAGTCAGGCTCCGTACTACTCTCTGTTTCAGACTCTTGGCGTATGCTACCAGCGTGATCGATCTGTCCAGACCTTCTTTGTCGAGCTCCTAGACCTTTGGCGTCAGTGCGATGAGATGGCTCCTTCCCCCTGCATTACTTGCCCTCAGTGTGTTGCCACATCTCGGGATCACGACTTTCAGCACATGTATGAGTTTCTTATGCGCTTACGCCCTGAGTTCAAGCCTGTTTGTGCCCAGCTTCTGCACCGAGATCCTCCACATTCTCTCAGCGATACGTTGGCTTTGGTAATTGCTGAAGAAACTCGTCTCCACTCCTTGGACACTACTACGCCTTCTGGTGTGCTGACTCATGTTGTTCTTGTTGCTCCTGAGTTTCCACTGTAGTACTCTCTTATAAGTACTCCTCGGCTGCCTTCGCCTGGTTATAATGCACCGGTGTGGTCTGTTCCTCGTCCTCCAGTGCTCTCTACTGCTCAGTCCAGTGCTCCTTGTCGACAGTCTGTCCGCTGTCACTACAGACAGTTCATTGGCCACGTCAAATCTGAGTGCCACAAGCTTTAGAGGGCTCAGCAATCTGGTCAGCAGCGTGCTCCTGGTGCTCCTCCAACTTATTTCTCTGCTATGACACAGTCATTCTCTGTTTCTGAGTTTGCCCAGCAGATTGCCCGGCAGTTATCTCACGGTTCACTGCATCGCTCCTCTGCCTCTGTGCTCTCCCCGGATGTCTCTGGTGTCTCTGTCTCTCAGTCGGCTACCTCCGCCTTTGCAGGTATCTCCTCCTCGGGCTGGTTGCTTGAATCTGGAGCTTCTTTTCACATGACCTATGATGTCACCCACCTCTTGTCTTGTCAGCCCGTCTCGTCTGCGCATAGTGTTATGGCAGTAGATGACATTATTCTACCATACGAAGCACGGATACGCCAAAAATAGCGCCGTACCCGTACCGGGTACGTTTCCGGTACGGATACGCGTACCGAACGGCGCGATTCGCTGTTTAGGGCTTTTATTATCCCGTCGCGCCGTCGCACTGTTGCTCCCGTCTCCCGCGTCGCAGGCTGCTCCCGTCTCCCGCGTCGCAGGCTGCTCCCGTCTCCCGCGTAGCAGCCGCGCGTCGCAGGCTGCTCCCGTATCCCGTCGCAGGTAGCTTCTTCTTCTGCTGCTGCTTCTGCTGCTTCTGCTTCTGCTTCTTCTGCTTCTTCTGCTGCTTCTGCTTCTTCTTCTTCTTCTGCTTCTTCTTCTTCTTCTTCTTCTTCTTCTGCTTCTTCTTCTTCTTCTTCTTCTTCAGATAGACATTCGGGTCTCACCCCTAAGGCCCTCATCCTGGACTGAAATGTCCAGGACTGAATCCTGGACTGAAATGTCCAGGACTGAATCCTGGACTGAAATGTCCAGGATTCAGTCCAGAAACCTGGACATTCCAGTCCAGGATCCTGGACTGAATCATGTTATTTAATTGCATTTGTGATATATAAATATATAATTATTATATTTAATACAACGTATCCTACCGTACCTGTATCCTTGTTTTTTAAAATTTGCCGTACCGCCGTACCGGATACGTATCGTACCCGGTACCCGTACCCGTACCGGTGCTTCCTAGATTCTACCCTGCACAGTCGTGGCCTCCTTCATACCACCCATATTCATATTCCTGATGTGGCGTACATACGCAAGTTATCCTTGAACCTTATATGCACCATTCAACTCACGTATCATGGTTGCCTTGTTATTTTTGATGAGTTTGTTTGTCGTGTGCATGATCGTCTGACATGGACACTCCTTAGAGTTGGTCGTCGTCGTAGCGGAGTATACGTTCTTGATCGTCTTCATCTTTCATCCACTCCATCGTCATCAGCGGCCGCCTCCTTTTGTGTGTTGCCACATCTCGGGATCACGACTTTCAGCACATGTATGAGTTTCTTATGCGCTTACGCCCTGAGTTCAAGCCTGTTTGTGCCCAGCTTCTGCACCGAGATCCTCCACATTCTCTCAGCGATACGTTGGCTTTGGTAATTGCTGAAGAAACTCGTCTCCACTCCTTGGACACTACTACGCCTTCTGGTGTGCTGACTCATGTTGTTCTTGTTGCTCCCGAGTTTCCACTGTAGTACTCTCTTATAAGTACTCCTCGGCTGCCTTCGCCTGGTTATAATGCACCGGTGTGGTCTGTTCCTCGTCCTCCAGTGCTCTCTACTGCTCAGTCCAGTGCTCCTTGTCGACAGTCTGTCCGCTGTCACTACAGACAGTTCATTGGCCACGTCAAATCTGAGTGCCACAAGCTTTAGAGGGCTCAGCAATCTGGTCAGCAGCGTGCTCCTGGTGCTCCTCCAACTTATTTCTCTGCTATGACACAGTCATTCTCTGTTTCTGAGTTTGCCCAGCAGATTGCCCGGCAGTTATCTCACGGTTCACTGCATCGCTCCTCTGCCTCTGTGCTCTCCCCGGATGTCTCTGGTGTCTCTGTCTCTCAGTCGGCTACCTCCGCCTTTGCAGATATCTCCTCCTCGGGCTGGTTGCTTGAATCTGGAGCTTCTTTTCACATGACCCATGATGCCACCCACCTCTTGTCTTGTCAGCCCGTCTCGTCTGCGCATAGTGTTATGGCAGTAGATGACATTATTCTACCATACGAAGCACAGATACGCCAAAAATAGAGCCGTACCCGTACCGGGTACGTTTCCGGTACGGATACGCGTACCGAACGACGCGATTCGCTGTTTAGGGCTTTTATTATCCCGTCGCGCCGTCGCACTGCTGCTCCCGTCTCCCGCGTCGCAGGCTGCTCCCGTCTCCCGCGTCGCAGGCTGCTCCCGTCTCCCGCGTAGCAGCCGCGCGTCGCAGGCTGCTCCCGTCTCCCGTCGCAGGCTGCTCCCGTCTCCCGTCGCAGGTAGCTTCTTCTTCTGCTGCTGCTTCTGCTTCTGCTGCTTCTGCTTCTGCTTCTTCTGCTTCTTCTGCTGCTTCTGCTTCTTCTGCTTCTTCTTCTTCTTCTGCTTCTTCTTCTTCTTCTGCTTCTTCTTCTTCTTCTTCAGATAGACATTCGGGTCTCACCCCTAAGGCCCTCATCCTGGACTGAAATGTCCAGGACTGAATCCTGGACTGAAATGTCCAGGATTCAGTCCAGAAACCTGGACATTCCAGTCCAGGATCCTGGACTGAATCATGTTATTTAATTGCATTTGTGATATATAAATATATAATTATTATATTTAATACAACGTATCCTACCGTACCCGTATCCTTGTTTTTTAAAATTTGCCGTACCGCCGTACCGGATACGTATCGTACCCGGTACCCGTACCCGTACCGGTGCTTCCTAGATTCTACCCTGCACAGTCGTGGCCTCCTTCATACCACCCATATTCATATTCCTGATGTGGCGTACATACGCAAGTTATCCTTGAACCTTATATGCACCATTCAACTCACGTATCATGGTTGCCTTGTTATTTTTGATGAGTTTGTTTGTCGTGTGCATGATCGTCTGACATGGACACTCCTGAGAGTTGGTCGTCGTCGTAGCGGAGTATACGTTCTTGATCGTCTTTATCTTTCATCCACTCCATCGTCATCAGCGGCCGCCTCCTTTTGTTTTCCTTCTGTGGGCTTCTCTGAGTAGCTTCACCGTCTTGATCATACCAGTGTTTCGCGTCTTTCGTCCCTCATCAATACTGGTCTCCTTGGTCGTGTCTATGTTGGTAAGTCTCACTCTTGTACTGGTTGTAAGCTTAGTAAACAACTACAACTCCCCTATCAGTCTAGTGAGTTCAGGTCTCGACGTCCTTTTGATTTAGTTCATTCAGAAGTATGGGGTCCTGCACCTTTTGTATCAAAGGGCGGACACCGGTACTATGTTATATTTGTTGATGATTACTCTCGTTATTACTGGATTTATTTTATACACTCTCACTCTGAGTTTTTATGTTATGTTACTTTTTCCATTATGGCGCGCACTCAGTTCTCTGCCTCCATGCATATTTTTTGTTCCGACTCTGGGGGGAGTACCTCTCTCATGCTTTTCGCAATCTGCTAGCTTCCCACGACACTCTCCCTCAGTTTGCTTGTCCTGGTGCCCACGCTCAGAATGACATTGCTGAAAGAAAGCATCGCCACATCATTGAGACAGTCCGCCCTTTTATCATTTCTTCTCACGTTCCTCCTCATTTTGGGCCGAGATTGTCTCTACTGTTGTCTATTTTACTAACATACAAGCCTCCACTTTTCTTCAGGGTCAATGTCCTGATGAGTGTCTGTACTCTTGACCCTCACGTTATACTCATCTGCGCATTTTTGGTTGTTGGTGTTGTGTTCTTCTCCTTCCACGTGAGTGTACCAGTCTTTATGTTCAATCTGTATCTTGTGTCTTTCTTGGATACAGTACTGAGCACAAGGGCTATCGATGTTATGATTCTGTTGCACGTCGACTGTGTCCTCTGTTTTCTCGACATCTATGACCCCCTCTGATGTGCAGTTTCTCACCCTTCCCAGACTCCCGCCACATGTCTCCTCCTCTCCACTGGTATGTTCACCCCCTCTCCCCTTGTTGTCGTCTACGCCCTCTCTGATTTTTCCAGGCTCATCTTCTCACTCCTCTTCGCCTCCCACTTTTCCTTCTGACGCGCTCATCATCCCCCTTACATATCACTACACTCGTCGTCTTCCGCCCGTTCCTCGTCTCCAGTGCCCCCAGACTCCGGTCCTGCCTCCTCCAGCGAGTGTCTTGTGGATGATCCTCCTGTGCGTCGCAACCCACCTCGTGAGCGACGTGGTCCTGACCGCCTTAGCCTCGCCACACTACCGCTTACCTGCCCTTTCTGTTACTGCTTGCAATACTCCAGAGCCAACTTCCTACCGTGAGGCTGCCCAGATACCTGAGTGGCAGGTTGGTATGTCTGCTGAGTTGGAGGAACTTGAGTACACTCGTACATGGGACCTTGTTCCTCTTCTACTTGGTGTTGTTTTGATTACTTGCAAGTGGGTCTTTAAGGTCAAGACTCAGCTCCGATGAATCTGTAGAGAGGTACAAGGCTTAGATAGTTGCTCGTGGTTTTCAGCAGGAGCAGAGGAGAGATTATGACGAGACCTTTGCTCCAGTCGTTCATATGACTACGGTTCGAACCCTTATTGCAGTTGCAGTTGTTCGTCACTGGTCTCTGTCTCAGCTTGACGTGAAGAATGTCTTTCTTCACTGTGATCTTCAACATGAGGTATACATGCTTCCTCCTCCTGATCTATCCTCTCCTTCAGACCTTTTGTGCCGCTTGAGACAAGCCCTTTATGGGCTCAAGCAGGTGCCCCACGCGTGGTTTGCATGTTTCAGCTCAGTCATTACACCCGTCGGTTTCCAGCCAAGTCCACATGATCCAGCTCTGTTTGTGCACTCCTCTCGTGATCAGACTCTTTTGTTACTTTATGTGGATATGATCATTACTGACGATGACCCTTCTCATGTGGCTTTCGTCAAGCATCACCTTCAACAGCAGTTTCAGATGACTAACCTTGGACAGCTGAGTTATTTTTTGGGCCTTGAGGTCAGCTCTATAGACCGCGTTTTTCAGCTCTCTCAACAATGTTACACATCTGATCTCTTAGCTCGGGCCGTTCTCTCTGGCTCTCGTACAGTGGATACTCCTATGGAGCTTCACCTTCAGCTACGTTCGGATGATGATGTTTCGCTCTCTGATACTACTCGTTACCGCCACCTTGTTGGGAGTTTCGTCTACCTCACCATTACTCGGCCCGACATTGCGCACGCTGTTCATGTGTTGAGCCAGTTTGTTAGCGTTTCCACCTCTGTGCATTACGGTTACCTGTTGCGGCTCTTGCGCTATCTTCAGACGACGACTTCTCGTGGTCGTGTCTTCAGCGACAGGTACCTACAACTTTGTGCTTGCTCAGATGCGACGTGAGCTAGTGATCTTGTTGACCGTATTTCTGCCACTGGTTTCTGTCTATTCTTAGGTTCTTCACTCATTGCTTGAAATTCCAAGAAACAAATTGGTGTTTCTTGTTCTAGCACAGAGGCTGAGCTTTGGGCCATGGACACCACCGCCGAGGCTATTATTTGGTTTCGTTTGCTTCTTGAGGACCTTGGTGTATCTTCTTCAAACCCACTCCACTCTATTGTGATAACACCAGTGTCATTCAGATTACTCTAAAATCAGTGAAACACTCACTCTCCAAGCATATCGGGGTTGATGCATTCTTCCTCCGTGAGCACTATGACCATGACACTCTTGCTCCTTCCTTTATTCCCTCCGAGCAACAAATTGCAGATTTGATGACTAAGCCGCAGACGAGAACCCAACATGCTTATCTATTTTCCCAACTCTCAGTGTATAATCCCTCGTGAGTTTGTCGTGGGTTAGATATAGTGTACACTTTGTGTGGTAGAGTTAGCTTATGCTCACCTAGGTGTTGTGGTCACCCTCTCTCCCTTGTACATGTATATATATCTCTCTGTGGTTATGTGAATATTATGCATTGATTCGAAAAAAGGGATGCAAGAGCTATACTTCTTATATATAGAGAGAAGTGACCGTCCTTTAGCGTCATTTTGGCTCCAGGTTACAGCTCCGTTGCGATCCTATTGTAACAAAGATTATTTTTTTTGGCATGTTTGTGTCGGTGTTCCATCGCCAACGGAGCCAAATTTTTTCGTTGCCAACAGAGCTTTCCGACAACAGCTGGGAGCAGCTTTCCAACGCTCACGTTCCCATAGCAACAACATCATTGTATATATAGGCGAGGGGTGGCAGTGACGTGCATCGTCGATTGGAGGCGAAGTCAAACTCCGACAAGGGTTGTAAAGGCTGCGGAGGCGTGCTCCGACATGGTCTGCGGAAGCATGCTCCAACAAGGGTTACAGAGGCGTGCTCCGGCAAGGACTGCGGAGGCGTGTTTCGGCAAGAGCTGTGGAGGTCTGCTCGGTTGCGTGGGTTTGGGTGGGAAGATGAACGGTGATTATATATATATTATTTAAAACTATAATAATAGTAGTTGTATTATTATTATTATTATTAGCACTAATATTATTAAATTTCTTAATTAATCAATATTAATTATAATTAAATTAAATTAAAATAAAAAAATTTCACCGCTGTTTTACTAAATTGTTTCTACATTCTGAAAAGCTCTGTCACCGTTGTTTTACCAAAATGTTTTTCCATTATGAAAAACTCCTCTCTCACAGTTCTATTTTCACAGCTCCATTCCCACAGCTCCATTTGCCTGCCACTGCCATCGCCGAAACAAATTGACCCTTAATTTTTAATTAATTTCAGTCTTTGACATGGTATAAGAGCTGAAACTGACATTGCTCCAATCACTTTCTAAGTCTCGCACCTTTCCTTCTAGTGAGAAAACCAGCCGTTTCATGCTCCTGCATGTTGCATCGATCGGTGCAAATCAATCGAAACGGGGTGTTGATCCCATTCTGGTCATTAGATCCACTTCAGTTTTCTTCCTCAACTTTGTATCTCTCCTCCCCATGTCATCCTAAAGGGATCTTTGGATTTATTGGTTGAATCTTCCTAGATTTTAGATTTAGGTTTTGGGGCTTCTTTCCTTTTGCTTAAGAAAAATATCTCTACCAATCAACTGCCTCGTCTATGACCCTCAAACTTTTAGAATGATGTGTTCTAGAGACTTGGCCGGTCTTAATAAGATGTTTATCTTTTCTTACAGTTCCGGTGATTCTTCAGCCTATTTTCGGCGACCATTCAGTGGGTATATTTGATTTAAATTAATCCTAAGTTTCTCTTGTCCTCAATCATTGTTAGAAATGTCAGTTGTTGATTCTAGGGTCTAATCAACTTTTGCTGGATTTACACAAGTTAGTCATGATCGTGCTCCTCAAATTACGATTATTTGCCTCGACAATACAGATTTTTTGTCTTTATCGAGGTCCATTACTTTGGCACTTTAGAGCCGGAAGATGTTTGATTGTGTAAATGTGAGCATAAGAGAACCCGCATAGGATACTGCTACTTGGGGGCAATGAAACTCCGAGAACTCATTAGTCATGTCCTAGATTATAAACTCTATGCAGCAGGCAACACTGAAAATGTTAGCTGACATGTTTGACATGTCGTCCAACATAAATGTTTTCGGGAGAAAACACCACGACATCGATATTTTAAGCAAAAATGTCTTTTTTGAAAATATTGCCCGATATATCGATTTTATCCGATATATCTTGCGATATTTAGAGGCTAGTATATTGACAAGAGTATTAAAAAAATTGTTTCTTTTAAGAGACTGAACCACAATATTTTGTTTTGTGCTTCATTCTTGCAATTTTATGCGCCTAACTTCGACAATTTCCTCGTTTCGATCTTATTTGGTGCTCTGTCATTTACTGCCGCCGATGATTTTTTATTGTGTAATTTATAAGCATGCATTATATGTCTATATGCTTATTGTATAGTTTATAAACATATATCATGTGTACAATTGTACATATTTACAAAAAATGTATGTATATATATATACAAGCAGTCGTGCGCGGGGGATCCCGTGCGGGCAACATTTGTTGAGGGGACAACATTTGACGAGGGGGCGACATTTGTCGTGGGAGTGACATTGGTCCTAGGGGCGACATTTATCGTGAGGGCGACATTCGTCGTGGGGGCGACATTCGTCGTGGGGGCGACATTCGTCATGGGGGCGACATTCGTCGTCGGGGCGACATTCGTCGCGGGGGGCGACATTCGTCGTGGTGTGCGACGTCTGTTGTGGGAGGCGACATCGGTTGTGGGCGGCAAAATCTGTCGTGGGGGGCTACATTGGTGGAGGATGTCGACATCGGTTATGGTGGTGGTGGGGGGGGGGGGGGGGGGGGCGACATCGGTCGTGGGTGGCATATCGGTCGTGGGGGGAGACATTGGTTATGGGGGGCATTGGTCGTTGACGGCGACATTGGTTATGGTGGGCATTGGTCGTTGGCAGCGACATTGGTCGGGGCCAGCGATATTGGTCGGAGGCGGCGACATTGGTCGGGGGCGGCGACATTGGTCGGGGGCGACGACATTGGTCAGGGGCGACGACATTGGTCGGGGGCGGCGACATTGATCGCGGGCGCCGACATTGGTCGCGGGCGCCGACATTGGTCGTGGGCACTCACATTGGACGTGAGCGCCGACATTGGACGTTGGGGACGACATTGGACGCGGGGGACGACATCGATCGTGGGTGGCATATCGGTCGTGGGGGGAGACATTGGTTATGGGGGGCATTGGTCGTTGACGGCGACATTGGTTATGGTGGGCATTGGTCGTTGACAGCGACATTGGTCGGGGCCAGCGATATTGGTCGGAGGCGGCGACATTGGTCGGGGGCGGCGACATTGGTCGGGGGCGACGACATTGGTCAGGGGCGACGACATTGGTCGGGGGCGGCGACATTGATCGCGGGCGCCGACATTGGTCGTGGGCACTCACATTGGACGTGAGCGCCGACATTGGACGTTGGGGACGACATTGGACGCGGGGGACGACACAGGTCGCCGGGAAAGTCATCGGTCGTGGGCGGCGACATTGGTCAGGGGCGGCGACATTGGTCAGGGGCGGCGACATTGGTCAGGGGCGGCGACAAAGCGTCAAGTAAGAGTGAAGGAAACCTCCACAAAGCCGACCTCCAACATCTTACCGCTGCTAAAACTCTGGTGCAAGTCTCTACATGTTCAGGCTAGCGGCTACTACATTGTAGGTTGCTATAACTTATCTAACTTGTAATGTTTATGAAAACATTCCAAAATGCAATTCTGAAGAAAAAAATGAAGATTGAATTTGTTGTGGAATGAATAAAACTGAAGGATTTTGGGCTTCTTACTAAGTGGGTTTGCTGCTACAGGAATGCAGGTCGCTATAACTGCATCTATTAGTTGATTTGGCTGAAGAGATCCAGGGTCTGGCGTAAAGTGTCAACAATTCTAGTTTGAACCGGAATGAAGACCTTATATAAATCAGAGAACAAAGTTAAAAAAATGAATTTTACTACCTTAATTAAATAAAGTGACATCAAAAAAATCCAAAAAGAACATACAAAGAACATTAAACATGAATAATGAAGGCTAGAATTATACTAAATGCTCTAATTGTGTTTTTTTCACTTTTTCCCTTTTATTTAATATTTTCACCCTTTCATCTAACATAACATAATGGAAATATAGCATGACACTAATTGAAGAGTGTCCATCAAAAGATAAGAGTCACCTAATTGTTTAGGCCACTAATTCCCCTTCTTCTAACATAACATGGTACGCACAGTATAAACAAAAAAGGTAATATAAATATTTGACTTTTAAACCAATAACAAAACTCATAACTGTTAAGAGTTGTGGAGTCGTAATATGCATGATTTAAAACACAAATTATGATGTTAGAGTTGTGTATACCTGTAATTCCGAGAAACTTTCAGATCCCCCAGCTTAGTGCTGCATAGAACAAAAAAAGTAAAAAAAATTCAAATATAGAAAATGAAGGGGGAGAGAAAATAAATGAACTAAATGGTAGAAATGAGATGCACTTGCAATTGTAGGCAACATAAACCTTTGATGAATCAAGCAAACAACTATAGATTCAAAGCAGAACAGAAGTGATTTTCACTAACCGGAGTCCATTTGAAGGAGTGATATCAATGTAGAGAACACAGCCATGCTCAGATCGAGGGATGAAGTAACTTACCTGTATCCCCCAAATGAGCGAGCTAGCAAGTTGAAGCAGGGAGTCCAAGAATTAGGAGTGAGTACTGTAGCTTCTAAGCTTAAGAGAAGGAGCGCATTCAAAGTAGTGACGTCAACGTAGAGCGCGATTCCATACTCAGATCTGCCCCAATATGAACAAATGGAGTAAAAGCTTCAGCAGTAAGTAGGTTACTTTCGCCAAAATTCAGAAAGTATCTTCGATTACCGAAAGAAAGACCAAAGAAGAAGAAAATAGCAGCACCAGGTAGCCATGATTAGGGCAGCATCAAGCACGCCTCGTGGCATAGAGGTTCGATTACCGAAAGAAAGACCAAAGAAGCTCTCCGTGCTTCTTCATGCGGAGCCGGTACATCGATGCAAGGGGAGCTTCTGATGAGATACATGCACATGAATCAATCTCTCCATATGAAGAACGCTTTGTCGGCGAGGATGCACCGTTGACCTGTGTTCTTTTTCGCAAGGAGGTTCTTAATCCTTGCAAGACATGTGAAGAATTTAAAAGGGGCCGCATATGGCAGAATTGATAGGAGCGCGCAAATGAAATATGTGCAGGAAAAGTTGTCGGGATGATGGAATTTACATTAAAACCAAATATTTTGAAATAAAGAGAGGATGTGAGGGGGGTATTATGGGATTAAAATGTTACACCAAGCTTCTTTATGGGTTTGCTTATATAATAAATATATATATATATATATATATATATATATATATATATATATATATATATATATATATATATATATATATATATATGAGATATACTGTGCGGGCAATCCTAAGGTACAAGCGTACGGGCAAGGGAATTTGGGGGTCAAGATAGTCTCAAAACGAAAAGTGATAAACATGAAAGTTGTAGATCTCAGCGAGTCGAACAACTTTCATGTTGATCACTTTTTGATTTGGAGCCGTCTTGGATCTCGATTTGGGCCCCAAAATCGGGGGCGACGGAACTGATACAGTAAACCGTTCCGCCGCCCCCGATTTCGGGGCCCAAATCGAGTTCCAAGACGGCTCTGAATCAAAAAGTGGTCAACATGAAAGTTGTTCGTCTCCCCGAGGTCTACAACTTTCATGTTGATCACTTTTCATTTTGAGACCATCTTGACTCCCAAATTCCCTTACTCGTACGGTCCTCACCTTAGGATAGCCCGTATATTATATATATATATATATATATATATATATATATATATATATATATATATGTGTGTGAATAAATTTACTTAAATATTAAATTTCAACATTGCAAAATATCCTGATATATCTCCCGCAATCACTTGTTTCTTGACACCAATGGCGATGAATTTGAAATTTGACATCTACAACCTTGGAGGTGATAGCTTACAATCACTTGTTTCTTGACACCAATGGCGGTGTTTGGAAGAGGGTTAAGTCCTGTTACTCTAGAAAAGGGAATTATGCCTCGATATTTCGGCTCAGAATGAATATCTTTCTTGTTCGTCATAGCGATCGTCCTTCATCTTCCTGACATTCAGAGTTCTCTCAATTATATCAGAAATACAATCACTGTTGTTTTCTTACCTTGCTTTGCCTTGGTGATGAGCTTCTCTTTAGGGTGTGGGATGAGTGCTCAAGTTTTTACATAGGCTCCATAGGTTTTTAATCCGATCATTGTGGAGATTCTGTATCACATGTCTATTCTTTCCTTACCTGAGATTTATAGTCTTGTATAGATGACTATAATCGTAGATGGTCATGGCTACCTGAACATGCAAAAAAAACTCTGCTTTTATTACATACTTGAACTCAGGTGGACACTGTTTGCGGGATTTTAGGCCAAGGGCTATAGATACGGATCATTGTGTTTATGACCATTGTCTTAAAACTCGGTGTACTAGTGGAGGGAACCTTCCTACCTTTTTTGTTCCAGCTCCCTTCACTGCTCCTCTCCAGGCGATTCAGTCCAGTTAACATTGCCTACACTTGCAGATGCCTCCAATGATTCAGCAGGACTATTCCGCGTGGAAGCCTCTTAGATCTCGCTCAGATGTCTCTGGTTCGGTGATTTTATTTTTGTTCGGTTTGTTTGGCTTAGGGTGGCCACTCTTGTTCCCACCAAGTTGTGCCAATATGGTGACATTTCTGCCTCTTCGCCAAGTGTCTTGGTGCCACAAATTAGCGATCCTTAGAGAATTCATGGCCACACTGGCTTGTTGACCACTGTGCTACGTGATAGGACAAATTATCTCAAATGGTCCCATGCAGCTCACCATGTGATTTGTAGCCATCAGATATTTGAATACATAGATGGGATTGTTGTGGAGTTGCCTAAAATTGATCCATCCTGAATGCGTTGGGACTCGGAAAATTCCCTACTCGTCTTCTGATTCCTTCATTCTCTGGCCTCCAAGGTGCATTAGAGTTATATGTTTATGATCTCGGTCTATGAGATTTGGATTTGAGCCCGTGAAATGTAATCGCAGATTGACGGCTCCACCAGGTATATAAGCTTGCTCCTTGGATTTTGGAGTTGTAGTCGCGATCCATGACTTTCGAGATACTCTATCAGGAACTTGACTATTTTGAGCATTTCACCCTTTCATGTACTATCAATGTGATTTAGTTGTATAACAAAGATTAACGATGTCATATTCATGTCTTCTTGATGGGCTTGAACATGAAGTCCGATATGGTTCAGACTCACATCCTCCATCACTCGCCTCTCCTTTCTCTTCATGAGGCATTTGATATAATTCACGGGGGCAAAGGTTGTCAAAAATCTCTCTGCCCAAGCATCTCAACTAATTGGTCTTCCTTGGTTAATTTTGTTGGGGTAACATAATCACTTTTTTCCCTTCTTCTAATTACTATGGATACAAAGAACATGTCAGGGGAGGCGTACTTTAAATTCCATCCTCATCTTGATCCTTCTGGTCATGGTCATACCCTAGGCCGAGGGGGTTCTCACCCGCGGAGTTTGAGGCCTCATGATACCAGTTATTCCACAGAGGTTTATGAGGAGCCTCCCAAGTATGCCCCTTCATCGGGCCCTCAACACGCTCCCTCTTTTGGGACCTTCACTGCAAATGAATTTGACGCTCTCAGATTGCTGCTCATGCTGACTTAACATTTGGTGTCTCCGCCTCCTTTACCATAACAACTATTTCCAGTGTGCACAAGGCTACCGCCACAAATTCTTATTAAATCATCGCCTCAAGGGCTACGAATCATATGATCTTGTTTACCTCAGGTTTTGTTTCCTACACTCCATTATCTGGTAAGAGCAATGTCATCTCTATCAATGACACCTTATCCTCCATTGCCCGCAAATGCCACATCTCATGCTTTTCGTCCATTTCCCTCTCATTTGTTCATCATGTTCCTTCTTTTCCCTATTTTCAATTAGTAATATTGCTAGAGTTCTTAATTACTTTGTAACGTTCTTTCTCGACTCTTGTGTTTTTCAGGAACTGTACACAAAGCGGAACATTGATAGTGGTAGGGACCATGATTGCTTGTACTTCCTGGATCACCAGCTACTGTCTTCGGCCCCCTCCTCAACTACATGTTGCACCGCTATTGTTGAGGATGTTCAAAGATGGCATCAACGTCTCAAACATCCTTCCCTGCTTTATCTTCAAAAAACTTTTCCATTGATTAATGCCACTTAATAAAACTTTAATTTGTGAGTTGACTGAATATGTTAGACAAATCTTTTCACATTTGTCTTCTCCTACCTCTAGTCCTTTTTATGTCGTACATTCTCATGTTTGAGGGCCATCCACCCTCTTATCCTTCGTTGATTATTGATGGTTTGTTACTTTTATCGATTGCTTTTCTCGCTACCTGGGTTAATCTTCGAAAAAAGTGAAGTTTTCTGTTGTTTTCAAATTTTGCATTGGATGGTGATGATCCAGTACAAGGGCACAATCCATGTCCTTCGCAGTGCTAATGGGGGGAATACAATGACCGTGGTTTATTTGGTTTTTATTCGCTAATTATGATATTATGCATCAAACTATCTATGTTCACACATCCACCCAGAATTGGGTTGTTGATCATAAAAAACAAACACATCCTTGAAGTTGCTCGTTGTCTTCTCACCTCCATGCAATTTCTTAAATCTTATTGGGGCGCTATAGTTCTAACCGCTACCCATCTCATCAGTTGACTACCATCCCGAGTCTAAGACTATACTACACCTATCGATTCTCACCTAATTGTATCGTTCATACATCTCATTTGCTGCTTCATATATTTGGGTGCGTTTGTTTTGTCCACGTTCATGAACATAGGGACAAACTTAAATCTCGTGGTCAACTTTGTGTATTCATCGGTTATTCCTCCACCACAACGGTATCAGTTTTAACCCCCCCACCACCACCATCACGACTTTTTTTGCACCATGGATGTTAGCTTCCTCAAAGAAAAATTCTACTTTATGGAACTGATTCACTCCATTCGTACGAGGGAGACTGGTGACATTGCCAATGATATCTCCATTCCTCTTCCACTCATAGTCTACTTTTCATCCAAGCAACACCCTAGACTAGGTTACTCCTCGGTCTTTGATGTTTTCACTTCTGATTGTCTATCATCGCTGACAAACATGTACGCAGACCAACACCGTTCCACCCCTACCAGTACCCACTTCATACTCAAATTTTGGAGATGATCCTAATGTTGCTTTGCTGAAAGGTAAAGCGATTTGCATGCAACACTCTATCTCCAACTATGTTTTTTATCATCATCTTACCCATGCACACCAGACTTTTATTACATTGTTATCCTTGATCACCATTCCCAAGACATGGTAGGAAGCCATGTGTATCCCTAAATAGGCACATGCAATGGAGGAGGAAATGCCTGCTCATGATTAGAAACACATTTGACTTGAAATAAGATTTGACGTTATGTTATATTGTATTATCAAGTCGAGATTTTATATCATTTATGTGTAATATCCGATAAGAATAATTTGTTCATATGAGTTCTTTTCACTCATGTGTATGCATGAATAATCCCTTCTTATTGCAAGATGAATATTTTTTTGGGTTTTCAATTACCATTGAAATATCCTCCCAAAATTCTCCAAATCAAGTTCGCCATTCATTTTTATGTCAGAATTGTGAATCCATTGATTATGTTGACTTAGGCTCCGTTTGGGGGGACTTATTTTCACCGGTCAAGCGGTTACGACTGCATGAACCAGACTTTAATTAAGGTCCAGTTCATGCAGTCGTAACCGAATGACCGATGAAAATAAGTTCCCCCAAACGGAGCCTTAGTTTTCTATATGGGTTATGGATAATTGATTTTAGATTGTAGATTCTGAATTCTACGGTTTGATTATTTACTCCTGTTGCGGTCAAATTCGGCACTCCTAAACCGGTGTAGATTGGATCGTCTTAGCCCGGGAGCGCTTGAGCGCACAAACAGTCACAGTAATAAAACAAGCATAAAAAGGCGAGTTTTACGTGGAAAACCCCCTCAATCGGGTAAAAAATCACGTGATCGGATCTGTGCTGGCCAAACTTCACTATGCGCTCTGATTTACAAATCTGTTGCAGAATCGAGTGCGACAGGCCGCTTCTCGTTACAATTTGGGGATGAAGAGAGAATACACGTTCTCGGTGAGCTTGAATTTAACAATTTTTGGCGGCGCGAGCTCTCCTGGGTGCCGCACGAATACCAAACACGGCGGTGGAACAGACTCAATGATGTTGGCGGAGTGTGCAAAGAGACTTTCCTGAGCGGTTGACGAGGCTCGCTCCTTGCGGTGGACTTGGACGAATCCCTGGTGGAGAGGCGGCGGCTCGTAGAAGAATTATGACAGAGCTCTGGCCTGAGGAAGAAGAAATCAAAGAGTAAGAAAGTGAGAAATGAGGAAACCTGAGACTCTTTTTATCTCCAGGAGGTGGTTACGTGACTATCCGCACACCGTAACCACCAATATTATTATTTAAAGCATAGTTTCGGGCACATATAAATCGTGTAATATTTACTAAATGCAAGCCACCATTATGACCATGAACCTCCCCCTACTAACGATGGAAGTTACGCGGGCGGCTACCACCGCAACAGACGGTCGCGATCATGGCGTGGCCGATCGGACGACAAAGAGAGACGGCGGGCGAGGGAGGCTGCCGACCCCTACTCCAAAGGTGGTCGTCCCCGACGCCGGCCGCCGAAGAAGAAATCACAGAGTAAGAAGGTGAGAAATGAGGAGACCTGAGACTCCTTTTATCTCCAGGAGGTGGTTACGTGACTATCCGCACACCGTAACCACCAATATTATTATTTTAAGCATAGTTTCGGGCACATATAAATCGTGTAATATTTACTAAATGCAAGCCGCCATTATGACCATGATCCTCCCCCCACTAACGATGGAAGTTACGCGGGCGGCTACCCCCGCAACAGACGGTCGCGATCATGGCGTGGCCGATGAGACGACAAAGAGAGATGGGGGGCGAGGGAGGTTGACGACCCCTACTCCACGGGTGGTCGTCCCCGACGCCGGCCGCCGACTGCCGGCGTGGTGCTGGCCGGCCGCAGGAAGTGGCCGGCCGGAGCCGGCGGGTGCCGGGCGCGGCCAGCCGGGAGCGCGCGGCCGGTGCGCCAGACGCAGCCCCAGCGCGGGCCGCCGGCCGCGAGGCCGACATCGATCGAGAGGTCGGCACCGACCGGCCGCAAGGGGCGGCCGCCCGGAGCCGGCAAGCGCGGGGCGCGCCCGACCAAGCGCACCTGGCCGGAGGGCGGGGCGCGGCCGGCCGCAAGCCACGTCCTCCCGCGGCCACAACGACGGCCGCGGGAGGGGGCACCCCTGCCAGTCGGGGCGACCGACGGGGTGGCCGCGCCACACGTCCGCGGAGGCGCGCCCGCGGGGTGCGGTCTCCTTGCCGGCCGGAAGCCGGGCCGGCTTGCCGGCGGAGAGGGAGAGGGGTTGCCCCTCCGGCCGATCCCGATCGGTTGACGGTAATGGGATCGCGCGCGCGGCGGTCAAACCCATGATCCCATCATGTTAGTGGGGATCATGAGTGGGCTAACCGCACCCCATTAATACTATAAAATGGATCTCGTCCCCATCGACTCCCAAATAGATCTATTCTCGTTTTTACTAGCAAGTATTTTGAAAAAAAAAATAGGAGGGGAAGAAGTTGAAGGCGAGCCTCATAGGAATGGTTTGAAACATCCGTGGAGTTTTATTAGCTTGGCCTCGCTCCAAGGCTGGTGTCAGAGTTCGCCCACCCCCTGCCACCCAACAAACGGAACCGGCCGGACGATCGGGATCATTTCAGTTCAATTGTAATAATTTAAATTTTGAGGAATACCCACAACAATATATAGATAAAGAAGAGTACGTAGAAAAGCTGTTAGGTATACAAATCTCCTGGTTCACATCTCCCCTCCTATTGCTTGTAGTTTTAGTATATTTATAAATCAAGTATAAAGCTAAATGGGGTATATATGGTTCATTCATTGGTCGCAGTTTGTGGTAGAATCGCTGCCATTTGGAGGAACCGGGCCAAGCGGGTTCGGCAAGTACCATGGGAAGTTCTCGTTCGCGGAGTTCAGCCATGGAAAAGCCGTCCTGAAGAGAAGCTTCCTCATAGAGATCTCGCTCAGATACCCGCCTTGGAGCGAGGACAAGCTCCAGTTCATCAGATATTTCTACACCCTCAACTATATTGGGATGCTGCTTGTTTTACTTGGACTCCATAGATACACTTCCACCTAATTTCTACTTCTTTTTTGTAATTTCACGGCAGAAATTACTTAAATATCTATGTATACATTTATTTATGTTTTTATGTGTCTGTATATATTTCTACTTTTTCTTCTTAAATTATGTGAAGAAAAACTAAATCTGTCATGGATTTTTTTTTTATTTTTTTTGGCATCCATTCATGCGCAATTTCAAATGAAATTAAGTTAGTTGCTCATTTAACATTAATCCCTTACTAACATTAATCCCAAACGCCACCACCACCGCATCTTTAGAGGTACTCATTTTCTTTGTATATCGAAGAAATTTTAATATATGGTATGAGTGTATGACCAAATTCCTTATAATGATAATATGGCATGCTTCTCTTCCTTAGTATTTATTGGCTGAGATTGTGTTGCTCTCTATCCCTTATATAAATCTTGTCGCCCTTCCACCGTGATAATTTTATTGCTCTTAAAAGGAAAAAAATGCTTCAGCAAACACTCTTCAATTTCACTATGGTTTCATTTGGTGCTGCATGTTGGCTTCGTTCAGTTTGGTCAAAAACATCGTATGTTTGGCAAGACCAAGGTTATGACCGCTATTAAGAAAATAAACTAATTTTGAGCATAAATGTATCAATTTTTTTAGGTGATGTCGGGCGTTCACGAACACTGGTTCATGACCATCGTGTTCATGACTGCTGCCCTCATGCCAAACAAAGCCTATCTTCTCACCTAAAAAAACGTAGACACTATGTGCACAAACGATTGTGTTGGCGCAAGAAGAACATGGTTTCATCTTCACCTTTGTATTAAAGACGAGAATTCAAAATTCTATTGAACATATTCAAGTGCTCTAGCAAATGTTCCTTTTTATGCACCCCAGGCTTCAAATGAAACTTAAATTAGGCTTGTAATTTCAAGTCGTGCAATTCATTATCTGTCACCAATTTTGATTTATTGCAGTTTTGCAACATAATGTACAATGTGTGCCAGTTGATTGCATGGACAATAAATGTACAAAGAAAAACTAAAATAAAGTATGACTCACAAGCCAAGCATGAGTACAAAAGAAAAAGAGGAAAAGTTACAAGTATACTGGTTTATAATCTACTAGTATGTATAATAAGGTAAACCCACAAGACATATTTGTTGACCTGCAATTAGAAATAACCACGCCTGGGAAATTGATACACCACTTAAAGTTTGCCAAAAGCTTACCAAAAGCTTTTGATACACCACTTAAAGCTTACCAAAAGCTGCCTTTCTCCCACACCTTTGCTCTAATGACACTCCCCACTCTTATCACATTTGGTAAGATGGAAGCCTGTCAAATTGGTTCGTTCCATCAACTGGTGAATACGCAATCGCAAACAGTGAAGTCAAGCAGTTTTTGTTATAAATGAATACTATAATTAGATGAAAAAAAAATAGTCAATAGACATAAGTTCTGCTAGTAACAATGTCAACAATAAATTCAAATGAATAGATTGTATAAACTCGTGAAGATAGAATTTGTAATCAGTGTGAGACAGTGAATGCATTTATTGATATGCATATATGTATACATGTGTGTTGTTTCATCAAGATGGGCTCCCCGCTTAGAGGAAGATGGGCGGTTGTTTTATTATGAGTATGGCAGTATCACGTATGGGTCTGGTTCCAGTAATTATTATTATTTGATAAATGATGATGATGAAGAAGAAGAAGACGAAGAGGAGGAGGTTTTGATTTTAGAGCGTGGCCCCAATTTGTTGGTCCATTATTGATTGGGTTGAAAGTTGGCACATTATTGATTCCTGAAATGTTAGCTCAAAATCAAATTGTGTACAGAAGGTAAGAAACATGTGAGCTATTCAAAAAGGGCGCATTAAAGCGGGACGGAACGGGGGCAGGTGGCATTTATTTCACCTTTATGATCTCTCTGTCTACCCATTTCGATCAGCAGTCCGTTTATCAGTTGCAGTAATGCCTATATTATAAATTGAGCTCTATACTAACTGAAAGCAGAGCAGAGTTGAAGAGAGCAATTGAGGATGGAGGTGAAGAGGGTGGTGGAGGAGGTGAGGGAAGCGTATGCCACCGGGATCACCAGGAGTTATTCATGGCGCAAGTCTCAGCTCACTGCTCTCAAACATCTCCTCATCCACAAGGAGGACCAAATCTACAACGCTCTTAAACATGACATTGGAAAGCACCGCGTCGAAGCCTACAGGGATGAGGTCATTCATTAATTGCATCTCTTCTTCCTCCTCCTCCTCCTCTCTCTCTCCTTCTCATCCCTCGCCTTTTCTCCATAATTTGGTGCTTGCAATTGGTGGTGTTGCTGCAGGTTGGGTTGATGATCAAATCTGTGGACTACGCGCTTTGGAATCTCAAGAAATGGATGCAGCCCAAAAAGGTAGTCGCAGTCGTCCCCTCTCTCTCTCTCTCGCTCGCTCTCCCGCTCTCTCTGAGATTTGAAGATTTCTGGATGGTTTTGTAGGTTGATGTTCCGCTCGTTTGCTTTCCGACCAGCGGAGAGGTGGTGCCGGAGCCGCTCGGCGTCGTCCTTATTTTTTCCTTCATGGAACTTCCCCATTGGTATTATTGGTTACAACTTCCTTTTTTTCTCCCGCTCATTTGTCTTCTTCAGAATACATTTAAATACTTGGTTTTAAAAAAAAAATTTGATCGAGATTTATTATTAGGCTTCAATTCATGCGAATATATGTTATTTTTCCCGTTAATTTAACAAAATTAACTTCGCTATTTTTGTTATATGATGATTAGATCTTCAACATTTAATTTTACTTTTTTATGAGTCGCCCACTTTAATATCTCTTCTTAGGTGCTTTACTTCGCCCACAATAATTTCGGGGGGAAATTCGGAGTACCTACTGTAATTTGGACAGTTGCACTATCAAAAATTTGATCTCTAAGATTAAATTTGGGTCTGTGTCCCGGACTTGGACGGTCTGCGATCACACAATATTTTTTTTGGCTCTTATCTCCACATATTTAAATGACTTGGATAAATCCCGGTTAGAACCGGGAATTGAACCCAAAAATTTCCCTATCGGATATTGAGTGAACGAAAAAACTCCTGGATGCGTCGTGCTAAATGGATATTGTGCTAAGAAGAAGTGCTTGATACATGTTTAATACTCACTTGGTGGGGTCGACCCCAGTTTATAGAGATTCTGGGCTGCAAATAGCCGGAATTTCCCCTTCTCCCACCAGCAAAGTGGGGGAGTTATGAGCCTAACCACCGTGCGTGCGATCCGCACACCCGATCTGCGCAATAACCATCGTGGATGGGATCTCAACCACCGCACAGGATCCCATAAGCCGGACACTCCCTCGGCCGCCCGGCAGCCTTGGCCACCCTCGCAAGGGCCGGCCGCCCCCTTTGCCGCCCGGCCCATGGGAGGCCTCAGCCTCGGCCGGCCCCGCAAGGGCCGGCCGCCCCTCGGCCGCATGACGCGCGAGCGGCCTCGGCCGGCCCCGCAAGGCCCGGCTACCCCTTGGACGCCCGATCCACAGACGGCCTCGGCCTTCGTCGGCCCCACAAGGGCAGGAGGCGGCCCGAGCACGTTGCTCAGAATCCGCCCGGCAGCCTTGGAAGAAGTGCACGTTGCTCCAGAGCGATTGCACCTGTAGTCAAAGTTTATCTAGGATGCTGAGCATCCTGGAGGCAAAGTTTATCTGCGATCGAGGAAGAAGGCATGCGGGAAGTGGAGGATGTGTGTCGACTACGGTAACCTGAATAAGGCTTGCCCAAAGGACAACTTCTCACTTCCTCGAACCGATCAACTCGTAGTCGCGATGACCAGGCACAAGCTTCAGAGTTTTTTGGATGCATATTTCGGGTACAATCAGATAGGCATGAATCATAATGATGAGGAGCACACAGCTTTCCGAACCGACAAAGATGTCTACTGCTACAGATTAATGCATTTTGGTCACAAGAATGCTGATGTTATTTATCAAAGGCTAATGAACAAGGTATTCAAAGACCTCATCGAAAAGACGATGGAGGTGTATGTTGATGAAATGCTGATAAAGAGTGTTCATCGCCACAACCATCTGGAAGACTTGGAAAGGTGCTTTTAAGTATTGCGCTACTACAAGATGCGGCTTAACCCCAGCGAGTGCGCGTTCGGGTTACAACCGGAAAATTCCTGGGCTTTGTGGTAACCCATCGAGGAATAGAGGCGAATCCTGAAAAGATTAAAGCTCTAGAGAACATAACGCCTCCACACTCTCTATCAAGGAAATCCTACGGCTGAACGACAGGATGGCCGCATTCTCCCGTTTCCTAGCACGGCCCAGAGACAAATATTTGTCTTTCTTCAAGATATTTCGAGAAGCGTGCAACACTGATTTTCAGTGGATAGATGAATGTCAGTCCGCATTTGAGCATCTGAAGCAGTATTTGGCGCCCCCTCTCCTGTCAAAGCCAGTGCCCGACAAGATTTTGTTCTTGTAGCAGTGTCACCAACCGCCCTGACTACAGTTCTCGTAAAGGATGAGGGTGAAGTTCAACACCCAATCTATTACCTCAACAAGATCCTCACAGACACCGAGACCAAGTACCCGGTGGCGAATAAAATGGCTCTGGCCCTTATTTTCTCCGCAAGAAAACTCCGGAATTACTTTCAGGCTCACACAATAATGGTGCTGAAACAATTGTCCCTCCAGACCATCCTTCAGAAGTCGTAGGTCTCTAGAAGACTTGTCAAGTGGGGGGTCGAGCTAGGCGAGTTCGACATCCAATTCCTTCCTCGGACTCGGACGGATATTCAATCACAGGTCCTTGCCGATTTTGTTGTTGAGTGCACCATTTCCCCAAAGCCCGCTCCCGAAGAAGGATTATCTACCGCTCGTTGGACCCTCTACGTCGATGGAGCCTCAGGCATGGAAGAAGCGGGAGCCGACATGCTATTGATAAGTCCGGAGGGAATTACTTTGGAGTATGGTCTCAGACTAAAATTCTCGGCCACCAACAATGTCGCAGAGTGTGAGGCCCTAATCGTCAGCCTCCGGCTCGCCATCGACTGTAGGGCAGAAGACCTAACAATCTACACTGATGCACACTAAGGGAAAGGTCGTCGCCACTGAAGGCCAGCGATCTGGGGGTATTCTAGTTATAAATATTATGGTAGAGGACACGTGGCGGCCATTCTTGTCTCGCCGTCAAGGCGAACCAAGGCGAGCGCTGGGCGCCTTGACGCTTAGGCGTCATGGCGGACGCCTAGGTGACACTAAGGCGAGCAAGTCGCAAGGCGCCATTTTTTTAAAAAAAAAAGCAGTCTATAGACTGCGGTTATTATAATAACCGCAGTCTATATTATAGACTGCGGTTTTATAATAACCGCAGTGTATAGTATACATGCTATAGACTGCGGTTTTCTAATAACCGCAGTTTATAGTACACATAATATAGACTGCGGTGTTATACTAACCGCAGTTTATAGTATACATGTTCTAGACTGCGGTTGTTTAATAACCACATTATATGTGATATATACTGCGGTTAATAGAATAACCGCAGTATATATCTATTGACTAACCGCATCGACTAGACAGCGGTTATAACCGCAGTCTATAGTATGTCATATCAATAACCTTAGAAAATATCAGAAATTAACTAAAACACCGATAGTCCTATATAGACAGCGGTTACAAAAATAACCGCAGTCTATAGTATGTCATATCAAGGTAATCACTTAGAAAATATCAATTAGAAATTAACTAAAACACCAAAGATATGTAATCACTAATCACTCATAAGTCATAACAAGGTTACGTACATTTAATTCTGCCCATATTTGATCTTTAATTTGTTTATCAACATCCCTCCATGCAACATATGTAATTGACACATAACACTTCACAAGAGATCCCATATAACTCATCAATTTATTTGTTTCATGACCGGGAATAATGCGGCCATCATCACAGAAAGAAATAATAAGCTTCCTCCCCTCTAGCCTAAGCTTATTCAGTTCATTCATTTTCGTGAAGCCTCTTGTTGACCTCGATGAAGATCCCTTGTCCGACATTTTCCTATAAAACCCTAAAAAAAACCTAAACCATACAAAAAACCTAAACGAAATTCATACAAAACCGCAATGATATTGAGCTACTGGTTACTAGTTAGTAGTTACTACTTACTACCACACAATGTTTATACATGTATAAATGTATAAATGTATAAATGTATAAATGTTTAACAAAGTTCCTCAGGAGGTTTAGACATGTATAAATGTATAATAATAATAAACACACAATGCTTAGCAAAGAGATCAAAAGTTCAAAAACTGAGAAAAGGTATTAAAAAATAGTATACCTAAGTGAGAATATTAGTTTTGTCGAAGAAGAATCGTTCGAAGCAAAGGAGAGCAGAAACTTGAACAAAATCGCCTTTAGGGTTTCTCGCAAAGCGCAGGGACTGTAAAAAGAAGAACCAAAAACTCAGGGAAACACAAGATTTTTACGGCTCACGGTTAAAAATAGATAGTAACGACTGCAGTTTCTATATAAACCGCAGTCTATGCTACAATCAACTGCGGTTATTGTACATACCGCAGTCTATTCTCTGGAAGGAATAGACTGCGGTTTGAAAAGAACCGCAGTCGGTGTGAGAATGGACTGCGGTTTATACAATACCCGCAGTCTATTGTAGCATAGACTGCGGTTTATATAGCAACCGCAGTCTATTCTACAACCTACACTGCGGTTATTGTACAAACCGCAGTTGATGCTCTGGTTCATGGGTAAACTGCGGTTTTAAAATAACCGCAGTATATTCTCGGTTTCATAAAATAGACTGCGGTTGATATATAAACCGCAGTCTATTCCCATATTTTTTGTAAAAAAAAAAGCGCCAAACGCCTTGTTTACAATTGGGCGCCGGGACGCTTAGACGACGCCTAGGCGACGCCATGACAAGAATGGTGGCGGCGCAGTGCCCCACACAGACCCTGCTAGTTGAGGATGAGGAGTATGGTTTAGAGGAAGATGAGAAGGTTACGGAGGAAATTAAGGCCACCATTGAGGAAGGTTGGGAGAATTACCCAGAGAATCATTGGAGGTGGGAGTGATTGGTAATGCACCACCATATTTTACACGTACTTTCCTAGTGCAGGCAGACTATGCAGATTGGTCATCGACAGCGGGAGTTGTGTAAACATCGTGGCCCAAAAGGGGCTTGACCATATGCAGGTTAAGGCAGAGGCTCACCCCCACCCCCATCGTGTCGTCTAGGTAGATAAGACGGTGATTCAGGTCACCCAGCGCTGCCTCGTCCCGCTCAGCATTGCCTCATTTCATGATGGGGTCTGGTGTGATGTCACTCCCATGGATGCCGCCCACGTGTTACTCGGTCGCCCCTGGCTATTTGATCGTGATGTCACGTTTTTCGGTCGTTCGAACATGTGCGTCTTCTACGACAAGGGGCGGAAGATTACATTGACGCCTACCCAACCCAGGGAGAGATCCAAGGGTGTGGTTGAGTAGTCTGTGAGCACGAGTGCCTCGAGGCCCCTACATATCTTGAGGCGAGGAGAGTTCCTTCGAGATAATATTGAGTCGAATATCATTTACGTTGTAGCCTCCACTCAGGCATCTGAGGACACCCTTGTTGACCACCCCCTAGCAGTGCGTCCCCTTCTAGGTGAGTTTGCGGATGTCATGCCTGATGATCTCCCCGATGAGCTGCCACCTCCACGGGGCATTCAACGTGCTATTGACTTAGTCCCGAGAGCTTCTTTCCCAAACCTGCCTCATTATCGTATGCACCCTGATGAGCATGCTGAGCTCAATAGGCAGGTGAGTATGAGTATGAGAACGGCGGTTGGCGTATGTGTATCGATAGTCGCCCCATTAACAAAATCAAAGTCAAGTATCGCTTCCCGATCCCATGACTCGATGACTTACTGGATACAATGTTTGGTGCCCAGATCTTCTCCAAGATCGATCTCCGTAGTGGGTACCATCAAATACAAGTTCGTGAGTGAGATGAGTGGAAGACCACATTCAAGACCAAGGACGGTCTCTACGAGTGGCTAGTCATGCCTTCCGGGCTATCGAACGCCTCTAACACCTTCATGAGAGTTATGACGCAGGTATTGCGGTCCTATATGGGCAAGTTTCTAGTGGTTTATTTCAATGACATACTGATCTATAGCCAGATTCAAGCCGACCTTCTATATCATCTGAGACTTCTCTTTGACACCCTTCGCCGGGAGAAACTGTATGTGAACTTGAAGAAATGCTCATTCCTATCGGAGTCTATTCACTTCTTAGGATTCATCGTGTCTTCTACGGGTTTCTGTCGACCCTGAGAAGGTCAAGTCCATTTGAGACTGGCCTGTGCCTGCGACCATCCACGAGGCTCGCAGTTTCCATGGACTTGTCACCTTCTATAGGAGGTTTGTCCAGGGGTTTAGTACGATTATGACCCCTTCATGAGCTGTCTTAAGAAGGGAGAGTTTCAGTGGACCCCTGCGACCACCAAAGCTTTTGATGAAATTAAAGAGAAACTGACGACGGGTCCTGTTCTGAGATTGCCGGATTTTAGCCGTGCTTTTGAGGTCGCATGTGATGCATCTGGTGTTGGTATCAGTGGCGTATTGTGCTAGGGCCCAGGAGGGACACCCAGTTTCTTATTTTAGTGAAAAACTGAACGAGGCAAAGCAGAAATACTCGAACTATGATCGAGAGTTTTATGTTATTGTCCAGTCTTTGCGCTACTGGAGGCACTATCTCCTTCCCCGGGAGTTTTGTTATATTCCGATCAATAGGTCTTACGTTATCTCGACTCGCAACGCAAGCTGGGACACTGTCATGCCAAGTGGGTCGAGTACCTTCAGGACTTTCATTATGTTTTCAAGCACCGAACTGGTGTTGAGAACAAACCGGCTGATGCGTTGAGTCGCTGCGTCTCCCTGCTGCAGACGATGACTGCAGTGTAGACGGGCTTGAGAGAGTGATTCTGGATTACCTGACATACCCCGACTTTGACGAGATTTACACCGCCCTATCCCGAGACCCACCAGACCCCGTTGAGGGATATCTGTATCGGGGCTCCCGCCTGTGCATTCCCCAGACTTCGTACCGTGATTACTTGATTTGGGAGTTACATGTTGGCAGGGCCGCATGACATTTTGGGCGAGATAAATCAATAGTCATTGTTGAGGACCATCTCTACTGGCCCAACCTTAAGAAGAACGTGCCTCGCGTTGTCCGCCACTGCTGTATCTGCCAAGCGGCAAAGGGTACCAAACAAAACACAGGTCTGCACACACATATATCTGTTCCACACTGCCCTTGGGAGTACATCAGCATGGACTTTGTTCTCAGACTGCCTCGCACTCTGCGGAAACACGACTCCATCTTCATGATGGTAAATCGGTTTTCGAAGATGACACACTTTATTGCTTGCCATAAACGACAGATGCGACACACGTAGCATTTATCTTTATGAGGGATGTTTTTAGATTGCGTGGTCGACCCAAGTCGATCGTGTCAGACCGCGATGTGAGATTCATAAGTTACTTCTAGAAGTCCCTGTGACACAAGACTGACACCATACTTAGGTTCTCCTCGATATATCATTCACAAATGGACGGGCAGACCGAAGTAGCGAATCAGAGCTTAGAAAATCTTTTAAGGTGTATAGTAGGAGAGCATGTGGGTAGTTAAGACTTAAATCTTCCAATTGCGGAGTTTGCCTATAACAGTTCAGTCAACAGGTCCACCGGGTTGAGGCCATTTTATATAGTATCAGGATACGACCCTATGAAGCCCATTGACCTCATCTCGAGTCCCCTAGAGTCGCGCCCTAGTGAGTCTGCTGAATCATTTGTACAACATTTGCATGAGTTGCATGAGTCGGTTCGCCGACGATTAGTAACGAGCAAAAAAATTATAAAACTCATGCAGATACGCGAGGTGAAAATATGTGTTTAATGAAGGCGAAAAGGTAATAGTGTGTATCCGCCCTAAGTGCCCCCCTCGGGGCCTGCCAAAAAATTAAGCACTAGGTGAATGCACCCTTACTCTATTATAAGTCGTATAGGGGCAAACGTTTACCGGCTCGATATTTCGGCAAGTATGGGAACTCATCTAGTATTTAATGTCAAGTATCGGATGTCGTACTACGAGACTCGTGAGTATGTGGACCCGAGCTGTGGAGATACCCAGCCGCCCCCACCCCCACTTTTGTTGCTTTACCACTCTCATACTCCACCTACGTCTGATAGTCACTACAGTCCACCCACTGCTGACACTCACCCACCCAGTGATTCGTCTTCTCTGGTTTCACCGACGGCACTGCCGATCGCACCGGGTTCCACCACTCGAGAATTGAGAGATGAGAGCATTACAGAGATCATATCTCACCAGTTCGTTCGCACCATAGACGGGCAGCGATGTCGCTACTTGGTACATTGGCAGGGCCGTCCAGACGCAGACTACGCTTTGATACTACCGGCAGAGCTCGATCGACTCGCCCCTGAATTTCGACTTCAGTACGATCGTCTCCATTCATCGAAGATAAAGACTTTTCAGTCGGGAGGGGGGGAGTTGATGAGGATCCATCAGATCGTGCACCAGGAGGAGTTCGCCGCAAGGCGGGACCCACGTTTCACGTTTGTGTATTCTTGTAGGAGTACTTGACCGAATTGTCGATCCGATATCGCGGATGTGTCAGGATCCGCGTCGCGAGTCGAGATCATATATTACTTTATATTTTGTTTATTATTATTATTAGATTTAAGTGGTTTTTCCCCTGACCAATCATAGTCGTTGATTGAGATGCTCTAGTTTTCTTATTATTATAAATAGAGGTGTTAGGGGCTGAATCAAGGCATTGCAGAATTTTGGAGAGTCTTCTTCCCCGATTCCAGCGATTATCACTTGGTGCCGACGTCGTGGAGCTCTAGGTGACGATTCGTAAGTTGGTTTTTCCCCTCTATCCTTCCCCTAACCTTTGCCATCATTTTTCACCCCTCAAACCACCCCTCTAGCCATTGCCAGCCCCCCAAACCACCCTCCAAACCCGGCAGCCTGTTGTTCCCAGCACCTCGCAGCCGTCGGCTTCCAATATCACCACCGCTGGCCTGAACCCACCTCGCCGCCATAGCTACAGCACAGATCCCCTCCACCGCCGCCCCTACCAGGCTGCAAATCCGCCTTCCCTTTTGTGGCCGCAAACCCTAGTCGTCACCCCTCCCTTTTTGTGGATCTACTTCCCCGTCATCTCCTTTCTCAAGATCAGTCCAGATCTGAGAAATTCAGCCCCCGATCTGTCATCCTCACCACTCATATTTCCTTTTTTAGCTCGGATCCGCTCCCAAACATTGGATCCACCCTTCCCTTGCCCGGATCTACTCCCACGTGATCGGATCTATCTATTTTCTGCCCAATCTCGCCATCCACCGCCGAGGACAGCCACCGCCATCATTTCCATGCCGCCGGTTTCACGTTTGATCACCTTTCCACGCATCCTGATCTAAAGTCTTCAGTGCCTCAGTCGGCCCGCTACTTTGGTGAGTCTCTCGTTGTATTGGAACATTTGATTTGACATTATTATTGATTGATTATCGTGTTTTGCTTAATTCATGCTTGTAGAAATTTGTTGCGATCCGACTATAATTTGCAAGTGAGACCAATTCGCCGCACGCTTAGCTGACCCTCCGAGCGGAGGAAAGCCATTACAAAATTACTTCAAATTAAATGCTCGTTCTCCGCTCTTTTATTAATTTTTGTGGTGTTAATATTCCATTACTCTGAATTATTTGTTGTTGTCTTCGACGGTTGCATTGCATTTAGGTTAGGGTTTGTGTGTTGCATTTGCATTCCGCCCCTAGTAGTCTTGGTTTGATGCACCCCCATAACCTACCCTACATCACATTTTGCCCTCAATTTGTCTTCGTATTCAATAGCAGTACATAACTTTAATATCATCACATAATATCCGAAATGGGAGATAAAACTCGATTTTTGTAATATTTGAATAGCAGCATGATTTCACTCGAAGAACAGATTCAACATTTTTCTATATTTTTAGGCCTTTATGAGCTTGGAGGTGGCTTAAGGTGTATAAATTTTGAAGAGGCATAGCATTCATTGCTTGATTCATTCTCTATATTGACTCACATGCATTGCTAATTTTGCTTTCTGCTACCTTTCTTTCACTAACATTGCAGCAATAAACATGTAGGATTGTCCCTAGAGCCACTGGTTGGGGCTGTAGCAGCTGGAAATGCTGTAGTCCTGAAACCCTCTGAGCTCGCTCCTGCCTCCTCCAATTTTCTTGCAACCAATATCCCCAAATATTTGGAGAAGACTGTGAGGGTTGTGGAGGGTGGTCCTCATATGGGAGAACAACTCTTGGAGCACAAATGGGATAAGATTTTTTTCACTGGTTTGCACTGAACCCCTCTTCACATCCTCTACCTCAAAATCAACTTTGAATCTTTCTTTTTCACTTGGCAGGGAGCTCGAGAGTCGGGCGCATCATTATGGCCGCCGCAGCTAAGCATCTGACTCCGGTCTCTCTTGAGTTAGGAGGAAAATGCCCTGCCATTATAGATACCCTCACAAGTGAAGGAGATATAAGGGTTTGTTGATAGCATCATTAAAGCATCAAGTTTTCTTAAACTCGTTCATTTGGACGGAATTGGATTTGATTTTGGTTCAAATCTAATTCTGTCGTTTGTCTGGATAATATGACTGAGCATGCATAAATGAAATTGATTGATTCTATTATTTTGGTCATATAATTAATAGAGATCCCATAATTGGATAGATGAACCGTCGCCACGAACAGTCTCGGGACGTTGAGAATAGGATTTCTTGAAAATTTGAGAACAATTTAACTTTTTATTTTAGGGGCGCCCGTCCCCAAGTGCAGTCTTAGAAAATGAGAAAAAATTTCTTCAAAAATTTGGTGACAATCCAAAAGTTTTCATATTTTTGACAATTGTCGGTGATCTGACAATTGGATCGACGAACTGTCACAACCACGTGTCTTGGAGTTACAAAAATAAACTTCCGTGGAATTATTAGGATGATCCGACAACTCTCAAATTTTTTGACGGCTACGATTCGACAACGTTTCTCAAGATTCGAAGATCTCATCGACGAATTGCCATTACCAAAATCTTTGACCGATGAGAGGATGCCTCCCTCAAATTTTTAGCACGATCATACAACATTCATTTTTCAACAAGGCGACGGTCACCACTATATTTGCCTTTAGGAAATATTTTTGGCGAACTGAATTGAACTCAACAAATCGCAAGAATTGCAAGAATACTAACCGGGCCACAAGAACATCTTACATATATTAATTCACATGTGTATCATGGCCGGAATTATCTAATTCCTATATAGATCGGAAAGAACTAACTTTAGTTAAAAACGAATTCCATCCAATTCATTTTGTATTCCAATTTCATGCAATTCATTTTGTATTCCATCTAATTCTTACATATATTCTCACCTTCTAGTGCGGGTATGGTAAAAATGTGAAATTTAGTCATTTCATTGGCCATAGAATCTGGAATCCATAACCTAAGCATTAGTGTCTCAATTCCTTCAGGATAGAAGGATGGGACATACAGTTCAATATAGACATGATAAAATCAGGCTCCAGCCAAGTTGTCCACCTCTTCTAGAAACAGGAATTTAGACAATCAAGCAAAATTCAACCCACAAAATAATTTGATCCATGGTCAACACCATCATAGCCAACACCATCATAGCCAAGGCCATCATGTCAGCAAGATCATTACCACAACACAGGGAAACGGGTCATATAAGTCTACACCGTAAAATGAACTTTTACAGAGGAAGACACAAACATCAATTACCATCAAAGTAAGGCTGACGTGGGCACAAGACCTACAGTTGCATAATCCCCTCCCCGAAGCCCCGTCCTTGTTGATAGAACGCCGATCCGTGAATTAATTAGATCCCTTAGTGGCGTTGAGGGCAGCTGTGACATGGAAGAATGATGTGTTGGCAAGATACTTGGTGGAGAAATTTATGGTTGTGGAAATTTCAGTTTATTGCAGATTCAGGTCAAGGACATGTTGGTTGAACAAAGTTTTATACAAGTGTTGTGGGGGACGTGATACATTACCCGCTTCGATGAAGGATTCTAAGTGGCTTCATTTGGATGAGCGCGCCACTAGTGTCATCAGGATGTGCATCGATGACAAGTGCTCTTCAACATTTGAGTCAGAAAATCTACAGTCAAGCTTGGGAAGAAGCTTGAAAGACTGTCTTTGGGCAAGTCGTTGACCATGAGCTATTGCTAAAACAATGACTGCATAACTTGAAGATGTAAAAGGGTAGTAACCTGCATGAAAACTTCAACATGTTTAATGGACTTCACAACTCATTGTATGTAGTTGGCGTAAAAGTGGAGGAAGAAGACAAAGTTTTGTTGCTTCTTACCTCACTCGCGGTGTCCTACAAGGACATGGTGACTACGCTCATATATGAAAAGGATACAATAGGGCTAGAGCAGGTCACATCAACATTATTATCCAGTCTGATACAAGTGGACCCTGCTTCTGGAGGTGAGCATCTGTTGGCAGTAAGAAGAGAAGCAGATCATTCAATAGGGGGTCGAGAGGTGCACAACCTCGTTCAACTTCGAAGAAGGGGCGGTTAATTACCACTGTAGAACGAGCGCCCACATCAGGAGGAACATTTTGCGGTGTGTGCAGAATTCTGGAGGCACCCAGAGTGGGGGAAAGACGTCCTTAGACTTGGAAGTGGAGGGTGTTGTTGTTCTTATTGTAGAGATTCCATCACACCCTGAAGTCATCTTAAAACCTCAGTTTAAAGATGAAGGGGGGAGCGCATATAAGCGCAAAGGATCGCCCGCTACAGACGTTGTGAGACTAATCCAACCACAGGACCGCGAGGATAATCTGAGTCGGGAAAAGTCCGAGAACATCAAGTCAAATCGAGACCCACGGAAGTCAGTCCGACATTGCACAAGTCTTGCTGGACCAAATTCGTAACACTCCCCCGCAACGGGACAACCTCCCTCTGATACCATGTTGATATCCCACCACACCCCGAAGTTATCTCAAAACCTTTGTTTTGAGATGAAGGGAATGGGGGCACATAAGCACATATGATCGTCCAAATGAGAGTCATTGTGACTCCCTGGTGGTTGGTGTTTCGCATCATATGCTCAAATGCAACGATGTTCAGTTCACTGGAGGTGATGACTGGGTCAATTTTGTTGGGTGACAACTCAGTGTGTGAAGTCACTTGGACAAGAACAGTGGACATCTGGACGCATGACATAGTGTTACTGTTGATGCGCGAAAACGACACCTCCTAGTTAACACAGAGGAGTGTTCGATCTCACGGGCAAGGTGAAGAAGAGGGTTGAAGGTTGCGAGGTTGAGGATGAGAAGAGGAAGCTTCTGAGTGCTCGAGAGTGGAGCAAGCGCTTGTTCAAGGGTTGCGGGGATAGATGAGAGGTTTGCTGAGAGCAGCCGGGAAGGCTGATGATCAGCGGAGGAGGTTGCTGATGAGCGAAGGAGGTTGATCAGGAGCTGTCGAGCAGACGATTACTTGGACGGTTGTGCTTACAGGTTGATGCCGAGGGAGCTGAGCTGAGCTAAGAAGAAGAGAGAGGGGCCGCTAGCAGCGGTAACAACAGACTTCGCCCGCCGCGGCTTAAATGTCACTCTTGCGACGGGCTTTCCTTTGATTAATGTTGAGTTATTACAACTTGCTAGTACACCTTTACAAGAAAGCAAATAAAGGGGTACAAATAGGAAGCTGGCGGCTAAGGAAAGAGTGCCAGAGGAGGCCGCGCGGACTGAGATTGGAGGCCGGCAGACCGCACGGTTACGGGAAGAGGGGAGGCCGCGCGGTCTGGCAATTGAAGCCAGCAGGCCGCGCGCGGTTACAAAAAGAGGGACGGCGGACTGGGAAAAGAAGTCCGCAGGGGGTGATCACTTGAGCTTGCTGTAGGTTGTCTTCGGGGGTGAGCACCTTGGCGATGTTGAGACCTCCCTAAAATGAGAGGCATGGGGGGCTATTTATAGGCCCGAGGAGATAACGGCTTGCGGTGACGTTACCCCCGGTGAGACGGTAACTTGAGCGAGAAGAGGATGGAGTCCGCCGAGTCCGCCAAAAGCCGCTCGGTCTGGAACTTGCTTCTGGAGCTGGTGCTGCTGATGGCGAACTGGGAGATTGAGTGGCGGACTGCGAGGAGAGTCCGCGGAGTCCGCCGCTGCTGAGCTGGGATTGTCCACCTGCTGCTGGGGATGCAGATGCTGGAGGCTAAGTGGCGGACTGCGAGGGGAATCCGCGGAGTCTGTCGCTGCTGAACTAGGATTGTCCGCCTGCTGCTAGGGACGCGGATGCTGGAGGCTAAGTGGAGGACTGCGAGGGGAATCAGCGGAGTCCGCCGTTGCTGAACTGGGCACGCTCTAAGGGTGCGAGCTGAAAGATATCTGTCGAGGCCGTAGAGTTCGCACGATGCTGGGCGGTCTGGAACTGCCTTGAGGAGGTTCCGCTGCCTGGCGAACTGAGTCTGCTTCTATGGATCGAGCCCGCGCCAAGACTGCGGGCTGAGGGAGGTTGACCTTGCTGCTGGAGAGAAGCAGATGGAGGCTGGAGGAAAGGCGGGTTGCATAGCGAATCCGCTGAGTCCGCGGAGTCCGCCTATGCTGACGAGCTGAGTCCGCCTCTGCCGAAGAGGAGGCCTGCTGTGGAGCTGGAGCTGGGGTTCATCAACATAGGCGGACTGGAAGGCTTGACTACACTTCGAGTCCGCCCAGATCGCGGTGAACGGGATGTTGTTGTTGCTCTTTGCGGGTAGCCGGGGAGCTGGAGCGTCCGCACTCCGCAGGCGGACTGAAGAAGCTGGCTGCCCACGCTGCTAGGTGACAAGAGCTGAGCGACCTGCCGGACTGACGAAGCAGGCCACGCGTGTTGGCGAGGTGGAAGTTGAGGTAGCTGGCTGGTGGCCTGGGGGCAGGTCGCCACCTTTGTTTGGCGGTTTGAGCGGCCTGGGCGGATAGGCTTCCGAGTCTGCCAATATTGGACGTCACCTGTCAGGAACGGGCTACGTAGCGGCTTGTTGCTGGCCTGGGCGGATAGAGATCCGAGTCCAGCAAAGGGGCACCTGTTGAGACAGTGGCGGTTAAGCTGACAAGGGGCGCGGCTTGCAGGGGCGAACTGCGGAAGCAGTCCACGGCCCCTGTCGACCAAGGGAACAACGCGCGGCCTGGGCGGCCAGACCGCTGAGACCGCCCAAGACGTGCGGCCTGAGCGGACATGGAAAAAGCTGTCCGCCCAACCTAGGAAGCGACCTCCAGGAGGAACCTGGAACAGGCCACGACTAGCGAACTGTCTGCCTTGGGAAGGATCGCCGATTTCAGGGTTAACATAATCCCTGCACTTTTTTAAGTTCCGAATAGAACTTCGAAAAAGTAGGAGACCCACGAAAATCGTGATCCACCCCAAAGGAAAAGAAGGGGGCAAGGAGAGATAGAACCTGATGCATCTCCTTCGGAGTTTGGTGCTGCCTGTCTTTTTCCTGTAAAGGAAAACTTAGTGTTGGCATCTGTGGAAGCTACACCTTGCGCGTACCTGGGTTTGCCTTTGCAAAACGAAGAAGATGTGTCTTCTGCTGAGGTCTGCAAAATGAAGGTGAGAGTAAAACATAGGAGCATAATAACTTGCAAGTAACTGGTGGAGGCTTGCAAGCACCTGTTATCTTATGCAAAAGTAAGAATGAGAAGTATACAAGAAAGAAAAACGAGCTGCAAGTACCTGAAAGGAACTTGCAAGTCTTTGCAAGTACAAGAGAATTTAGAAGCAAATATGAGAGTAAAGAAAAAGCCGCAAATACCTGAAGGCAGCTTGCAGGTATCTGCTGGTCTCTGCACAAGAAGAGTTAGAAGTAAATACAGTATATGAAAGTAACTTGCAAGTACCTGTGAAGAAACTTGCAAGTGTCTGCTAATCACTGCAAAGAGAAGAGTGAGGAGCAGACATAACATATGAAAGTAGCTTGCAAGTACCTGTGAAGAAACTTGCAAGCATCTGCTGATCTCTGCAAAATGAAAGTTAGAAGCAGACATGATGAAAAGACTAAGCTGAAAGTACCTGAGCGGAACTTGCGGACGCATGCTAATCACTGCAAAGAGAAGAGTGAGCAGCAGACGTAATATAATGAACTAAGCTGCAAGTACCTGGATACGACTTGCAGGTGCCTGCTAACCACTGCAAAGAGAAAAGTGAGCAGCAGACATAAAATAATGAGCTAAGCTGCAAGTACCTGAGTTGAACTTGCGAATGCTAACTGTTGATGAGATAAGGTCGATATGACCAAATAGCAGAGTAAATGTCTGAGGAACTTTGCCAATAATTAAATGGAGATCAAACCAAAGTAGTGATCTTCTTGCTATATTAGAGACATCTTTAACATGAAGTTCAGATCAACAAGTCGAGCGTTGACTGTTGATATGATAGGATGAATATGATTAGATTAGCAGAGAAGAAGCTTGATGCATTCTGTCAATCTGGACTAGATTCCAATAGTATTGCTTGATGATCAAGGAGAGTTAGATTCCTTGATCAATGTTTGATGTCATTAGCGTTTGATAAGAGTAATGAAGAGCTTATATAAGTAGAGAGATTGTAAGTCATCATCTGATAGAGTTTTGAGCAAGCAATGCATATAAGATGAGCATAAGCAAAGTGAATGTCTACTAATCCTTTTGGTAGGTCGGATTTAACATGTTCACCTGTGAAAAAGGCAGTTGATAACAAAGAGGACTAGCTATACTCCCTTGACAGAGCACAAAAGGGAGACATGCACAAAATCCTAAGAAGGAAGCGGCAGATGCACTGCTCTCTTGCTTTGGGTACAATCATCACTGATCCATGAGACTAGTTGCGCCAAGTGGCCTAAAGCATTGCTTGTCTGTGGAAAGATCAGTGGAATTGTGGATCCCGCGAAGGCACAGATCGAGAGTACCATATAGTGTTCGGCCGTCACAATTGTGAGATGATTGAAGAGGCATGGTTACGTTTGATCGTCATTGATTGCCAAGCAAAGATCATCCTAACTGTGACGTATCCTTTGCGAAGCACAGCAGAGCTAACACATCGGGCTCCCCTAGCACACACTCTGTGTCAGATGCCGGCTAGGATCCGAAGTCTGAAGCCCAACATCGTAGATTGAACGGCTCCCACTGCACATACGCGAATACTCCTCACTGTATGTGGTCATAGCGGTTGTGCCAAAGAATAATCTACGGAGGGAGCAATCAAAACTTGGCGATATCTCATTGGCAAAGAGAAAAGTAGAGGAGGAAGCATTACAAGAAGGGAACTGTGTCAGTACGGGATCCCTGATGTAAACTTTATTGAAAAGCATGAAAGAGCACTTAGAAGTGCATTGTAAAGAAAATGTTTGAAAACATGAAGAGTAGAGTAAGGGTAACCAGCAATGAATGCAAGGGACTTTGGAGGCTCATGGATCTGATGGGTCACCCTTCTGGAGCAGATGTTGAAATTTGCCCTATTTCATCATTTCTTCTACTAGTTGCAGAAGAGCTCTGCAATCCTCTGTTGCGTGACCCCCTTCTCTGTGATACTTACAGTATTGGTCAAAGTTTTTGCCTTTTCGATCAGCAGGCTGAGAAGATCCCACTTTGTTTATTTTGCTCTTCATGGCTTGAGGTTGAAAACCCTTTGGAGTAGATTTCGGAGGTCGCCCGGTATGGAGCAAAGCTTCTGGGCCTCTCTTCCTCTTAGTGGGAAGTTCAGGCAACTTCATTGGGTGATTAGAGGTGCACGCGGTGGTTTGAGGACTGAGTTTGCAGACACTCTCCCTTTGTTGGGTAACTGGAAGCTGCAAAGTGACTGCGACCTGCCTGGATGGATAACTTGTTAGATAAGCATAAGGACCAACTGGTAATGATCTCTTTGGCAAAGAGAAAAGTAGAGGAGGATTGGTGTAGTGATCTCTTTGGCAAAGAGAAAAGTAGAGGAGGAAGCATTACAAGAAGGGAACTGTGTCAGTACGGGATCCCTGATGTAAACTTTATTGAAAAGCATGAAAGAGCACTTAGAAGTGCTTTGTAAAGAAAATGTTTGAAAACATGAAGAGTAGAGTAAGGGTAACCAGCAATGAATGCAAGGGACTTTGGAGGCTCATGGATCTGATAGGTCACCCTTCTGGAGCAGATGTTGAAATTTGCCCTATTTCATTATTTCTTCTACTAGTTGCAGAAGAGCTCTGCAATCCTCTGTTGCGTGACCCCCTTCTCTGTGATACTTACAGTATTGGTCAAAGTTTTTGCCCTTTCGATCAGCAGGCTGAGAAGATCCCACTTTGTTTATTTTGCTCTTCATGGCTTGAGGTTGAAAACCCTTTGGAGTAGATTTCGGAGGTCGTCTGGTATGGAGAAAAGCTTCTAGGCCTCTCTTCCTCTTAGTGGGAAGTTCAGGCAACTTCATTGGGTGATTAGAGATGCACGCGATGGTTTGAGGACTGAGTTTGCAGACACTCTCCCTTTGTTGGGTAACTGGAAGCTGCAAAGTGACTGCGGCCTGCCTGGATAGATAACTTGTCAGATAAGCATAAGGACCAACTGGTAGAAAAGTTGGCAGGTTCCAATATGAATTCTCCACTGCTGGATTAATTGTAGCAACTGGTGCTGCTGCAGGTTGAGAATCTAGTCGCTGAATTATAGTGACTAGGGTGTCTTTGATTGCTGCTATCTGCAGGGAAGTTTCCCGGCTTGTCAACAAGAGGGCTTCCCATAGAGCGTCTTCGCTGGTAGGAGGAATGTTTTGAGAAGGTTGGCAGTCTGACATGAGTAACCATTGATTTTCACCGTCTGTTCGGATCTGAAGGTCGCGTGTTAACTGTTGATGCGCGAAAACGACACCGCCTAGTTAACACGGAGGAGTGTTCGATCTCACGGGCAAGGTGAAGAAGAGGGTTGAAGGTTGCGAGGTTGAGGATGAGAAGAGGAAGCTTCTGAGTGCTCGAGAGTGGAGCAAGCGCTTGTTCAAGGGTTGCAGGGATAGAGGAGAGGTTTGCTGAGAGCAGCCGGGAAGGCTGATGATCAGCGGAGGAGGTTGCTGATGAGCGAAGGAGGTTGATCAGGAGCTGTCGAGCAGACGGTTACTTGGACGGTTGTGCTTACAGGTTGATGCCGAGTGAGCTGAGCTGAGCTAAGAAGAAGAGAGAGGGGCCGATAGCAGCGACAACAACAGATTTCGCCCGCCGCGGCTTAAATGTCACTCTTGCGACGGGCTTTCCTTTGATTAATGTTGAGTTATTATAACTTGCTAGTACACCTTTACAAGAAAGGGGTACAAAGAGGAAGCTGGCGGCTCAGGAAAGAGTGTCAGAGGAGGCCGCGCGGACTGAGATTGGAGGCCGGCAGACCACACGGTTAAGGGAAGAGGGGAGGCCGTGCGGTCTGGCAATTGAAGCCGGCAGGCTGCGCACGGTTACAAAAAGAGGGACGACGGACTGGGAAAAGAAGTCCGCAGGGGGTGATCACTTGAGCTTGTTGTGGGCTGTCTTCGGGCGTGAGCACCTTGACGATGTTGAGACCTCCCTAAAATGAGAGGCATGGGGGCTATTTATAGGCCCGAGGAGGTAACGGCTTGCGGTGACGTTACCCCCGGTGAGACGGTAACTTGAACTAGAAGAGGATGGAGTCCGCCGAGTCCGCCACAAGCCGCGCGGACTGGAAATTGCTTCTGGAGCTGGTGCTGCTGATGGCGAACTGGGAGACTGAGTGGCGGACTGCGAGGAGAGTCCGCGGAGTCCGCCGCTGCTGAGCTGGGATTGTCCGTCTGCTGCTGGGGAGGCGGATGCTGGAGGCTAAGTGGCGGACTGCGAGGGGAATCCGCGGAGTCCGCCGCTGCTGAACTGGGATTGTCCGCCTGCTGTTGGGGAGGCGGATGCTGGAGGCTAAGTGGCGGACTGCGAGGGAAATTCGCGGAGTTCGCCGCTGCTGAACTGGGCACGCGCTAAGGGTGCGAGCTAAAAGATATCCGCCGAGGCCGCAGAGTTCGCACGATGCTGGGCGGTCTGGGACTGCCTTGAGGAGGTTCCGCTGCCTGGCGGACTGAGTCCGCTCCTACAGATCGAGCCCGCGCCAAGACTGTGGGCTGAGGGAGGTTGACCTTGCTGTTGGAGAGAAGCAGATGGAGGCTGGAGGAAAGGCGGGCTGCATAGCGAGTCCGCTGAGTCCGCGGAGTCCGCCTATGCTGACGAGCTGAGTCCGCCTCTGCCGAAGATGAGGCCTGCTGTGGAGCTGGAGCTGGGGTTCATCAACATAGGCGGACTGAAAGGCTTGACTGCACTTCGAGTCCGCCCAGATCGCGGTGAATGGGATGTTGCTCCTGCTCTTTGCGGGTAGTCGGGGAGCTGGAGCGTCCGCACTCCGCAGGCGGACTGAAGAAGCTGGCTGCCCACGCTGCTGGGTGACAAGGGCTGAGCGACCTGCCGGACTGACGAGGCAGGCCACATGTGTTGGCGAGGTGGAAGTTGAGGTAGCTGGCTGGCGGCCTGGGGACAGGTCGCCACCTTTGTTTGGCGGTTTGAGCGGCCTGGGCGGATAGGCTTCCGAGTCCGCCAATATTGGACGTCACCTGTCAGGAGCGGGCTACGTAGCGGCCTGTTGCCGGCCTGGGCGGATAGAGATCCGAGTCCGGCAAAGGGGGCACCTGTTGAGACAATGGCGGTTAAGCTGACAAGGGGCGCGGCCTGCAGGGGCGGACTGCGGAAGCAGTCCGCGGCCCCTGTCGACCAAGGGAACAACGCGCGGTCTGGGCGGTCAGACCGCTGAGACTGCCCAAGCCGTGCGGCCTGAGCGGACAGTGAAAAAGCTGTCCGCCCAACCTAGGAAGAGACCTCCAGGAGGAACCTGGAACAGACCACGACTAGCGAGCTGGCTGTCTTGGGAAGGATCGCCGATTTCGGGGTTAACAATTACGTAGGCTTGAGCGGGTACATCTAATACACAAGGTACATAGAAATTTGATATTGTTAGGAAGATTGGACTCATGATGTTGATGTTTTGCGACAAGAGGTGGAGTTATGACGGTAACATGAGCGCATGTCATGCTCATGCGAGCTATGTTGTTTGTCAACCTGTACCAGCTAACGGAGACCACGTTGAGAGGTGGTAGGCCCATAATTTTTGCTGGCAACATGGAGGATCGTTGAGGAGATGCATGAGATTGCCCTTTAGTGACTCGAGTCCAGTGACTCATATTCAACAATCCTATTGCGTCAACGTCACAGAGGTGAGTCAGAGCATGCATGGTGCTTTGTGTAGATGCTACTTGCAGGTGATGCTTAGTGCAGTTGGTGGCTCCTAATCTGGAACCAGGGTGGTGGTCGGTTGCAAGGTTGATCCCCCTTTCTCCCCCTCGCTCGACTTGGTGGCATGAATAAACGTTGATTCCTTGTGCGACGACGGAGACTCTGATGGCAAAGGGCAATGAGGCCGATCGGGGATTGCAAACGTCTCCCTTTCTCTTCAGTCTTCTCCATTCGGCGGAAGCTAGGTGCTACGAACAGAGACCGGTTTATCAGGAAGTGCAGGAGGTCGTGTGACAACGAGAATCCATTGACTCATGTTGTGGCGGTCAACTGTGAGGTCAACGATAGTGTGTGTGTGTGTGGGAGGGGAGGGGGTTGTGGTCAAGGTTGTCAGGTTCGAGATCCTAGGTAGGATCGTTTTCTGGTTGGATCGGATCGTGGGATCGGATCGAGGATCGTGAGATCCTACAAAACTCATAAATTAAAACTAATAAACTAATGAACAATGAGTATTTATATCAAAAACTAATAAATTAATGAAATATAAAACTAATAAATATTTGAGTATTTATATCAAAAAATAAACTAATGAACAACTAAACTCAAAACTAGCATAAAGTTCACATCAACCATGTCCTAATATAAATCCTTAACGAGTTTAGGGTTCGGGAGGAAGAGCAGTTGGGTGGCCTCCTATATGCTGTCGGGCGGAAGTAATTCAAAAATGAAATGCAAGAATTAAAAGATGATGTCACTTTAGGGTTCAACTCTTTATGGTTTTGTCCTATTCGGCAGCTTCTGTTAGGAAACCACGAACGACACCTATAGGCACAACTACAAATATTGGGTTAACAAGAACACAAATAATCAAACTCGGCAATCCCACTAATATTCACAACCACAATGTACATAATACTCAGAAAAAAATACATGATCCGATAAATTGTACCGCAGGTGGAATTGAACAGCTCAACCCACTAAGCAATGAAATACTTACTGCAATTCGTTGAACAATGGGCACGCAAGGTTCCGACAAAAACCTTCGTCGTCGTCAAACAACCAACCGCCGTTACCAGTAGAGAAGGAGCCCCAGACGGATCGAACCCGTAGCAGCATTGCCGCATGAAATGAAGCCCGATGTTGCCTTCCATCAGAACACCACAACCATTGTTGTCAGAATCACGATCCGGATCGTAGGATCGCACGATCCTACGATCCGGATTATGCATTTCGATCCGGATCGTGTTCAGGATCGGAATTAGACCGCGTCCACATAGGATCGCGACCCGGACCGTGGAATCTGTAGGCTCGCGATTCCTACGTGATTCCACGATCCCGTCGGCCCTATTAAAAAAGACGGACCTGACTGCTCTTCCTCCCAAACCTTAAACAGTTTCATTCCTGATTCCCGACTGCTCTTCCTTCGTCAACGACTCTTCCTCCCGAGAGCCCTAGGAAATCCTTAACAGTAACATTGATCCTGTTAGTTCAATATAATCTCATGTTTTTTTCCTAAAGGGCTTCAGTTCAGATCTCTTTAAGACTCTTTGAAATGCAGTTTCTCAGCCTCTTTTATTACAGGGAGAGAATCAATCAAACTGACTGTTCATTTTATGTAAATCATTCTTTTGATTTTGGTTAATTTTATGTAAATCATCCAGGTGACTATAAACAGAGTGGCTGCAGCGAAGTGGGGTCTCTGCAGTGGCCAAGCATGCATTGCAATTGACTATTTGCTCGTGGAAGAGACTTTTGCACCCCTTCTGGTAAACTTTCTATTGGAACTGCACCTCTACACTAGAATTTCTTTTCCAATTTTTTTAATATAAACTAATCAAATCATTTAGCATAAAGTTTTTCATGTATATATGTTTATCTGTGAGTTGATTGGTCTTTTTGATCAATCTCAAATGGTGCCTGTCCAAATATTGTTAATAACTCGTCATTCTTTTCAGTTTGCTCAGCAAATAAATGAAACATAAATGTGTACTTTAATGGAAAAAGGGGTGTATTATGTTGGAAAGGCTCGTCTATGGTGCTGGGGCTAGGCCTCCTGCGGTGTGTGGCGCTAGGGCTTAACATGTGTTGCGTCTTAGGGTCGTTCATGTTGCATTCGTGCTCAGACCAGAGCTGCGTCTTGAGCTGGAGTTGCATCTTTCAGGTGCTTGGTGGCATTTTTTTTAGCTTCTAGCAAAGCCCACGAAACTTTACGAAATATGTTTGAAGCACATGAATTATAATCATAGTCATCCATTATGAGCACATACAATCTTAATCATCTAATATGAGCATATGAATTGCTATCTTAATCATTGAAGTACAAGCACATGGATTCATATATTTGTTATAACAGAATAAAGAAGAATACATTCTCTCTCAATGTAATGCCAACTTATGAGTCTCCTTACTGCACCCCTCTCTCAAGAAGTGCTTTCTTTAATTCCTGATCAACAGATAAACAAAGATATTTGGGATATCATCATTAAATGATATGAGTCCTCTGGCACTCGTCTTATTAATCTCCATACTATGCTTTGAAATCTTGAATAACAACCTGCAGAATTACTTTCTGAACTCCTTGAACATATTCATGTTATTCGAGCATTGCAATCATATCTACTAGATATAGTTCCCACCTTACTATGCCGTGGAACTTCATTCAACTTTAAAAATCCCAGTACCATCCTTGCCGGTCATGAGTTTCTCCTATCCACAAATAAACATATAGTTAACGCCCTACCAGAATCCCCTGGGATATTGATGTGTGGTAGACTCAGTGAGTGTGTTTGGGCTCTTAGGGACACAATGCCTACTGTGGAGTGACGTGCAAGATGAACTTAAGGTCAATGTATGTGGACTGATATGAAATGCATGCAACTTAGATTGTTCCGTCAGCAGATTAACTTAACATTGAAATAATAAGCACTTAGCAAAATATTCAACGACCGACAATCTCAGTGAAAATGAACGAGTTTTGCTCCTCTGATTGGTGTGCGCAAGCAAGAACACGACACAAATAAACCCCATACTATATATTGATTAACTTGGAGGGAAAACAATTATAATTTAAACTTCATTAAGTAATACAAACATTAAATGCATACAGTAAAGGAACTAAGCAACCAAAACTACGAAACTTACAAGTATTGGGGTTGTCTTGAATTGAGCATGGGTGATTGAGGTGAGGTCGGGATCTTTGTAGCATATGGAATGGAAAACCGGTTGGTAATGAAGATGGACAGGGCTGGGAGGAACCATTTTGTCGTAGGGAGTGGTTGGGAGGTTGTGGTCGGCATCGGGAAGGGCTGGGGAGTTGTGATTTGTATGGGGGAGGGGACTGGGTGGCCACAGTTAGAGGTGGAAAGGGGCTGGTTGGAAGTTGCAGAGGCGGGGAAGGGGTGTAAGTTGATATTCTTCAGCGGGGAAGAGTTTGGGAGGTGTTTTTGCAGTGGGGAAGGGGGGAGAGGCGTAGGCTTGTGGTGGGGCTGAGCTAGGGGAGGTGGTTTGCAAAGGGGGAGGACTGGGAGGTGAAGGGGAAAAGCGGAGAGTTGTTGTGAGGTGGGGTTTGCATGGGAAAATAGCGTAGGTAAGCGGGAAAAAAAGCGGGGAGAAGCTGGTAGGCGGGTCTTGTGGCGGGATACCTGGTTGAAGGTAGCAGAATGGAGAATGAATCCCCAGAGTTGGCACCAGGGAGTGGGGGCGGCTTCAGCATCATCCGCGTGATCCACGCTTAGGAGAAAAGTCCTCGTAAACCTGAATATCTCCAAAGTTGTCATAATGCTCATATATATAATAATAGAGGGGATTTTGAGGCTTCCATCGTGAACGGCCATGATCACACGCTAACATTAGGAGCCTAAACCTTCAAAATACACCTAAATAAAATAAATTAAAAAATTGCAAAAAAATAACTCAGCGGGCGGATGCGAATGTGGCCCGTATCGTCAAAATGAAGCTCTGGTCGATGTCTACGACACAAATATGCTCTAGTAGATCCTGATGGCATGCAATTTGGGTGGCAATCCCCATTAGGTACATCTTACCCGCAAAAACAATATATGCACTAATCGTCGATGTGTTGGTGATCACGGCCGCGATACTCACAGACGTGGTTAAAGATTTCTTCGGCATACTGGTCGAGGTGAACTTCGGTGTTCTCTTTGCATACCGAGAACACTAGAATTGAGTGAGTTTCGAGGCATACTGGTTGAGGTAAATCTCATTGTTTATCTCTTTCCCTTTCTCATTCTAAAAGTTTCTTTATGTTAGATCTTGTTTATATTGATGTGTGAGGTCCATCCCCTACTCCCTCTATAAATGGACAAAACATATACACCAAATTCTGATTCCTTAATCAAAATGTCCTCTTCACACCAATCCAACCCAATCACCTTCACTATCCATAGCATGCTTACTAGTCCCTCCTGAACATACATCATTACCAGTTCCTCATGAGCAACACCTACACTCCTTCCCTAGTAACTCCGTCACCAAACCCAATGCTAAGTTCTCCAACATCACCAACTACCTCACAAGTTGCACACATCTTATTCAAGAAAACTATTACTCTACACATCCACACCTTCCAAATGCCTTAAACATCCAAATATGATCTGAGTCTCCCACCAAAATTACTATCGAACCTACCTCTTTTACCCCAAACTAATAAACACTATGTGTGGAGGGTTGTCATGCACAATGAGTTTAATGCCTTAGTTCAAACAAAATGAGACATGGTTTAGTCTCTCTCTCATCACACAAAAATTTTGTTGGATGCAAATGGATTTATCGCATCAAGTGCAAAGTATATGGATCCATTGAGCATTATAAGATATGTAGTTGCCAAAGGGTCTACCAACAACCCATCCATGATTACACAAAAATCTTCAGTCCTGCAGTTAAACCAACTATAATTCAAAGCCTTTTTTCTATTGCAGTCTCGCAAGGGTGACCTATCTAGCAGTTTAATGTCCAAAGTATCTCTCTTCATGGCTCAATAGCTGAGGAAGTATATATGTCCCAATCTCCTAGGTTTGAGAATTCTACACACTCAAATCATGTTTGTCGATTACATCGCTTCTTATATAGATCTTTGAGCTCGGTTTCACATCTTGTTGGTTTTTCTCCTAAAATTGAGATTCATTGCCTCTAAAAAATGCTTTATTTATCCTCCACAAGGGACCTATAACTACTTGTATTTTGATTTATGTATATGACATCTTGTTTACATGTAATGACACTACCCACATAAATCAGGTTTAATAGTGGATTAGGACTCTATTTACGTGGACCACTATGCTTTGGTATGACAATATTAGAACAACATATTTTTTAGCAATTCTCGTGTTTCATGCATGTGTCAAATATGTCGAAATTGATTTTAACTTTGTTCGAAAAGATGAGATCGCTATCTCATCCGTTGAACCACAAGAATATGGATTCATATATTTATTGTAATAGAATAGTTGTGGATCACACAAGGCTCTTGGTAGTCTGGGCTAATTGAATCGTTTTAGACCGCAGAGCGGTCGAGCGCGCAAACAATCTCAGAAAATAAAAAGTTGACAGGAGAATTTTTTTTAACGTGGAAAACCCGTCAACTGAGTCAAAAGTCATGTGGTTGGATCTGTGCCGACCAAACCTCTACTATTTGTTGGTTGTTGTACAGGGCTTTTAAGAGAATCGAGCGCGACATGCCTCCTCTCGTTATATTTACTAGAGAGAGAAAGCAGGGATCAGAGGGTGACATGACACCGCTCACGGAGCTGAGTATTTTTTTGTATGTTGCGGGGAGCGATGCGCTCGTTGTACTCTGGAGTCCTTTGTTGGTGCTTGGAAGCATGAGTGACGTTCCTCGCACGTCCTGGTACTTGCAACCTGAAAGCTTGGGTGGCGCACTCGGCATGCCTAAACCTCTGCGACTTGTCTCCTGTTGCGCTCAAAGGAGTTTGGGCGATTGATTTGATGTCTGATGGGCCCGCTAATGAGTTGAGGGTGCTGAGAGTATATGGTCTTGCTTTTGCTCACGATGTAGGGCAAACAAACTTGGGAGCACTGATGGGCTTGATCGGCTGATGTAGAGGAGGCTTGTGGTTTGCTCGCTCACCGCGCAGACGTCTGAAGGAAGAAGACAATTATTGGACTTCCTGCGACCTTTGAAGTGCTTGATGAATCTAGCGGGCGGCTTCGGCGGTCCAGACGGACTTTGGCCCTCAAGAAGAACTTCGGCGGTCTAGACAGACTATGGTGGTCAAGATGGACTTTGGTCATCACGACGAACTTCGACAGTCTAGACGGACTTTGGTCGTCGAAGCGGACTTCGGCGGTCTCCGAAGTTGGTCTTATAAACTGTTGGCGTTGAATTGTGCTCTCGAAGCTTGTCTGGAGAACCGGGCGTACTGAACGCAGGCTTGGAGCGGAACGCGTCGGGGCGCACTTTGAGCGGAGCGTGCGGTGGCGCACTTGGACGGGGGTGCGCAGGCGCGCGCAAGGAAGTGGCGCGAGCGGGAGCGCACAAGGAAACGGCGCGCGCAAGAGCGCGGAAGGAAGCGGCGCGCGCGGGAGTGCGCGCGGAAGCGGCGCACATGTGAGCGCGTGAGGAAGGGCCATACACGAGAGCGCATGAGGGAGAGGTGCGCGCGAGAGCGCGCATGGAGGAGGCGCGCGGGGGCTCGCAAGGAAGGGGTGTGCGCAAGAAAGCGGCACGCGCAGGAGCGTGCAAGGACATGGCGCAGGCGGGAGCGCGCAAGGAAGATGAGCGTGCGGGAGCGCGCAAGGAAGATGAGCGCTTCGGGATTGGAAATAGAGGAGATAAAATATCCATAGGAGGATTTTTTGGGGCCAGAAGAGAATGAAAATGAAGTAGGATCGGATCCTATTTATAGATTTCAAGAGGGTGCTCCGTTAAATTTACCCGGTAACTACCGGACGGACGAATAGGAACGTCTGTATTGGAGTACACTGACACGATTTTTACGAATATGACAAGACCATCCCCGGGCGGTTTAAGCCCAACCGAAAAACAACCGCCCCTCTAGCAAGAGGAGGGGCATTTCGGCGTGGCCGGCGGCCGGGAGAAGCTGGAGGTCGGGGCAGGGCGGCCCCGGATGAGGTCAGGCGGCAATACTACCCCCTGTCTTGGGCGACGAGCAGGTCTCCCCAACCGGGCGGCCAAAGGGACGCCCGATTTGAGGCGGCCCTGCCCCAGGCGGGGCAAAACTGCCGCCCGTTTTGGGCGGCGAGCAGATCGCCCCAACCGCCATAAGGTCGCCCAATTTGGTGCGGCCCTGCCCTTGGTGGGGCAAAACCGCCGCCCGTTTTGGGTGGCTAGCAGGTCGCCCTAAAAGGGCGGCCAGAGGGCCGCCTTATTTGGGGCGGCCCTTCCCTTGGCGGGGCGTCAGCGGAGCTGGGCGACAAGGCTGTCACCCTGCTAGTGCAGCGGGGAGGTCGCGCCCTCATCGGGGGTGCCGGCGGAGCCGGGCGGCAAGGTTGTCTCCCTGCTAGAGCAGCAGGGAGGCCGTGCCCTTACCGGGGGTGCCAGCGAAGGCTGGGCAGCTTGCGAGGCCGAGAGACCGTCGGTACGGGATGGTTGGGCCGGGGCGGTTATGCCTCGGGCGGTTACCCCCGGGCGGTTACGCCGTTAGTGGGGTTTTTTAAATATCCGCATTCCGCACATGCGGGGGGCATTTAGCTCTTTTAAGGAGACCCTATCAAGAATAAAGAAGAATATGTTCTCTCTCCATGTAACCTATAAAAACACCTTGTGGAACTTAATGAAAATTATCCAAACATATTTCTCTGTTTCTCTTTGTAACAATGGCCGTCCCTGGAGATTACAGTCTCTAAGACTTCATTCATGTCTTCAATGGCCAGAGTCTCTAAGGAAGGTGCAAAATCATGTGGAGCGAGTGTTAGTCTAGTTGATTCAATAGGAGTCGGACGAAACCCTAATATAATTTGGATAAGGATGGAGGATGGAAAGATACCTTGACCAAGCATCCATTGGGATGTATGTCCTTATCATCGACAATTTAGCGTAGTTCACGGGGGGAATGCATGTATTGGCTTATGATATGTACGATACAGATGATGCTAGATCTGGTGACAACAAGGATATGTCATTCTTCCCACCATTCATTATAATAATGAATATAAGATGTATCAACAAGAAGTTTCCTTTCGTGATTGCCAACTTAATTTTTAGATCCAGGCATCAGTATGTTAAAGAAAATATAACCAAGATATATAGAAATGAACATTATTTGAATCGAGGCAGTTGACTGAAGAGTATTTCATATAATATAATGATTTATTATCGGGGATTGAAGTGGATATAAGGATTATGAAGTAAATGGCATGGAGGAAGTTACAAATGTCTCGTCAATTTCATTAGGGCAAATATGATGACCTTTTATAGCCTACAACTAAACACTCTTTACATTACATATTACAACACTCCTCAAAATTGACAAAAGATATTCATTAAGATCATCTTATCACAACCCCCAATCATATCATCTAGATTGAGTCACTTGGTCCAGCAATCTGCTACCTCACCCTTGATCGAAACGCGACTCAACTCCAGTAGCTTACCATCAAGATTTTCTTTTATGAAAAACCTATCAATCTCTATATGCTTGATTCGATTGTGTTTGATAAAATTATTTGCAATACTGATGGTTGACTGACTGTCACATCGCAACTTCGTCTTATCTACTTGATCCAACAACAGCTCTACAAACATCCCTTTCAGGCATAGAAGCTCTGCAACCTTTAATGATATGACTCTATACTCCATCTCTGATTTTGATCTAGCCACTACTGACTGTTTTTTCTCCTCCTGGAGACCAGGTTGCCTCGCATAAATATGCAATAGCCTGAAATGATTCTCCTGTCATCCGCACAGCTTGCCTAGTCAGAGTCGCAGTAGCCCTCAATCTTCACGTGTCTGTTCCTTCTAAATGTCTGCCCCTTTTCAGGAGCATTCTTCGAGTAGCACAATCTGGTACACAACATCTATATGGCCCTTCCTTGGGTCATGCATGTAGCGGCTCACCACGCTCGCAATAAAGAAGATGTTCGAGAGAGTGTGGCTCAAGTAAATCAACTTCCCAACTAGCTTTTGCTACATCTCACGGTCCACTGATTCCTGGTCTCAGCACCCAGTTTGCACTTTTGATCGATTGGTGTCACAACAGGTTTACACCCCAACATCCTGATTTTTTGTGAGGAGATCTAAAACGTATTTCCTTTGGGAAAGGACTATTCTCTCTACCTCATAAACAATCTCAATCTCAAGTAAATACCTAAGAGAACCCAAATTCTTCACCTCAAACTACTTGTCTAGAGCCCTCTTTAGGCGACCAATCTCCTGCTCAACATCTTTTATGATCATGTCATCCATATATATCGTAAGCATGGTGATGTGACCATTCTACCTAAAAAACACAGTGTGATCAACATTTATCTGGTGATATGTCATCCCAATCATCGCCTTCGTGAACCTGTCGAACCACGCACGAGGTGACTGCTTCAACTCATAGAGGAATTTGTTCAACCTGCAGGCTCTACCTTATGTCTTGGCCTTGTCAAACCTTGGTGGTATCTCCATGTACACCTCCTCTGCTAGGTCTCCATGACGAAAGACATTCTTCACATCTAGTTGGTTCAATATCCATCCATCATTCATCACCAAGCTAATCAAAGTCCTGACGGTGCTCATCTTCACAACGAGTGATGTACCCCATGACAAACAAATCGAGTCTTATAGTGTTCGACTTATCCATCTGATTTCTGCTTCACAGTGAACACTCATTTGCGTCAGACGACCTTCTTATCCTTTGACAGTTGTGCCAACTCCCAAGTCTTGTTCTTCTCAAGAGCCCCCATCTCCTCCTTTATCACTCATTGTATTCCACTTCGGATCATCTTTGACAACCTGTCAATTGTTAGGTACAATATTACTATATAACAATGCAATGAATGCTTTGTGAGACGAAGAGATATGATCATAAGATACAAATGAAGAAAGGTCCTAAACTGTATCTATCAGGAGAATTTCTCGCATTGCTGCGAATAGTCTTTCGTAATGTCACAGTTGACGAAGGAGTAGGGGAACCTGAGGGCGGCGGTGATGTAGGTGCTTCAAGAGTAGGGGTCGATGTAGCCAAGGGACTGGGAGTTATACTGGGCACTGGATCTGATACTGTTGACAACTTCCCCCTCCTACTATATGAAAGTAACTCCCCCTGAGCCGTAGGTCTAACATCTCGCCTCTCCTCCTCAATCTCCTCCTGTTCTTCATCACTCTCTTGTTCCTCCTCCACTGATCCTCCCTGCCATACTCCTAGATCTGTCACTAACATCTCCCTCTCTCGCCTCATATTTTTGGTATCTGATGAGTTTGGTGTGGGTAAGGCTCCCTCCTATCGGTATTATTGCTCCAGCTCTCTAAAGTGAACATCCATGCTCCCAAAGCTTATTTTCTCCACTAGACTCCAACACACATACCCCTTCTAAGTACGATAATAGCCCACAAAAATGTACTTGACTGCCCTCGCGTCAAGCTTACCAACATCCAGCTTGTTGTCCTTCATGAAGCACACTCACCTAAATACCTTCAAAGTAAGGATCCCCCATTAGGCTCATGCAACTGCTGACACGGAGACTTCCACCCCAAAATCTATGATGACATCCTGTTGATCAGTTGTGTCGCTGACAACACTACATATCCACACAAACTTTGAGAAACCTTCATGTTGAACGTCATATTCCTTGGCACCTCTAGAAGGTGCATGTTCTTCCTTTCCGCCACTCCATTTTATGTCGGTGTGTATGCGCAGGTGGTTTGGTACAATATCTCATGGGCTGATAAGTACTCATTCATTGTCATATTAGTATATTATGTCTTATTATCCGACCTTAGTACCATAATCATCACAGCGTATTGTGTCTGAACATGCTTATGGAAGTCTTGGAAGCAGGTAGGTACCTCACTCTTATTTTTCATCAAATATAACCAACACGGGATGCACAATCAATAAAAGTTCAAAGTACTTATAATCATTCAAAAAACATACAGCACAAAACCCCCATATTTCAGAATGAACTACATCAAAAATGGAATTACTTCTCCGGCACATACTAACATACGAACTCCTAGTATGTTAGTATATTCTGTCTTATTATCCGACCTTAGTACCATAATCATCACAGCGTATTGTGTCTGAACATGCTTATGGAAGTCTTTGATGCAGGTAGGTACCTCACTCTTATTTTTCATCAAATATAACCAACACGGGATGCACAATCAATAAAAGTTCAAAGTACTTATAATCATTCAAAAACTTATAACACAAAACCCCCATATTTCAGAATGAACTACATCAAAAATGGAATTACTTCTCCGGCACATACTAACATACGAACTCCAAGTAAGTTTGCCTAAATCACAAGCATCACACACTAATTTGGTTTTATTTGCTCTTTCAAAAATAGTATGAAATGACCTAACTACAATGCCAAAAGAAGGGTTCCCCAACGGCCTGCGATGGAGTATCAGCATATCGTTTGCACTCATCTTATGTCCTCTAACTTATGTCTTCTCTATCACAAATACAAGAGCCGCATCCAATCTTTCATGATCTAGATACCACAGCCCATCATGTCACGTCTCAGTCCTAAGTAACTGCCTTGTCCCTTTCTCCTGGAAAGTCACATTGGGAATATCACGTCTCAGTCCTAAGTAACTGCCTTGTCCCTTTCTCCTGGAAAGTCACATTGGGAATATCAAAAGAAATAACGCATCTCAGTTGAATGATTATAAAATTAATGGATAAGAGACTAATTGAAAAAAGGAGCATGCAAAATATCAGATAGTTTTAATGAATCTGAACAATTAACAATACCCTTACCGACCACTGATTAGAGCATACCATCTGCCTTCTGGATTCCATCTATTGTAGCTAGACGAGTGTAGGAGGATAACTCGCCTGCATTTCCTGTCACACGACGTGATACCCCCGAGTCAATGATCCAATATGATTCCTTGAAGGAAGATATGGATGCAAGACCAAGAGATCCATCAGTTTGGTGGGCATACATAGCGACCCCCCAGCTCCATCCCTTTTCCTCTCGCCCGTCTGTTTCCTCTTGATTCCCTACATCATGCTCAGTAGGGTATGTTCCTCCTCTATTTAGATAATGTCGACTTCCTCCGCACTGTCAGTCATGCCCAAATTGGCTCGATAGCCTCCTTGACTATCACGAGCCCGACCACGTCCTTGTTCACTACCCAAATCTCTCTCCTTGGGCAGCTTGGGGCAGGCCTGCTTTAGAAGGCCCACCTCCCCACTGTTGTAGCACTGACGAGTTTCTTCCCCCTGCACTGAGCCATGTAACCCCAAGGCCAGCAACCGCAAGTGCTGACTTTACAGTAGTGGACCCTCCTGTCACTGCCTGAAGTTTGTGATGTGTCTCCTCCTATATCATGACAGACATGACCTGGGTAAATGTAGGAATCGTCGTACCAGATATAAGTTGTGCTCTCGGCTGATCAAACTTGACATTTAATCCCTCAGGAACTTCATTTTCCTCTCCTCTACAATGATCTTAGAGGCTCGACACTGTGAGTCGCTGCAACACATCCCGCCTGAGGTGTGATTGTAATCCATCAACAGACGTTCCAGCTCGGCGGCGTACTCTTGCACTGTCTTCTATCCCTGAGCGGTGTCATCAATTTCTCCCTTCAATTGGAAGACCCGCAGAGTGTTCCCCGCGCCACCATATGTATTCTTCAGCTTAATCCAAATCTCCATGACTGTCTATAGGCCATTTACCGTGGCTGCAATTGATGGGACAACCAAGCTAATAAACCACATAAACACCGTTGTTTGGGCCAACTCCCACTCATCTCCTCCAGTCGAGGTGTCTTTTTTCTTCAACGCCCTTGTCAGGAACCCCCCAACCAGTTTCACTGCAAGAGTTTTCTTCACACGGCGTGACCAACTCAGGTGGGTGGTCGGTCCATCAAGCATCAGATCAATCAGTAGATGTTCGAACTTCGTTGGTCGGTGTGATAAGCCCAACACCCTCAACAATATGGCCAACTCATCCGGTTCCAACATCTTGAAAACATCCTTCATCGTTCCTTCCTTCAGCGTCATGGATTAGATTCCTCACCAATCAACGCATCCTCTATGTATCAAGCAATGTCTCCTCCTGCCCTAGATCCGATCACGACATCCTATGGTCGGAGCATGTCGGACTTACTATGAAGATGTCACACCCCGACTGATAGAAACAAACACTGCGTGTGGCAGGGCGGATGTCCGTTATGGCCTTCCTGGCAACAAGGAATGAAAGCGGCCGCTCGGGTCGCCGTTGGTTAGCACTGCTGGTCGCTGGAACGCTAGGGTCGGAGGAAGCTAGAGACGGAACTAGCGATCAACGGGAGACACGTTGCTGGACGGGATCTAGTGATCCACGGGATCGAGTGAAGCGTGCCGCTGAGAGATCGCGGATCGAACGAGGTGCGTCGTTCGTCGTTCGCAGTCGGGAGACGCGTAGCGGGGTTTTTCGACTCTAATACCACGTTACAACAAATGTCTCGTCAATTTCATTTGGGCAAAAGGATGGCCTTTTATAGATTACAACGAAAGACTCTTTACATTACATATTACAACAGAGGATAAACTCCCCCATTTTACTACCACGATATTTTAATTGCAATACTGGTTCTCACAATATTTTATGAGCACCGCTGTTTTGGCTAGACGCACCGCACTTTGTCCTAATTTTTCGCGTCTTTTGGAAATACGCCTTTTACATGCATTTTTAGGAAAAGTGTTCAACACGAAAGTTGTAGATCTCGACGAGATTTACAACTTTTGTGTTGAATACTTGCCTAAAAATACATGTACAAGGCGTACTTCGGAAATATGTCCAGATTTTGCGCCTTTTAGAAATACGCCTCGTACATGCATTTTTAGGAAAAGTGTTCGACACGAAAGCCGTAGATCTCGTCGAGATTTACAGCTTTCGTGATGAACATTTTTTCTAAAAATGCATGTACGAGGCGTATTTCCAAAAGGTGCGAAAAATTAGGAGAGTGCGGTGCGGCTATCCAAAACTGCGGTGCCCTTAACAACTCCTTATTTTAATTGCGAATTTGGCAACGGATGCACAAAATGCATTGAGGGTTCTTTGTGTTGATCAAAGAGAGGATCTTTTGACAATGTGAGTCATGCCATGGAGACGACTCTATGTGGTTGTTGTGGTCAATGCAACTATTCAGGTTAGCAAAATATGGGCAAAGAACCGAACATCTAATTTCTGGCAAAGAGGATATCCATGCAGAGAGTAACATTTGTTGACAGCATGCTGGGTTGTGACAATGTGAGTGTTGGAGCATCTACCTTGCAGACTAATGCCATAGATATAAACCATGTGAGTGTCGAGGGTAGTGACCACTTGTTTCTTTTCTTCTTGCGAGAGAAAGGATGAGAGTGGTTGGGGCCACAGAGTTAGTGGTCGGCAGAGGTAATCAATTTATGGTACTCAGCACAAGAGGGCAGGTGTATTTGGCAGAACTCAGAAGTACTTTGTGTGACGCCATCAAAGTAATACACTTTATTTACTATAATATGTATAGTGGTGTGCTAATAAAGGAAGGGAGAAACCGGTTGAAATGAGCGAGAACTAGCTAATACCGGTTAAATGTTACGCGTCGTGCGGGTCTTAAGTGGTGCCGATATATAGCAAAACAAAAAATACCGTTGTTCATTCTTATCTCTCCTGATTTCCGCACAGTAACGCAGAAGGCGGACCGAAGCCGCACGCCAATGGAAGCTCCCGAGCCTTTGTTCCTCCTCCGTTTTTCGTGATTTTCCCTCCGATTGAAAGGTAATCACTTCCTCTCCACTTCTCTTGCTTCTTTCATGAAGTTTTTGCATGGATTGTAAATGGTAGAAACCCTAGGGTTTGGGGTTTTTCAATTTTCTTTGATCGGCGGACAAGGCCCAGTCCGCCTGCCCCCAAGGCAGATCGCCAACACCCCACCAGAATAAGGCAGAGCCCGCAAGCCCTACTCGCACAGCTGCCAAGACAACGGCCAATTGCCAGACTCCGACACCAGTCCGCGCAGTCCTCCACAGCAGCTAACGCCCGCTGTAACACCAGAAAGCACGGCAAAGGCCACAGCCGAACTCCAAGACCAGTCCGCAACAGCGGACACCGCGAACTCAAACTCCAATCCGCCTGGTTACACAAGAGCTTGTTAATCTGCAAGGCCGCAGATCAAGCTGAGCACCGCCAACAGTCCGCGATCCGCAGTCCGCTCATGCCGCTTCGCTAGAAGCTCGACTTCCATGGCCATAGGCCAACCAGGCCGCACAGCAGACCGCTCAGGCCGCACATCAGGCCGCACAGGCCGCTCCTCAAGAGCAGCCACGCCACCAAGACCAAGTCATGGTCACCCAGGCCGCAACCAGCAGTCCGCCCAGGCCGCGGACACAGACCGCTTAGGCCGCGCAGTCCGCCCGGCCTTCCCATCACCCACTTACACTTCACAAATTTCAACACTCCCCCGTGAAGTGAGAAGTGGTGATCAAGCCCAGCAAGCTTCGTAACCGCTGAAATGGCTCCTTCGACAGCGGCTTCGTGAAGATGTCAGCAAGATTATCTTCACTCTGAACATGCCCGACCAGAAGACATCCCTCCAACACCTTCTCCCTTATGAAGTGGTGCTCGATCTCAATATGCTTGGTCCTTGCGTGACACACTGGATTGTTTACCAGTTTGAGAGCACTCTCATTGTCATCCCGGAGTAAAGTAGGACCTTGCACTTCCTCATGAACATCTTCTACAAGCCTCCTCAACCAAATGGCTTCCCGAGCAGCCAAGGCCGAAGCCTTATACTCTGTCTCTGTAGTTGAGACGGACACCGAGTCTTGCTTCTTGCTACACCACGAGATGCAACCTAATCCACAAGTGAACACATAACCCGAAGTTGATCTCTGATCATCTGAGTCACCTCAATAATCACCATCCGTGTATCCAAGCAAAGCAAAGTCTGCATCCCTACTATAGAGGAGTCTCATATTAGAAGTTGTCTTTACATACTTCAAGATATTCTTAGCCGCCACCAGATGAGACTTCCTTGGTTCAGTCATAAACCGACTTACTCGGCCAACAGCGTAAGCAATGTCTGGCCTTGTAATCGTCAGGTAGATCAAGCTCCCAACAAGAGCTCTGAACACCAAGGGATCAGGAAGAATCTTTTCTTCATCTCATCGAAGCTTCAGCCCATGATCCAGTGGGGTAGAGCAACTATTTCCTTCACCCATGCCGAATCGATTCACAATGCGATCCGCATAACCCTTTTGGCAAATGAGTATCGTGCTCTCCTTCCTCTCCACTTCAAGACCAAGAAAGTGATGAAGCTCTCTCAATTATTTCATCTCGAAGCGTATAGCAAGCTCAGCCCTGAGCCTAGCTACTTCCTCCTCCGAATTCCCTGTGATGATCATATCATCCACATACAGCAGGACCAAGACTTGAAGTTCTCCCTTCTTCTTGATGAACAAGCTTGAATCCGAGTTAGAAGCAAGATAACCGCAGAATTGAAGATACTCTGATATCTTCTCATACCAAGCTCTAGTAGCTTGCTTCAACCCGTAGAGAGTCTTCCTGAGTTTACTGACATAGTCCGGATGAACTTCAGAAACAAATCCAAGTGGCTGATCCATGAAGATGTCCTTGTCAATCTTTCCGTAAAGAAAAACGTTCTTCACATCAAGCTGCAACATCTTTCATCCCTTGCCAGCAGCCAAGGCGATCACCACCCGAACTGAAGTCATCTTTGCAACTGGACTAAATGTCTCATCATAGTCTTCTCCATACTGTTGTGAAAAACCTCGAGCAACCAGACGAGCTTTGTATCTATCAATGCTCCCATCAGCTTTCTTCTTCAACTTAAACACTCACTTGCAAGTCACTGGAGTAATGTCATCAACCTTGGACACAAGGTCCCAGGTTTCGTTTTTCTTGAGAACAGCAATCTCCTCCTTCATAGCATCTTCCCACTTCTTGACTCCAGTGGGCTCATTGAAGTTTGCAGGCTCTCGCTCATCCAGAGGACCTGCAAAGAAACAGGAGACAAAGCTCACTGCATTCCCTTCACAGTATCGAGCAGGTGGCTTAACAACCCTCTTTGATCTCCGAAGGGTCTTTTCCTTGCTCACAACCTTCGTTGCTTCTTCAGGCTTAGCTTCATTCCAGGGCAAGCTTTGAGCAATGCTCCCCCTGCTTCCTGAATCAGAAACCTCTGCCCCAGAGCTTGAAGCAACAGGAGCTGCTGGTGAAACAGCAAGCTCCTCTTCCAGAACTTCAGCAGTCACCTTCTGCTCTTCATCAACCTTGCTCTCTGGTAGATCAACCGACCCACCTCCATACGACGTTAGTTCGTCAAAGACTACATCTCTTGATACAACAAAATTCTTCGTCGCAGGATCCATGCATTTCCATCCCTTCTTCCGCTCATCGTATCCTCCAAAGACTCCTTGCCTTTGCGTCAAGCTTTGTCCTTGAAACATCCGGGACATGCACATAGCAAGTTGAACCAAACACCCGAAGGTGTTCCACACTGGGCTTCTCCTTCAGCAACATCTCAAAAGGAGTTTCCATGTTGATTGGACTGAGCGGCATCCGATTGATGACATAGAAAGCACATGACATCCCCTCTGCCAAAAAGGACATAGGAATGTCTTTTGCATGAAGTCAGCATTTGCAAGTCTCCGTCAGATGACGGATCTTCCGCTCCGCTACTCCGTTTTGTTGTGGAGTATGAGCACAAGTGAGCTTTCTTTGGATCCCGTACTTCCTGCAGAAGTTAGAAAAGTCGGAGGAGACAAACTCACCATCGTTGTCTGTTCTAAACTTCTTAACCCGCAAGCCAAGCCGGATTTTCACCAACTCCTTGAACTGCACAAACAAACGGAAGGCTTTAGACTTCTCCTTCAAGAAATATACCCAAATGTATCTTGAGTAGTTATCAATCAGAACGAGCATGTATCTGCTCCCACCAAGGCTTGCAGTGACGGTTGGTCCCATCAAGTCTTCATGGATGCTCTCCAATAATCTCTTGCTCCTCGTTTGTGACTTATCAAACGGAAGGCGATGAGGCTTACCGTATTGACATCCCGCGCAAACGTGACCATCACCAAAGGAAGTTAGCTTAGGCAAGCCCCTCACAAGGCTTCTGTTAGTCATAGCCTTCAGCTTATCCATTCCTACATGCCCCAGTCTTCATGTCATATAGCAGCGCTATCGTTTGCTCTCATCCGATCAACATAAGAGTTAGTTGCAAGAACAAACAAGTTCTTTACTCTCCTCCCAACATGAGCAACATCAGCTTTAACCGCTGATACGTTGCGAAGGAACTTCACTTCTGTTGGCCCAAACAGAACGTGATAACCCGCGTCGACCGCATTGGTCACAGAGAATAGGTTCTTCTTCATGCCCGGTACGTGATACACATTTCTTAACGTGAGTGGCTCCTTATCACTACCCAAAGACACAACCCCCTCCATCTCTACTGCATAAACAGTATTATCAGCAGTGATGATAGCTTCGTTACCTAAGTAAGCTTGCAGAGAGGAGCACTTCGACTTGTCTCCGGTGAGGTGATGACCACACCCGAAGTCCACGATCCACTCGTCGTTGAAGTCGACAGTGGACAAAGCACGGACACAAGTGCCCGTCAGGAAAGCTCCGCCCCATCCAGCTTCTTCAGTGCTCAAGCAAGCTTCCTCCTTGCCTGCAGCATGCCCAGGTTGCAGTTTGACCTTGCAATCACGCTTGAAGTGTCCCCGCTGATAAGAAGTTGAAGACTCATTTTCAGCAGCAGTCTTCTTCTTCTTCCCTTCTCATCCCTTCTTCTTCGTGCTTGAGAAGAGAGCTTCACTGCCTTCCTCAGTGACAGTGACTACAGCCATATGCCTTGCCAAACTTTCCTGCAAAGCAAGCAGGTTCTCAAGCTCCAACAGAGATGGCTGAGTAGTCCAGCCTTGAACAGATGTCACAAAGGCAACATACTCCTTCTGCAAGCCGCGGATTATGTGTCTTTTCATCTTAGCCTCAGAGATAGACTCATTAGGATCAAGTGCTGATAGCTCAGCACACAAGCTCTTCATCTTCAGAAAGAATTTTGAGATGGTCAGGTCTCCTTGAGTTGTCATAGCCAACTCATTCTCCAAAAACTGAAGTCTAGCTACATTCTTCCTATTGAACAACTAATCAATAGTTGTCCAAATATCAGCAGCAGACTCACATCCAATGATGTGATCAAACAGTTCTAGTGAAACAGCCCTTTTGAGAACAAACTCCGGCTTTGCATTTGTTTTTCTCCAGAGCCTCACCTGTTCAGCTGTATCAAAAACAGCAGTACTTCCTGTCTGTCGTCACCACCGACGACCTCCCATAGCTCCTCGCCCAGAAGGTAACTCTTCATGCACGACTTCCACTTCTTAAAGTTAGTCAGCGTTAAGATTTCAATACCTAGACATTTTGCATAGCTTACTTCCATTGCAACAACCTTTGGTTAAGTTTCCAGAAGCACAGAGCAACAACAGAGCAACAGCACACGTTGATCACCGCTCAAGCAACTGAACCTGGCTCTGATACCATGTTGAATTTTCTCAAAGCGGTTAGCAAGATAGCCTAAAGCCAAATTAATATTCTCAAAACTATCCAGTTCACACTTTGATCATGCGGAAACCCAAGGAGCAAGCCCAACACAAAATGCAAATGGAAGAATAAGCAGATTTTATTTTTATTAACACTTCTTTACAGGGCGAGGTATACATAGCGTGACATGATTTCGCCAGTGCACAAGCTAAAACAGAAAGCACAAAACAAGCCGGGCGGACAGAGCAGGAGACCGCCGAGACCGCCGAGTCCGCCAAGGTCGTCGAAGCCGCCCGAGCTGTTGCTGCTACAAGCCGAATAGAACACAGAGTCCGCCGAGACCGCGAGGTCGCGCGGACACACCGTTATTCGCTGACTGCTGAAGAACTGAAGAACAGACCGCCTACCCGCCTGAGACCGACGGACAGGTTATTGGAACTTGGAAACGCTGAAGCAGAGAACTGACAAGCCGAAGAAGCGACCTGCTGAGACCGCAGAGACCGCACACTTCACAGAACTTGACCGAAGTCAAATCCAAACTCCTGGCTCCTTGAAGCTAGTCGCGCGACCTGCACACAGCACACAGTTAACTCTACTCAACCTGCGCGGACAGAAAAACCAGACTGCAGCAATTGACCAAGCCCCACTACTGTTCACTCAGTTACTGTAGATGTGCCGGGGGGTCTATTTATAGGCGAGGTGAGAAGTGTGGTCACCGCCCCAGCCCGCGCACTAGCAAAGCCCCGTCCGCTGAGTCCGCAAGGACTTAGCCAGATTCCAACAAAAAACCCGCCAGGAGCAAGACAGAGATGTTTACCACCAGGCCGACTCGCACCAGTCCGCCCACACTATGCGGACAAGGCATCAGCCCGCATAGCCCGCAAACACCACCGCACAAGGACAGCCACCTCTACTGCGACAGTCCGCACACTATATGCAGACAAAGAGGCAGTCCGCGCAGCACGAGATCAAAGCCTCCATCCGCCACGAGTCCACGACCAACAGGCAGTCCACCCGGTCAACAGCGGACTCGGCGGATACCGCGAACACACTGGACTTGTCACAAAATGTGACCAAGTCCAGTAAACCACCAAGAGCCAACGCGAGCTCGGCGGACAAGGCCCAGTCCGCCTGCCCCCAAGGTAGATCGCCAACACCCCACTAGGAGAAGGCAGAGCCCGCAAGCCCTACTCGCACAGCTGCCAAGACAACGGCCAACTGCCGGACTCCGACACCAGTTCGCGCAGTCCTCCACAGCAGCTAACGCCCGCTGTAACACCAGAGAGCACGGCAAAGGCCACAGCCGAACTCCAAGGCCAGTCCGCAACAGCGGACACCGCGGACTCAAACTCCAATCCGCCTGGTTACAGAAGAGCTTGCTAATCTGCAAGGCCGCAGATCAAGCCGAGCACCGCCAACAGTCCGCGAACCGCAGTCCGCTCAGGCCGCTTCGCTAGAAGCTCGACTTCCTTGGTCATAGGCTAGCCAGGCCACACAGCTGACCGCTCAGGCCGCACATCAGGCCGCACAGGCCCCTCCTCAAGAGCAGCCACGCCACCAAGACCAAGCCATGGTCACTCAGGCCGCAACCAGCAGTCCGCCCAGGCCGCGGACACAGACCGCTCAGGCCGCGCAGTCCGCCCGGCCTGCCCATGACCCACTTCCACTTCACAAATTTCAACAACACTAAAGAAGGGGCTTCACCTTAATATAGTAACACATTATATATTAACTAGGTAGGCAGTAATATAGAATATAGATCAGTTAGCAGAAAATTTGCAGCTTTTAAGGCATTTTGTATTTCAACACTAATATATATATATATATATATATATATATATATATATATATATATATATATATATATATATATATATATATATATATTCTCCGCTATCTAACCGTCACATGTCTTAACAGCTTCTTTGACTTTAAACCATTCAAAAAAGATGGAACAGGCTCAATTGGTTCTTAATGCGCTGAAATGACTATGTTCACATTTCTGCATCTTGTAGATTGATTTTCTGAAGGCCAAGATCAAGAAAACCTACCTGGAACCTGAGACTCTTGCAAGAATTGCTCACAAGCAACATTTTCAAAGATTGAGCAACTTTCTCAAGGACCCCGCAGTTGCTGTCTCCGTTGTTCATGGTGGTTCCTTCAATGCTGAAAACATGTAATGCCTAAAGGCTTTTCCTTGTCTTTATGTTCCCCTTCACCAAAAATTCCATCCTAAGTAAAGATTTCACAACAATTTTTGCAGGTCATTCGAACCCACCATTCTGCTTAACCCCCCTTTAGATTCTGAGATTATGACAGAAGAAATTTTCGGCCCCATGCTTCCTATAATCACAGTAAGATATTTCTGTTTTAATATAATTTAAGGGAATGTTTTAACTAATTTCTATCTAAATAGGATTATTAAAAGCTCTAGGGCTACCTAGAATGATATTAATCACTCCTTTATATCTGCTGTTTAGAGTATATTAATTGGATCTATTAATAGTTTTCATATATTCATACTTGAATGTAGTGGAGAAGTTAGTGTTTGAAATTAAAAAATGGTATATTGAACCAAACAGACCTTGGCGATCATTTAATCTTAATCATTCACAGCTAAAGAAGATTGAAGACAGCATTGAATTCCTAAAGGCAAGGCCGAAGCCCCTCGCCATTTATGCCTTCACCACCAACGAGAAGCTGAAGAGGAAAATCATCGAAGAAACATCATCGGGAGGCATTTGTTTCAACGATGCAGTCGTCCAAGTATTCTCTCAACTTTTACATATTTTACTACTCTGTTGATTTTCCTAAATCATAAACCCTAAATCTCGCACAGTGGAGTTTTAAAGGAAAAAAAGATCAAGCAAACAAATGTTGATAATCATTTAAGAAGAAATCAACGCAATTTTGTGACAGTTTGCGTTGGACGGACTACCATTTGGAGGAACTGGAGAGAGCGGTTTCGGAAAGTACCACGGGAAGTTCTCCTTCGACGAGTTCAGCCATGGAAAAGCCATCTTGAGAAGAAACTTTCTCATAGAAGTCTCAGTCAGATACCCGCCCTGGAACGAAAGGAAGCTCCAGTTCATCAGACATGTCTACAACTTCAACTATTTTGGGATTCTGCGAATGTTGCTGGGATTCAAGAGATGAGATAATAGAGAATGGTTAAGGTATGCCTTTCTAGTTTATATCTGTAATTCCCTGAAACTTTCTCAGCTGTTTTCCTGAACTGTAACTGGAATCAAGATCTGTGTGGTGAGCACTCTTGTATTTTTTTTATATCATAATTGACTCAATATGATGTTTCAACTTAATAATGATGGTTATGATGTGATGCAACCCCGACGCAAATGGGTTGAAGCTGTTGAAAGCCGCTTTACTACCCAACATTTGTGCCCGTAAGACCAAAAGAAATATGGAATAGAGCTGAAGGTACGAAAACAATAATAACGGAGAATAGTGGTTAGAAATGATGTGACGGAATATAGAATGAAATGAAATGAAACAAACAAACAAATGCTGAGCACTCATTCTAAAACAAATTTGTAAAATGAAATGAAACAAAATGATCCAAGTAGCCATCCTGAATTCCTGATACTCTTTTTTTGTGTGCAAATTAATCATATTTTATTCTGCTTAAAAACAATCTCATCATTCTTCTTTTAAATGAGAAAAAAAAGCCCCAAAAATATCAATGATTTCTTAAACATAAGCAATGGACAACACAGGAACCATCTGTCAGAAACAAAAAAAAAACAAGAACTGTTGAATGTTGCTTAGGTAAACAAATATGCAGTGAAATACATGAAAAGAACTATTCTGAGGGAGAGGCGATGATCAAAAGGCCGAGAAGCAGAACTACTGCGTGGCAAGGAAGGATATTCATCTGGGGTCGGCATGACGCATTCTTGTCCATTGAACAAAATCTTCCTCGGGAACGGCCATCCTCCCTGAAATGTGAAGGCGGCAGGGTCCTTTTTTAGCAAAATTTCAGTCTGCACATTCCCAAACTCACCTTGCTGTAACAGCATCTCATTGTAGTGCTTAATTCCCCAGAACACTCCAGTGTCATCTTCAATAAAAATAGAAAGAAAATGTTTGAGGAGAGCAGTCAATATCACAATGGTCATATTGAATACATGACACGACTGAAGTTTCCTTTAGTGAGTACTTTTTTTGACAGGGCTATTTATTTAAAGTCAAACCAGTGACTGATCATATTATTAGGTGTTCAATTCAAAATTGGAAAAAGACATCAACCAAAATTCCTAGCAACAAATTTCATTATCCAATTCAAATCAAGACAATAAGTTATCGTTATCAAAGATACAGGTTGAAATAATGAGAAAGGAAACATAACCAAAATATATAGCTTCAACATTATCATGCATTCATAACTATCAAATTATATATATAAGTATAGATATTCATAAAATGGTGGCTTCTCTTGTAAATCTAAGTATAGATTTACGAGCAATTAAATGGTTTTTACTTTGAAAAAAACACCTTTTGATTAATAATTATAAAACCCGTCTATTATTTCAGGTAAATAATCATCACTACTATATTCTAATTGTTATTTATAATAATAATAATGATAATATATTAACAAGTTGATGACATCCTCCTTGTACATTATGAAGGCAATGCAAAAAAGTTGGGAGTATTTTAAACTTTAGCCAGAGTACTTTCTAAAAACACTATGGAAACAAGGACTTTTCTCCTTCTCATAACCACTTTTGAGAGAACAGTCGCCAGCCTTTCAAAGAAAAAAACTTTGGGCCATCTTCCAAATAGAAAGCATATAAAAGCATAATCAAACAGGGCTTGAAAGTAGAGATGTACTTATATCGCCATATTGCACAAGGGGCTGGTAGTTGAAACTGAAGACTTCGGTCAGGTTTTGGAGATTGGGGTGCTGCACCACCAGACTCCAATCACTGTAATTCTTCAGCATGTTAAAATTGTTGATTGTCACCTTAACCCTCCAATACCCCTTATAACTGCGCTTGAGATGCCAGTGCACTCGAATCGGGCACATATGTCTCGTGCACATAACAACATCAGGTTTAGGAAGATCGTCGCCATCGGGCAACTGCGACAAAGCCGGCTGTCGGCCACCCCTGAACAAGGAAAAACCAGAATGTTTTGAGTTTGAGTACTGTTTAAACGTGGGAGGAACGGTTTTCCGATACTCTTACCGGGCGCATTTTGGCGTCTCCGGCGATCCTTGACAGCCGCAGCTGCAGGTTGGGCATGGAACTATGCTCTCATAGTAGAAAGTCGACAGGGAGACACAGCACTTAGGTGCTTGGGCCTCTCTGAACTGGGAATATGAACAGCTCACCTGCCATGTCACTATACAATGTTGTTGTTCAAGGAAATAGTTAGAAAAGAAATACTTGAAGAATCATGTTATGAACAACTTGAAGCCATGAAATTTGATACACAAATCCTAAATCAGAAAACTTCAACTTGTAAACATGGATCCCTTGTGCATGTATGTGGAAGACAGTGGTGTTCAGTGTGTCATAGAGTGCCTAAAGTTTTCATAAGTGAATTTAATGTGCATTTTATTTAGTTCTAAATAGTGTGCCAACATCATTTCAATTTTTGTTAAGGCTCTATTTGGTTCGGCGTTTCGCTGCTCCGTTTGGGGCAAACGCCGCCGGAAGGCGGGTAAACAAATGAACCTCCGGCAGCGTTTGCTCTGTTTCCGCCCGCCTTGAGAAACGCCCCAAAAAGCTCCGTTTGGAGCAGCCACCTCCCCCCTCTGTTTCGAACACTCCCTTTCCACCCGCCGGATCGATCTGCCACCGCCGAACCAAACGAAGCCTAAGTTTGTATTTGGTGTGACAACTTATATGTGGACGACGAACAAACAGGAGATACATATGGTGTGCATTAGTTGGTTAAGACTGTCAAATGAAGTGGGTGAGTAATATCCATTTACAACAAACCAAACGGAACCAACCTATGTAACTCAAGTTACAAAAAGATGACATTCGATCACTTACAGAGGGCCTGCATTCTATGGCGACTACCATCACTGTGATATTTGGTGGGCGGCACAGCAATGGCATCGCTGCATGTATATCCGGGCACTCCGATGCTAAAATTGTACGGCTTCGGTGTCTCAAGGTCGCCGACGTCGTTTAGAGACACGCCGGCCCTCGTGCTTCCGACGGATAACTGGAAAGACGAAAGGCAATTGGATTGGTCTTGAAGCAGTGAGGACAGCACACCGCCTCTGCAGCAGTTTTTAGTTTGGATATTGTAGGGAGCGCCGGGGAGAAGGTCTACGATGACTGGGCTCTTGTTGCAGCAATGGGGGATGGTGCCTGAGAACTTAGAGCAGTTCCCCAGCTCAGTGGCCTCGGCGCCTCTGGCATCCCAGATGACTTCTTCCCCTCCCCATGTCCAGCCAAGCTTCCATCCAGGGCTGTCGATGTGACGGTAAAGCTGGTGGTTGTGTATATGGATCATCACCTGTGGGGGGAAGGAAACATGTGAAGGCTGGGATCACCATGACTCCATGAGTTGAGTTGGAACATCAAAATCTAAACCGATGAAAATGAGTTCAAAGTTTTGTTGTGAACTCTATTAGTAGGCATTATTTTGAAATTCGTAAGTTATGTATACTTGAGATAAGGGAGGTTTTTGAATAAATAAGTCTGGGACGTGTTTTGAGATCGAGAAAGGGGAAATGAAGAATTAGGAAATAACGAGAAAATTACTGCAATTCTAAGGTGGATCCTGCTAATTACAAACCAAAAAACTATTAACGGTAACTAAGCGGCCATAAGAAAATAATAGAATTGGCAATCAAGATAAAGAATTTGAAATAATTTATATCGATCAGCATCAAGAGGGAGCAAGCGGAGTCCATAAGAACGGAGAAGCAAACTCAGGCAAATAATGTCTATAATGGTGGGGTGTGGTTCTCATCCATCCAATGAGGAGAAAATCGTAGAGCTCATGATTCCTTGACGAGTGTCTCAATTTTATGCTCCTCGTAACTCTTGCTGTTATGAAATTGAGACCGGATCCGCGACTACGGTGGTTCGCCGCGGATCTTGCAACGGAACATTATTTGAGCAATAAAATGACAAGCAAAATTAAATACAAACAAGCACAATCAGACGATAAAATAATATATGTGGTTCGGAGATGGGCAACTACGTCCACAGGGAGAGCCCGCCGGAAAAGATTCACTATAATTAATGAGATTACAAGTTACAAATAGAGACCATTAACACGGTCGAGCAACAAGAGAAAAGTAAAAAGCTGAAAAAGAACGTTGTCGCGCCGCCGATATCGCCTGGCGATATCGCCCTGTCTTCTTCCTGCTGGATCCGCCGCCTCCTGCAACTGTTGTCGCCGTCCGGATCCACCACTGCACAGTCGGCGGCCGGGATGAGCCCGGCCAGATGTCGATCCGTCTGGATCACCCGAACGCCGCCGCCTCTCTGCTGCCGCCGGAGCCTAAAATCGTCGCCTCCGCCTGGAGTTGTCTGCCGCCGCTGGACAGAACAAGAAGCCGCCTGAAGCTCTCACTGCTCCCTCTAATGGCTCTCACGGATTTCACTCTCTGATTGCTTGATTCATCCGGCTAAAAAACCGCTCCTATATATATAGGATCAAGTTCCAAAAACAATTAGGAAGAAGATCTCTAATTTAGGAGATTGTCATATTTCTCCTCATGAAGATATTTCAAAATTATGACACTCCCCCAAATTAGGAATCACAAGACACACGGATCGCTGAGGTGGAACAATCGTAACAATATATATTCTCTCATTAATGATCTTCCTAAAATAATATTCCTAAATAGATTTAGCCCAGATTAGGAATCGAGGTCTCCCACGGATTGATGACGTGTCGCGATCCTGACGATCCGGGCACGTAGATTGCGGATGTGTCATAATCTCAACAATCTCAACCTTGACGCCTCACGCGATGAACTCCACCTCGACGCCTAACGAACGTAACTCTACCTCCAGACTGGATTCCCCCTACCGGCGACTACGAGCCCCCTCTCCCTGGGGTCCCTGCGATCAACATGCATCAATATGGGCCAAGTCAATGTCGTTCTTGAACTTGACTCCTGTCACTGATTTCGTCTGCATGTTCGCACCATTATTCTTCGTGGATATCTTCCGTAACTTCATGCCTCCACCTCCAGCGAACTCCCGCGATTCCTGGTAGCGCACATCGATTTGTCTTGTTCTTGCACGATAGACCGGGTCTTTTGCAAGACAACTTGTACTCGAACTTCCACTGTGCAGATCTACAGCCTTCTAAGTAATCCTGAGTTCCTTTGTGGGACTTTTGAGCCAGATGGCTCCCCCTGCGGTGTCTGGGCACTTCTGAGATGACCCTCTGCCCTTCTTTTTAACGGCCGCGAAGATTTTATCTTCGCCAAGGCCCTTCCTCTGCGCAAACTCTTTCGCCACGAAACTTGTCTTGTTCCTCCACTGGTCCTTCCTAGCTTTCCCCTGAGAGCGGTCTCTGCTCTCTATAGCTTTTTCATAGGAACCAGGATCTGAGGAAATAGCATGAAAGGCATATGCTACCGTGTCCTGTAGCCTGAGAGGCAGTCTGACCTCTCTCCTCGCCCTTCCACTCGCAATCGTGGTACCGATTAGTCTGTAGAGAGTACTGGAACACTCTCCTTTCATGACAACATGCGCGCCTCTTTTGATCTTCAAATATTCGTCATTGCTGGTATAAGAATACCCGGCGGCCTCCAGAGTGCCTAGAGAAATCAAGCTCTTTCTCGACTTGGGCACAAACCGAACGTTGGTGAGTGTCCTGACCACTCCGTCGAACATCTTAATCCTGATGGTACCAACTCCAAACGTCTCGAACTCTGATTCGTTCCCCATAAAAACAGGACCACCTTCACACTGTCTAAAGCTGGAGAACCATTCTATGTTCGGGCACATGTGGTACGAGCATCTTGTATCCATGATCCAGGAACCTGTGGTCTCAAGGCTGGGTGAGACATGAAGAACGTCAGCGTCGTTTTCATCCTCAAATGCCACCGTAGCCTGATGTGGCTCATGCGTCTGCTCCTTAAACTTCTTCTTCGGGCAATTATTCTTTCAGTGCCCCTCCTCCTTGCAGTAGTGGCACTTAGTATTCCTGCCTCCGGACTTAAACCTAGGTCGGTCTTCCTCCTTGCCTTTTCCTCTCGATCTACCCCGGGATGGGTCATTGCTCTTCACGAATAAGCCCTTGTCGGCTCTAGGGCTCGACTTGCTTCTCGTTTCATTCAAGAGTATCGTCGTCATCACTTCTTTCATCCTCAGGGTATCCTTCCCATAGAGAATCGTGGTGACCAGATGATCGAAGGACTTCGGCAATGAAGACAACATGAGAAGAGTCTGGTCTTCCTCCTCGACCTGAATGTCCATACTACGCAGCTGAGAGATAAGTTTATTAAACGCATTCATGTGATCAAGCAGCTGAGTGCTTTCAGACATCCTAAGGCTGTAAAGTTGCTTATTCAGGTACAACTTGTTCGTGAGCGACTTGGACATGTACAGCTCTTCCAATTTTGTCCACAGATCAGTCGTAGTCTCAGCGTCGATTACGTTATACATAACCTCATCGGTCAAGCACAACTGAATTGTGCTTATGTCCTTCAGATCTAGCTCCTCCCACTTGTCGTCCTTCTTCCCGGACTTCTCCTTTCCGAGGAGAGCCTTGTGAAGACCTTGCTGGACGAGTACCGCTTTGATCTGTTTCTGCCACAGACCAAAGTCAATTTTGTCGTCGTACTTGGGGATTTCAAATTTTGTTGTCATTATTATTCACCGGGGTCTGAAGGGTCGAACCCATCTCTGATACCAATTGTTATGAAATTGGGACCGGATCCGCGACTACGGTGGTTCGCCGTGGATCTTACAACGAAAGATTATTTGAGCAATAAAATGACAAGCAAAATTAAATCCAAACAAGCACAACCAGACGACAAAATAATATACGTGGTTCGAAGATGAGCTCCTACGTCCACGGGGAGAGCGCGCCGGAAAAGATCCACTATAATTAATGAGGTTACAAGTTACAAACAGAGACCGTTAACACGGTCGAGCAACAAGAGAAAAGCAAAAAACTGAAGAAGAACGTTGTCGCCACCGATATCGCCCCGTCTTCTTCCTGCGGGATCCGCCGCCTCCTGCAACTGTTGTCGCCGTCTGGATCCACCACTGCACAGCCGGCCGCCGGGATGAGCCCGGCCAGATGTCGATCCGTCTGCATTGCCCGAACGCCGCCGCCTCTCTATTGTCGCCGGAGCCTGAAACCGCCGCCTCCGCCTGGAGTTGTCTGCCGCCGCTGGACAGAACAAGAAGCCGCCTGAAGCTCTCACTGCTCCCTCTAATGGCTCTCACGGATTTCACTCTCTGATTGCTTGATTCATCCGGCTAAAAAACCGCTCTTATATATATAGGATCAAGATCTAAAAACAATTAGGAAGAAGATCTCTAATTTAGGAGATTGTCATATTTCTCTTCATAAAGATATTCCAAAATTATGAGACTCCCCCAAATTAAGAATCACAAGACACACGGATCGATGAGGTGGAACAATCTTAACAATATATATTCTCCTATTAATGATCTTCCTAAAATAATATTCCTAAATAGATTTAGCCCGGATTAGGAATCGAGGCCTCCCACGGATCGATGACGTGTCGCGATCCCGACGATCCGGGCACGTGGATCGCGGAGGTGTCATAATCTCAACATCTCGCGACTACCTATAAGTCAATCTGTATGGCCACAGTTTTTCTTTCTCCTTGATTCACGATCATCACGCTCAATCAACTCCACGTCTGAAATTCAGTTCATCTGATTATTCTCCTCTTAAAAAATCACGAAACCCCAACCGCTTCACTCGACGCCACTTTTTTTACGTTGTTAGAGGTGTTAGGGCATCACTCAAACTTACGCCTGAATCACCTGCATCAACGTCTTCCTTGACTCCCTCGCCGTGCTCCGATGATGCCCTTGCCGGAAGTCGTCGATCACATGCTTCGTCTAATCACCCACATCAATGCATTCTATGATCAACCTCGGTCCGACATCTGCTAGGGCATCGCGACTCCGAACCGCTTCCCCTCGACCGCAAACCTTTGTCCGTCTCCAACTGAAGGTCTCCACTTGACGCAGATTTTTGGTGCAGCCGCTACGCCTCTACGGTGCAGCCTCCCCAGCAAAGCCTCAATCGACTGTCCTGCATCTCAAAGAACTGTTGCTCATCTCAATTGATGGATAGGGGCCTGGAGACCAGTGTCAAAGCCGATGGAGAGGGAATCAAAATCAATGAATATGGGTGTTTTCAAAAACAATGCGGGCAGGAAAGGGAAATCAGAGGTTTTTGTTGACCACGTGCTTTATGCTTCGAAATGGCACATGGAGGAACGATTCTTCAAATTTACAAGGTATATGTCTTTGCTTAATTTCTCTGTTTTCTGCAAAATGGAAATCATTTACCTCCATTTCTATCTTGATTTTCAATTGTGGCTTTCATTTAAATCTCAATATAGTTCATTTCATTGATAAAATTGTGCATTGGAAGAGTTTTCCCTCAAAAGTAGTGATGAAGCTAATTTATACGGAGTTGAACAAGGGTTATAATTATTGTTTTTTATTATTCTGTTTTGTAGTAATTTTCTAGGTAAGGTTGATTGGAGACATATTCTATCGGGGGCGGGCGAAGTCCACCGTCGTGGGCCGGTTATTATCGCGTGGGGGCATAGAAAGTCCGCACGTGCAGACATATACCCCCCGCATCCCCCCCCCCCCCCACGGCCTCAGCCCACCGCCGGCGGCGGAGCCGCCGGCGGCCTGCCCACCGCCCACTGGCAGCTCTACAGCCTTCTAAGTAATCCTGAGTTCCTTTGTGGGACTTTGAGCCAGATGGCTCCCCTTGTGGTGTCTGGGCACTTCTGAGATGACCCTCTGCCCTTCTTTTTAACGGCCGCGAAGATTTTATCTTTGCCAAGGCCCTTCCTCTGCACAACTCTTTCGCCACGAAACTTGTCTTGTTCCTCCACTGGTCCTTCCTAGCTTTCCCTGAGAGCGGTCTCTGCTCTCTATAGCTTTTTCATAGGAACCAGGATCTGAGGAAATAGCATGAAAGGCATATGCTACCGTGTCCTGTAGCCTGAGAGGCAGTCTGACCTCTCTCCTCGCCCTTCCACTAGCAATCGTGGTACTGATTAGTCTGTAGAGAGTACTGGAACGCTCTCCTTTCATGACAACATGCGCGCCTCTTGTGATCTTCAAATATTCGTCATTGCTGGTATAAGAATACCCGGCGGCCTCCAGAGTGCCTAGAGAAATCAAGCTCTTTCTCGACTTGGGCACAAACCGAACGTTGGTGAGTGTCCTGACCACTCCGTCAAACATCTTAATCTTGATGGTACCAACTCCAAACGTCTCGAACTCTGATTCGTTCCCCATAAAAACAGGACCACCTTCACACTGTCTAAAGCTGGAGAACCATTCTATGTTCGGGCACATGTGGTACGAGCATCTTGTATCCATGATCCAAGAACCTGTGGTCTCAAGGCTGGGTGAGACATGAAGAACGTCAGCGTCGTTTTCATCCTCAAATGCCACCGCAGCCTGATGTGGCTCATGCGTCTGCTCCTTAAACTTCTTCAGGCAATTATTCTTTCAGTGCTCCTCCTCCTTGCAGTAGGGGCACTTAGTATTCCTGCCTCCGGACTTAAACCTAGGTCGGTCTTCCTCCTTGCCTTTTCCTCTCGATCTACCCCGGGATGGGTCATTGCTCTTCACGAATAAGCTCTTGTCGACTCTAGGGCTCGACTTGCTTATCGTTTCATTCGAGAGTAGCGTCGTCATCACTTATTTCATCCTCAGAGTCTCCTTCCCATAGAGAATCGTGGTGACCAGATGATCGAAGGACTTCGGTAATGAAGACAACAGGAGAAGAGTCTGGTCTTCCTCCTCGACCTGAATGTCCATACTACGCAACTGAGAGATAAGTTTATTAAACGCATTCATGTGATCAAGCAGCTGAGTGCTTTCAGACATCCTAAGGCTGTAAAGTTGCTTATTCAGGTACAACTTGTTCGTGAGCGACTTGGACATGTACAGCTCTTCCAATTTTGTCCACAGATCAGTCGTAGTCTCAACGTCGATTACGTTATACATAACCTCATCGGTCAAGCACAACTGAATTGTGCTTATGTCCTTCAGATCTAGCTCCTCACACTTGTCGTCCTTCTTCCCGGACTTCTCCTTTCCGAGGAGAGCCTTGTGAAGACCTTGCTGGACGAGTACCGCTTTGATCTGTTTCTGCCACAGACCAAAGTCAATTTTGTCGTCGTACTGGGGATTTCAAATTTTGTTGTCATTATTATTCACCGGGGTCTGAAGGGTCGAACCCATCTCTGATACCAATTGTTATGAAATTGGGACCGGATCCGCGACTACGGTGGTTCGCCGCGGATCTTGCAACGGAAGATTATTTGAGCAATAAAATGACAAGCAAAATTAAATCCAAACAAGCACAACCAGACGACAAAATAATATACGTGGTTCGTAGATGAGCTCCTACGTCCACGGGGAGAGCGCGCCGGAAAAGATCCACTATAATTAATGAGGTTACAAGTTACAAACAGATCGAGACCGTTAACACGGTCGAGCAATAAGAGAAAATCAAAAAACTGAAGAACGTTGTCGCCACCGATATCGCCTGGCGATATCGCCCCGTCTTCTTCCTGCTAGATCCGCCGCCTCCTGCAACTGTTGTCGCCGTCTGGATCCACCACTGCACAGCCGGCCGCCGGATGAGCCCGGCTAGATGTCAATCTGTCTGCATTGCCCGAACGCCGCCGCCTCTCTATTGTCGCCGGAGCCTGAAACCGCCGCCTCCGCCTGGAGTTGTCTGCCGCCGCTGGACAGAACAAGAAGCCGCCTGAAGCTCTCACTGCTCCCTCTAATGGCTCTCACGGATTTCACTCTCTGATTGCTTGATTCATCCGGCTAAAAAACCGCTCATATATATATAGGATCAAGATCCAAAAACAATTAGGAAGAAAATCTCTAATTTAGGAGATTGTCATATTTCTCTTCATGAAGATATTCCAAAATTACGAGACTCCCCCAAATTAAGAATCACAAGACATACGGATCGATGAGGTGGAACAATCTTAACAATATATATTCTCGTATTAATGATCTTCCTAAAATAATATTCCTAAATAGATTTAGCCCGGATTAGGAATCGAGGCCTCCCACAGATCGATGACGTGTCGCGATCCCGACGATCCGGGCACGTGGATCGCGGAGGTGTCATAATCTCAACATCTCGCGACTACCTATAAGTCAATCTTTATGGCCACAGTTTTTCTTTCTCCTTGATTCACGATCATCACGCTCAATCAACTCCACGTCCGAAATACAGTTCATCTGATTATTCTCCTCTTAAAAAATCACAAAACCCCAACCGCTTCACTCGACGCCACTTTTTTCACGTTGTTAGAGGTGTTAGGGCATCACTCAAACTTACGCCTGAATCACCTGCATCAACGTCTTCCTTGACTCCCTCGCCGTGCTCCAATGATGCCCTTGTCGAAAGTCGTTGATCACATGCTTCGTCCAATCACCCGCATCAATGCATTCTATTATCAACCTCGGTCCGACATCTGCTAGGGCATCGCGACTCCGAACCGCTTCCCCTCGACCGCAAACCTTTGTCCGTCTCCAACTGAAGGTCTCCACTTGACGCAGATTTTTGGTGCAGCCGCTACGCCTCTACGGTGCAGCCTCCCCAGCAAAGCCTCAATCGACTGTCCTGCATCTCAAAGGACTGTTGCTCATCTCAATTGATGGACAGGGGCCTGGAGACCAGTGTCAAAGCCGATGGAGAGGGAATCAAAATCAATGAATATGGGTGTTTTCAAAAACAATGCAGGCAGGGAAGGGAAATCAGAGGTTTTTGTTGACCACGTGCTTTATGCTTTGAAATGGCGCGTGGAGGAACGATTCTTCAAATCTACAAGGTATATGCCTTTGCTTTCTCTATTTTTTGCAAAATGGGAATCATTTACCTACATTTCTATCTTGATTTTCAGTTGTGACTTCCATTTAAATCTCAATATAGTTCATTTCATTGATAAAATTGTGCATTGGAAGAGTTTTCCCTCAAAAGTAGTGATGAAGCTAATTTATACGGAGTTGAACAAGGGTTATAATTATTGTTTTTTATTATTCTGTTTTGTAGTTATTTTCTAGGCAAAGTTGATTGGAGACATATTCTATCGGGGGTGGGAGAAGTCCACCACCGTGGGCCGGGTATTGTCGCGTGGGGGCATAGAAAGTCCGCACGTGCAGACATATACCCCCCGCATCCCCCCCCCCCCCACGGCCTCAGCCCACCGCCGGCGGCCTGCCCGCCGCCCACTGGCGGGTCCGCCGCCCTCCGGCGAACCCGCCGGGGGTTGTCCGGCGGCGAACGGGCAGCGGTGGCCCTGCCCGTGAGCCCCAAACTGGAGCTCACGGGCAGGGCCACCGCCGGCGGTGGCCCTGCCCGCTCGCCGCCGGACAACCCCCGGCGGGTTCGTCGGAGGGCAGCGAACCCGCCGGTGGGCGCTGGCAGGCCGCCGGCGGCTCCGCCGCCGGCGGCGGGCTGAAGCCATGGGGGCGGGATGCGGGAGGGGCGGTATCGGGGCTGAAACGCCAATGAACAGTTTTTTTTTATTATTTGGATAATTGCAGGCCTTCGGTTTTGAATCCAACGGCTCTTATTTGATGGAGTTTGATCGGACGATCCAGATGTATTTCATGGTGTGATTGGAGATATGTATATTGTATTATATAATAAAGATATATATATATATATGAATATATATGTGTGTGTGTGTATATATAGTGTTTATTGTAATTAATAGTAGCATATAAATTATAACCGGGTAAGGTTCAACTCATACAGTGATAGTGAGGTCAGGGGCGGATCCAAGGGGGGGCCCATGGGGGCCTGGGCCCCCCAAAATTTTTAAAATATCTAAATATTTTTAATCTCATTTTAAAATTTCCTTATATCCTTTCACCCACCTCCGGGTCAACAGGCTTTTTTTCTGCTTTTGCCGCTCATTTAATTTTGCCGTTGTTGGCCTGTTCCCAAAAAACTTCTACTACACGCCACCTTCTGTCCTTCACTGCTGCCCGCATGGTCTAAAATCACCCCTCTAAATAAAAAAAATCGGGGCTTCTTCATTGGCAGAGCTCCATCACTGTTGCACAAAGAATGTCTCCTTCTCCGCTACTCCTCCACAACTCCAAGATGGCTCCTCCTTCATAGAGCCTCCTCTATAGCTCCTCCGCTTCAGGCCTACTCTCTCGACATTGAACGCTAAGCCGCTAAGGTAATCTCTCTTCATCACGCTTCTTTTCTCCTGATTTGTAAGGCATTTACCTCCCGAGTCCTGATTCTTTCTTTTTCCGATGGAACAAAGTTCTCTCAGCATCGCTCTCCTCCTTCTGTGCTCGGCGGCAACTTGGCGATCCAAACGCTCTCCCGGTAAAAAGAACCGGCATGGGAGCCAATCAAATTGGTTCACTACAACGACATGTTGACACTAGATGGTCGTCACATCTGAACTCTGTTTACAGTGTTATAAATATGTATAATGCTACATGCTCTGTGTTGTTTGATATTAGTGATAATGTATGAACATCTGCTCAACGAGGGGATGCTGAAGCTGCATTTAGAAAAATGGGAGTATTTGAATTTGTTTTCATTTTGCATTTGAATTTCTACCCTCAAGATTTCTACCCTCAAGATTTCAGTGAACAAGAAATTTCTACCCTAAGCCCTTGCAAAGAATTTGGTGGAAACGAAAAGCATTATCAACTCGATGTTCCTTCTCATAAGGACTTTAAAAATTTATCTACAATTTCCAAGTTGTATGAGAAATTGGTGGAAACGAAAAAATCGAATACCTACTATCTTATTGACAAATTGATTTGTCTCATTTTGACTCTTACAGTCTCAACAACAACCACAGAAAGGTCATTCTCTGCTATGAAACTTGTTAAAACGAGAGTTCGTAACAAGATGGAAGATAAATTTCTAGCAAATTGCATGATTTTATATATTGAGCGAGAAATAGCGGAGAAAATTGACAAAGATTGTATCATAGATGAATTTTATGAAGTGAAAAATCGTCGTGCACAATTGAAGTGACATGTATATGATTGTTTGTATCTTTTTTGGCTTATTGAAATATATGTTATGTTTTGTTAAAAAATTGTCTATATATTTTTACATTAAAAATTTTATTTTAAAATTTATTTGGCTTCGCTTGGTGACTGGGTCCCCCTAGCTAAAATTTCTGCATTCGCCCGGTGAGTGATAGAGAAGAAGTAGGCGGGATACTAATATATATTATATAACAGTAGTACTCACGGTATAACCGTCGGCGCTGAACTGCTGAAAGTCCCACTTGATAGTGATGTTCCCATTCGGGTCCATTGGATCGTACGCACCTGCATGCATTTCATTTCGTGAAGAACAGCTCGGAGAAGAAGAAGAAGATCGAAAAAGATATCAGTGGCAAACCGGCGAGAGTACGAAGAACAAATGTAGCAGCTGTCCACAGCAGAAATCCTCCTCCGCCCAGCGGTCGTCCTGCAAACACATCGTCGTCGCCGGCCAAAGCTTCCGGAAGTGAAGTTGAAACGGCCGTAGAAACAGCTGCTACGCTTACTTCCGCTCTGTTTGGGGTTTCAAAAAGGAGAAGAGAGAAGTTGAAACGGCTGTTTCAAGTTTTACTTAAAAAAAACAGCCTCGGTGGGAGTAATATTTCATTAAGCTGGAAAGAGTTACGTCAAAATATATTATGCCTTCTTTGAGTGCAATTGTTCCTGGCGCTTTCTTAACTTCTTATTAGTATCAACTTATTTTAAAATTATAATTTACTGATCAATAAAATTGTGTCATGTCCTAAAATTTTTGGTTGCATAGCACATAATAGTTGTTGTTGCGGGCTAACTCGATGCCCCGGTCGGACCGGATTCAATTGGACCGCCTTAGCTTGTGGGGCGGCCGAGCGCGCACACAGTCAGAGAAAAGGAGAGATCGACTCAAGATGTGATGACGTGAAAAAATCTCTCAATTTGGTAAAAAATCACGTGACCGGATTTGTGCCAGTCAAAATCTACTGGCTGCTTGCGGTTAAAGTGTGTTTGGAGAATCGGGGCGACAGGCCGCTCCCGTTACAACTTGAGGTGAGAGAAGAGTACTACAGCTCTCCGCGGGTAACAGGCTGCGTCGCGGGAGCGCTTTGGGTACTAGAATTCGAGTGGTGGCGCTGGTGCTCTGTGGCCTGGATTGCGGGTCCGCCGCGCGCCTACTTGCAAGGATCATCTTCTTCCTCCTCTACTCGTTCTGGGACTTGGGCGTTTTTCGGCTGGTGGTGCTCTGGTGGTTCGTGGTGGCCTGCGGTGGCTCGAGGTGGCTGGAGGATGACCTGAGAGAGGAGTCCGACAGAGCTCTGACCTGAGGAAGAAGATGACAAGGAGCCAAAAATGATGAATGAGGAGGTCATGGGGCTCCTTTTATAGCCTCCACGAGAGGGTCATGGCGGGCCCCACCACCAATGTAGTGGGCTAGTGGGTGGTTACCCACCAGATCGGACGGCGAGGAAAGTCCACCATGATCGGACGGTGGGCAGGCCGTCCATGGCGGTGGGGCGGCCATACACCGACGATGGCCGGCCAAGGGGCAGTCTGGACCACTGCCAGGCCGGCGGTTGCGGCCAGACCGGTGGCGGCCTGGCCGGCGCCTACGGCCAGGCTGGCTGGTGCGATCTGGCCGGCCGTGGACCGGCCGGCGGCGGCCTGGCCGACGCCTGCGGCCATGCTGGCGGGTGCGATCTGGCCGGTCGCGGCCTGGCCGGCGGGACCGGCCAGGCCGGCCGCGACCTGGCTGGCAGGGGCCTGGGCCGCGGCCTAGCCGGCTGCAGACGGCTGCGGCGGAGGCCTAGCCACCGGCGGGCCGCGGCCTGTCCGGCAGCTGCTGCCCCGCCGGCGGCGACCACTCCGCCGCCGGCGGCGGCGGCCGACCGACGGTTACCCCCAAAGGGGGTGGCTTTAGTGGAGAGAGGGGGGGTGGGCCCCACCCCCCATGTTCCCCTCATCATGGGAGGTGGGGTTGACTAGTCAACCCCATGATCTCCCATTTTGGGGGGAGATCATGGGGGGTCTTTCCTATAAAATGATGGTGTAACCATCAGTTGTAAAATGATTTTACCATCGCATTTTTATTATAATTAAAATATGGGTAATTTATATGGTATTTAAACTGAGTGTAAAATACAAAGGTTAAGTTATTTTGTTATAAGCCGAAAAATATGATTTAGTGCATAAAAAACAGTAGGTGCATATAGAGGGGGTGAACGTGGGACACATCAAAATAATTCCTCAATGTTGCAGCACTTTTGTGGTCTGTTGCTAATTGTCAACATGAGTTCAGGGGTGGTGTTGGGTAGATGAGCACCAAGCTCCAGTCATGAAATTGGAATCCGGAGACTAGTTTAGCATAATGGATTACTCCGGAAATGGATCAACCCTCGATAACTCTGGTCGCACCAACAAGCAGCGACTGCAATGTGTCAAAGCCCTGCATGGAGCTCGATGTTTGCACGATGCGGAACCAGGGAGCTGTTAGACATGTAATGTAAACCGGCCCTGTTTTATCCAGTTCAGGCAAGTTTGTAATAAATAGAAAATCGACTAAGGCTTTTGTTTGAGTATATCCAATTCACTAAAAACAAAGTAAATGGCTGCAAAAACTGTTGTGTTGTGCGAACAATATGGAAAAAATCAAAATCACACAACCACAAACAATAAACCGAAAGAACACAACACAACTCTCCGTGTACGTAGGCATTTCTCGTCGAATCATGTAAATCGCACAACACAACTCCACTCACTCAAAACTCTCTCAAAACCGAAAGAACTCTAACCTCTTTATATTTATAGAGAAAAATTATGGCAAACACAGAAAGACAAAAATACCCCTCAAAATAACAATCTTCATCTCATCTTTTATTTGACACGAAATAAATATGAGATGACAAACAAACAACAACACCAAAATGGTTGTGTAAAGTAGACTGCCTACGTACCCCCCATGGGATCAAGCCACCTGTAGTTCTTCAAAAGTGTCTCTCAAGGCACTCACATCTGAGCTCGAACGTTCATCAATCCTTTGCAATATGTGAACTTCTGAACTGAAAGCACATTCGTGAGCATGTCTGTTGGATTCTCCCTAATATCAATCTTCTTCAAAAGAATCTTGTTTGTCTCTATCAAGTCTCGAACAAAATGGTATCTTATATCAATGTGTTTGGTACGAGCATGATGCATTGGATTGGACGACAAGAAAATCGCGCTTTGACTGTCACAAAAGACAATTAAAGTCTTATGCTCCACACCCAGATCATCTAATAGGTCTTGCATCCAGATGACCTCCTTCATAGCTTTTGTCATTGTTATATATTCAGTCTCTGTTGTAAATAAAGTCACCGTCGACTGCAAAGTCGACCTCCAACTCACTGGATCTCCTGCTAATGTAAATAAATATCCAATCGTAGTCCTGCGCCTATCTATATCACATGCATAGTCTGAATCGGTATAGCTCATACATAACCCAACATTGGACTGTTGTCTCTCATACATTAAGTCAACATCAACTATACCCTTGAGATACCTTAGAATCCATTTAGCTGCCTACCAATGAACCTAACTGGGATCATGCATGAATCTGCTCACCACGTCAATAGCTTGTGCAATATCTGGCCTTGTACAAATCATGAGATACATCAAACTACCCACTGCACTGACATATGGAACTAACTTCATTCCCTTCCTCTCTTGGTCATCTTTAGGACACAAGTCAACACTCAATTGAAAATGCGCTTCCAATGGTAGAGTCACTGTCTTTGTAGTGTCATCAATCTCAAATCTCTTCAGCACTTTCTCAATGTATTCTTTTTGAGTGAGCCAAACCTTTTCAGCTTTCTTGTCTCTGTAGATTTCCATCGTGAGAATTTTGTGAGTCTCACCTAACTCCTCCATCTAAAACATCTTTGAAAGTTGTCTCTTCATTCTATCAATCTCTATCTAACTTGAAACGACAATCTGCATATCATCAACATACAATAAAAGATAAATGAACTCACAAGTAGTTAATTTCTTGAAATATCAACATTGATCATACTGATTCCGTGTGTATTTCTGCCCCAGCATAAACTAATCAAACTTCTTGTACCACTTTCTCGGTGACTGCTTCAAACTATAAAGCGACTTGTCCAATTTGCTCTCTCTTATCTCTATAGTTGTTTGTCTTCAAATGAAGGCATGAGTGTAACGACCCGAGTTTAGGCCCTTTAGACCGTCTGTAAGACCCTCTTTTTTTTGCAAAACCAACATGGGTCTTATGCCCAGAAACGCCGCTTTGCGATGACACCAACACACTCGGGAAGGTCATCACCACAAAACGCCGATCTTGTCGGCCATACCGATCACAGAAAAGTAGAATAAAGAAAAGAGTACATGAGTAAAATAAACTCAAATGCTGGTCCACCAGAATCACATATAAATAAATCTCCGCGAAAGGAAAGTCCACAGTAAAGATAAATCCAAGTACTAATAAAAAGGGCTCCTGCCCGATACATCATAATCCTCGCTACAAGTCACTCAACGTGGAAGCAAATCTATAGTAAGTACTAATGATCGGGACTCACTGTCCCTGCTGCCTGGACTCCAGTGCTAGACTGTTCCATCTCCAAGCGCACTGACCTCTGGGGCTGCATCTTCTGGTTCGGCTCCACGATCCCCTAAAATGATTTGGTCAACAACCGTTAGTTTAAAACACTAAGTCCTATCATCCCTCACCCCTCCCCCATAACTCCTAGGCACCGAGCGTAGAGAAGAAAAGGGAAGGTAGTGTGGGTGGAGAGTAACAAGAGTATGCAGGTGATGGCAGAACTAGTCTAACATGAGCATAAAATCACAGCAAGTATAAGTAAGCAAATAGTAGGCAAGCAGTATGAGTATACGCATGATCAAGGTGAGCAGATAAAGTATAAGAAGGTAAACTAAGTAAGTAACCATGACCTATAGGAATATCCATACAAACCTATATACCAAGTGGCCGTTTTGCAAGGTCTATTTTATAAAGAGTCTCATACTAATTTATACAATAGGTGTCAAGGGTTATATGCAATGATTATGCTATATCATGCAAGAATGTTATGGTATGAGCATGCAAGTGCAACTCACACACCTGACTCTGTGCACACGGACCTTTAGTTCCCCCTTTCTAAAGCATAACCTCCCAGGATACCTCCGTAGTGGCAAATGAAAGCGGTGGGTTGGGCCTCGCCCACCTCTAAAACGGTATCAGCACTACCAGTCAGACCTATCATACGCCTCAACGCTAGTGCACTAAGCGGAGCTCTTGCGCACTCTTGGCGGCTAGCGCACCAGACTTTATTTGGCTAAGTGCTAAACCACACTTGCCGAGTCAATGTATTGGTGTTGGCGCGACAACCCTCCAATACGGAAGACCCACCACCTTATACTTATGCGCATGCAACATTAATGTATTTCCCACCGAGCCAAAGCTCCTCGGACTATCCCGTCCGTCACAAATATCTACCGAGCCAAAGCTCCTCGGACCAACCCGTCTGACACAAATATCTACCGAGCCATCGACTCGTCGGGCTAACCTGCTCATCACCAAACCACCGAGCATACCGCTCGTGAAACCCAACGTAACTCCCACAGCATCGGAGAGTCTGAGTGTAAGTGTAATTCTAGAGTATTTCTAATTACTCTTGTATTCCATTTAGTCTTACGGCCTACGTTAACCTTGGACTGCACAAGTCATTCCCTGTGAAGGGCTTTCGAGGGCACTAGGAACTACGATGGGCTGAATCTCAAACCTCTTTTTCGCAAGAAACTTATTATTATTGGTATCTACCCATAACAAACCCCATTTTAATCTAACTCTAGTGTGTTTGACTCTTTCTCTTCACAGGAAAGACGACCTTTCGTCGATCCTGAGCACCTCTTAACACTAGTAAATCCAACACCCAGCTCATCATGACTCCTAATGAAGCTCTCTTTTTCACCTTACCAAATCAGTATACAATCAACCCGACTCACTATGTCCATTCCACATATTATCACAATTTCGCAGTTTTACTAAATGCAGACCAATCTAAGCTATATGATGTACATGACAGGAGGTACTTCAAATTTTTATCCAAAGGCCCTAAGATAATTATTGTGGGTCTATAATGACACATTTAGCCCAAATCCAGAAATTTATAATTTTCCTAATTAATTTGGCATTTATTAAATTTTTCAAAATTTATGCCAGGGATAATTTTGAACATGAAGTACTAGATTTCCTTAAGTTATGACCATCCAAACATTATGATCACTATATGATGCCAAAATAACAGAGAATACTAAATTTCACAAACTTTCATATAAGTATCAGCCCCTAAATAATTAATTAAAGATAAATAAAATAAATAGAATTAAAGAGAGAAGTACCTCAAAATATAATCCAAAAATTACACAAAAATTACCAGGGCTTTAATATAATCATAAATCATCACTGACTAAGGTTCATAATATTATAAGTTAGTTTAACCATGATTTTATCAAAATCCTCCTTAGAGGCAACATAAAAGTTATAACTACAAGTATGAACTAATATCTTCCAAACATCCTACAATAATTTTCAGAGACTCATATTATTATAAAAACTCTTCTACCAAAATTTCATAAGGATCCAATGTCATATGACCCTTTATTATTTTCCTAAAAGGTATAGGCCTCAACTATCCCTAATTGATTTAAGTTGTGTTCCTAGTGTAAATGTCACCAAATTCCTTCCTAGGGCTATTTACCATCCTAGGATTATATGGACTAAACCCCAAGTCCACACATGGACATATCACACCATGTCCTTCACAAACCCCCAATGTTTAACCTTAGGATTTGAACTAGGGTCCTAGGGCAAATCCGCCCTAATCTACCCTAAACTCCATGTGAGAGTGTTTAAACTAACCACGGAGCTCTGGCCCAAGTCTCAACCACTTTTGGTGAGAATTGACTCTTCTATACCACAAACACTCTTTGCCCTAAATTAACCCCTTAAGCGTCATACTTTGGTCTCACCAAAACCTGTTCAAACCAAAACCAATTGGGCTGAAATTTTTACCATAGTCATGCCATGACCCTAAGAGATAGACACCAAAATTTTGGTGGGTTTAGAGGTCATTAGACCCCTTAAATAATTCATGCAAGGTTTATTAAATTTCTAGAAAAATTTTAGGAAATTTTTTCCAAAAATTCCCATTTTTGGATATATTATATGTATAGTTAAGAGTGAGGCCCAGAAAAAATTTCAAGTCATTTGGATGGATGGATTGATATGGGCACTCAATTTAGTCTCTGGTCAAGCTTATGTATAGACTGCACCATTTTGAGTGTTGTGGCCAAACCACTTACCAAAATGAGTTGAAATGAATTTTAAATTAAAGTAGACTTCAAGGGTTACAATTTTCATGTTGGCCATTTTTTAAGGTTTAGCACCTAAGAGTCTCATTTATCTAATTTAAAGGGGGCACAGTAAAAAGTTAAAAATGTAAAACCTTAATAATCTTTAAAACCTGCAGTATAGATCTAATCCGACGTTGATCGGATCCTCTTCAACCTCCAGCCGACCGCCATGATTCACCGACCTGGAGCAACTTTCAAACCTTTTTGCTGTTCATCCGACCACCTCCCTGGCCGGCCACCACCGTCACCACCTCCGTTGAGGTGGGGGCTATCGCCGGAGGGCGGCACGACCGCCGGAGGGGCGGTTTCCAGTGAACCCGTGAGGTGGAAAAAACCATGGAAATCTGGAATTTTTCTCTCCCAATCGGGCTCAATTGAGCCTGATTTCTCTCCTAAATGATCTAAGATTCTAGCCCACGAAGAAAGGAGTAAAGGAGGACATTAGCGGAGGGTCGGAGTCAGGCCGATCGTCGTGCCACCATTTCCGACGATGGAGCTTTCGGTGCTCTGCAACAATACTACCAAACTGCCCGATTTCTTCAGGTGAAGGGTGGAAACGACTGTTGGTGGTCTAGGGATGCTTTTAAGGTTGGCAAATGGGGGAGGAGAGGGGTCAAGCACCAATTATCATTAATAGCCTCAAGAGGAGAAATTCGGCCAACTGAAATTCTCTGCATCCAGCCACCTAGGGGGTCGGCCATGGCTGTTAAACTCCTCTAAACTGATAAGTGGGAATGTATCAAGCCTTTGGAATCAATTGGAGAGGAACTCTTGATCTCGCATGACCATTAATGGCTTTCTCTCTCCTCTTTCTCTCTCTTCCTTATGGGAGAATTAAATTCAGCCCCTTTGGTGGTTGGCTATGGTTATTCAACTCCTCAAAACTGATGAGGGAGAATGTATCCATCAATTGGAGAGGCCCTTGGTCTCCCTTGGCCATGAATGACCTCTTTTTCACTTTCTCTCTCCTCCATTAAAGGGAAAAAATGGAGCTTTCTCTCTCCTAGTCACCATGGATGAATTTTTGATGATTATTTCATCCTAAAGGCACCCCACTAACCCCCATATTATTCATGGAAATAAGGTTAGCCTAAGGGGGATTGAGCTTGAGCTTGAGTTAGCCCATTTGAGCTAGTTTGACCTATTTTAAGGATTGAGTTGACCTTGTTCAAATTGACCTTTTGGGCTCACCCCAATGGGTTCTTGGTGACCCATTGGCCTCCCCTAAGGTCTAGAAAGACTTGGGTAGGGTTGGTTGTAACACCCCAAATCCTAATTTGGGTTCAGGTTTGGTGACACGGCCTGGGACACGGGCGTGTCCTGCTCGGGTTGAACAGTCTCTCGAGTGCTCGACGAAATGCACTCGAGAAGTTCTCGAGAGGGAACACGCCCTGCGACACAGACGTGTTAGAGGGTGTGTCCTCCTCTGCTAGACGAACTGCGCTCGATGATTATCGAGCGACAAGTTAAGTCGAGTACACGGCCTGTGACACGGGCGTGTCACGGGACCGTGTCCTTCTCGGGATCAGCCAGGGATGTGTGTTAGTGGACACAGGTGTGTCTTGGGGTACACGACCTGGGACACGGGCGTGTCTCATGGTCGTGTCCCGTTTGGGTTTAGTTAGTGGTGTGCTGCTTGAAGGACACACCATGTCACACGGGCGTGTACTGTATGACACGGGCGTGTCACATGGCCGTATCATGTTCTGGATAAGGCGGTTCGCACACCGCTTATGGGATACGGCCCGTGACACGCCCATGTCACAGGGCGTGTTAGCCAAAAAAATATAGATTTGAGGGCAAATCATGGCCGTTCATTTCCTTCATCTTGGATCCAAGGGTCCAGGCCTTTCCCTGCTGTTATAAGTCCGAGAATGAGGGATAAGCTCATTCATTTTTAGCCATTTCTCCTTCTCAAAGAAGTGGGGAGAAGAGATAACAAGGGAGGAAGGGGAGAAGGAATCCGGCTGCCGGAGGAGCTTCAGAATTTCGAATCAAGATCCGAGTTTAGATTTGTGGAGGCAAAGCCGTGGCAGTGATTTCCATCCGGCTAGGTCATGGTTCCAAAGCGATCGTCAAGGGCAACGATCTCCTTTTTGGACAAACGAAGTCCTTTCTTTATGCATATGCATGGGATACTCAACCAAGAGGTGGAAAGCGTAAGTGATTCCAGGTTGAGTCTGCATTTAGAGCCGGAAACATGTAGCCTGAGTGCACGGAGCGTCTGGCAGAGGCCGGCGTTTGTGATACTGTTGTGATAGATAGAGGTTATGATTGCAATGCATACATGGAAGTAGCCACTGCCCCGGGTAAGGGGTAGGGTCGTTATAATTGGTCAGCTAATGCTGACCGTTGCTTTGGTTACCGCTTTTGGGGTGGATGTCTAATTGCAGGTGCTGACGGGATGAGTTGAATTGAGCAGATTGAAGCCTTGCTGCTTAAAGGCCTTTGAAGGCCGTGCGAAGAATTCTGGGATTTCATGTGTGCCCGGCCTGCGTGCCGATGTATGGTTTATATATTAGTGGACATTCATTCTGTTGAGTTCGTACAACTAAAAATGCTTTCGCTAGAATGCTCTGAGTTAGAATATATACGAGTAGAACGTGATTTGATATTCACACGTAATTCCGCTGTTTGTCTGTGAAATATGGCGTGGGGCCCCGGCCGCACCCACCGTTATATTCCATGTGACGAATGGAGGCATTACAGGTTGGGCACCTTGTAGGCCACTTGACCCTTAGTTAGGGCACTTTGACCTTTTTAGGGCTAAAGTTGACTTGTATCAACCTAGCCTCTTCGGTTGACCCCAATGGGTCCTTATGGCTCTAATGAACCCTTTAATAGGCTAGTGATGTTGTGGTGGGGTCATGAAGTCATGGTGAAGCCATATGGTCATCCTTAAACTAGTAATTGTAATTCTACTATTTGCAGACCAAGGTGGTTCACACTTTCATGCCTAAGTTCATTTGGTCTTCTTGGGTTCCTAGGATTTTGTCATGACCTAGTCATAACAAAATCACTCTTAGGGGTCTAGTTGTCTGAGAGATGTTACACCGCCCCACGACATCACCCGACCCACCAAACACCCCAGGAGGACCATGACACCATCGGTGGTACAGCTGGAATCTAAAAGGCCTGCAGGCCGTACACCCCAAAGCATCTCGCGCTTGTTTATCGATCGCGCGCATTGTTGTCACGGGGTTTCGAACCCGAGACCTTGATAAGGAGTCTTTAATACCACTCCTTGTTGAAACCACCCGTACACCCCAGGAAGATGTGTGTTGAGAACCAAGGTCCAGCGACACTGGGTGTGTGTGGGACCGCATATTTGGGCTTCCCCATCGCGTTCCAGGTCTGGGTGTTGACCCCGGTGGGCCCCCCGTGTGGCGGAATATCCCCGCCATCCCGTGGATGGATTAGTCCCACATTGCCTGCAGCGGGTGGTCCTTGGTGTTTATGTACCCCCGTCCCCCCTTCCTATGACCTCAGGGTTTTGGGAAGATGTGTGGTGACGGGTGGTTTCCACATGGTATCAGAGTCATCCCGTTGTGGGGGGTGTGTTGAGAACCAAGGTCCAGCGGGATTGGGTGTGTGTGGGACCCGCCATCCCACATTTCGCGCGTATTGTTGCCACGGGTTTCGAACCCGACACCCAGACCTGGCTCTGATACCATGTTGAAACCACCCGTCACCACACATCTTCCCAAAACCCCGAGGTAATGGTAAGGGGGGACGGGGGTACATAAACATCAAGGACCACCCGCTGCAGGCAATGTGGGACTAATCCATCCACGGGATGGCGAGGATAATTCCGCCACACGGGAGGCCCACCGGGGTCAACACCAGACCTGGAACGCGATGGGGAAGCCCAAATATGCGGTCCCACACACACCCAATCCGCTGGACCTTGGTTCTCAACACACCCCCGCAGCGGCCTGGCTCTGATACCATGTTGAAACCACCAGTCACCACACATCTTCCCAAAACCCCGAGGTAGCAGGAAGGGGAGACGGGGGTACATAAACACCAAGGACCACCCGCTGCAGGCAATGTGGGACTAATCCATCCACGGGATGGCGGGGATATTCCGCCACACGGGGGGCCCACCGGGGTTAACACTCAGACCTGGAATGCGATGGGGAAGCCCAAATATGCGGTCCCACACACACCCAATCCCGCTGGACCTTGGTTCTCAACACACCCCCGCAGCGCGATGGCTCTGATACCATGTGAAGATCACCCGTCACCACACATCTTCCCAAAACCTCGAGGTGATAGTAAGGGGGGACGGGGGTACATAAACACCAAGGACCACCCGCTGCAGGCAATGTGGGACTAATCCATCCACGGGATGGCGGGGATATTCCGCCACACGGGGGGCTCACCGGGGTCAACACCCAGACCTGGAACGCGATGGGGAAGCCCAAATTTGCGGTCCCACACACACCTAATCCCGCTGGACCTTGGTTCTCAACACTCCTCATCACCAACTGAGCTGCCTGGTGGGCCGGGTGATGTCGTGGGGCGGTCTAAAGGGCCTAAACTTGGGTTGTTACAAAAAATACCATTCCTCATCACCAACTGAGCTGCACAACCCGGGTTTAGGCCCTTTAGACCGCCCCACGGCATCGCCTGACCCACCAGACAACCTAGGAGGACCATGACACCGTCGGTGGTACTGCCAGAATCTACAAGACCTGCAGGCCATACACCCCAAAGCATCTCGCACCTGTTTATCGGTCGCGCACATTGTTGCCACAGGGTTTCGAACCCGAGATCTTGATAAGGACCCTTTAATACCACTCCTCATCAACAACCAGGGTCGTTACAATGAGTGTCTATTTATAATTTTCTGGAGGGTCACAGTGGTAATTGTCCCGGGGAGTGATTTGTGTTGACGAATGACTTATCTCTGTTTTGATCATCTGAATCACCAATTTTACCAAAATAACGAGAGTGCCCCCTTCCCTTCGGGCAATTCAGGCGGCCCGGGCAAGGTGCCCAGAGGCGGCGGGGGCGGTCGACGACGAAGGAGGCGACCGGGGACTGCTAGGGCCTCTAGTGGCGGTGGCGGCGGCCGGCCGCCGTCAGCGAGCGCGCGCGCACTGTGGGGACGCGCGACGCGACCATGCAACGCGACCCCTACGACCACGTGGGCTGGTGCGTTGCAGGCGCGGTGCCGCGATAGCGCTGTTGCGCTGGGCTGCTGTCCGTGCAGGCCGCAGTGCGTAGTACTGGTCATGCGTGGGGCCACTGCGCGAGCGGTGCCGCGACAGTGTTGCCGTGCGCGGGACCGCGACACCGTGCTGCGCGCTGTGCGGGCGACGCGCGGGCTACCGCGCACAGTGCCGCGACTGTGCTCCCGCGCGCGGGCTGCCGTGAGTCGGCCGGTGCGTGTGTGGTGTCGCAAAAGCGCATCCACACGCGGGCTGCCACGTGTAGGCGCTGCGCGCGCAGCGCTGCGACAACACCGCTGCGTGCGGGGTGCCGGTGCGCAGGCCGTCGAGCGCGCGAGGCTTCGACAGCGTCGCCGCGCGCGGGTGGCCTCATCTCGGGCCGCACATGCAGGTTGCCGAGCGCAGGTCGTCATGCACGTGGGATTGCGACAGCGCCGCTGCGCGCGGGTGGCCGCATCTCGGGCCTGCGCGTGCGTGTGGCACGCATGGTCCTTGTGCGCGCGCTGGCGTTTGACGCTTGCATGCAGGCTTGCTTGGTCCTGTTGGCTTCTCTGCATGCCTTTGATCGAGCTCCGATTTAACTTAGAGGGTTCAGGGAACCCCATCAACCCTAACAAATATCATTCATTTGAAATGTACTGATATATTGTCGTAGATGGGCAGATGATGCGGCGGTGGAGAAGTTGTCATCCGCAGTGCGCGAAAAAACGGGCAAATGGCGCTGGGCTCGACCGCTCTTCTTCCACGCCTCTGCAGTTTTCCGACTGCAGCCCCTCTTCGTTCCTCCTTCAAAAATTTCATCTCATTTTCCCGCAGCTCCTTCCTTCCTCCTCCCTCATCCCAACACCATGCCACCGGGTTTTCTCCTTGCTCGCCTCTCTAGCCCCTTCTCCAACTCATTCTCGTCTGAGGACAAGGTAGAAGACGATCTCAGGGCGGAGGAGGAAGAGGAAAGAAGAAAGCCACTGGCACCGCCTCCGCTGCAGGCAACTGAACCCGTCATCATCGCGCCTCTTCCGAGCTTCCCAACCCCTCAACTCACCATCAAGGAAAAGAAGGAGTTGGCTTCTTATGCCCATAGCTTAGGTAAAAGCTCAAAAGCCAGCAGATCGGCAAATCCGGCGTCACCTCTTCCGTTGCCGCCGCCATGGTTGAATCCCTCCAGTCCAACGAGCTTCTAAAGGTTTCGTAGATACTCTTCGCCCTACTATCGCGCGCATCATACTTCTTCTCTTTTTATGTATTGCACTGCTGCTTTATACATGTGGGATTATATTTGAACCACTTTCCCGCTCTGGCATCCCCTATCGCTCCTGTGCATAGGATCATGAACTAGTTTTCTTACATGACAGATTAATCTGAAGGTTCCATATTGCATTAGATGTAATTGTTAGAAATGATATTCTTCTTTAGTAGTCACGCTGACTTGGAAGACCTCAATCCCACCACCATCTCCTCAATCCGATGGATTCTGGTAATTCTTCCTCTCATGCGTTTCATAGAAGATCAATTTTTAAATTCTACAATTCCGTCATAGATAGTTTGATATCTGCTACAAGATCTGGGATTGATTTCGTAATTAACTTGTATTGGCTCTTCTGCCTTCTATAACTACAAGGAATAATTCAATTTATTTTGTTACTAGACGGATTGTAAACATTAAGATATTTCCATGGTTGAGCAAGAAGTATTATTTTTGGAGTTGTAGTTGTTTAAATGTCTTTGGGGATAGTTGCTTTAGTATTTAGGATGGCCTGGATTTGCAGAGTGCCGCCAGATCAATAAGGTTTGGGATGATACGACCATTTGGATTCTCTTTGATGTTGATACAACTGCTCAAGCGTGCATATATTCAGCTCGTCTTTCAGAGTTGGTTTCATGATCAGTTGATCTTGTGATAAAAGTGAAGGTAATGCCACCAAAGTATGGTGCAAATTGTAAAAATATGTGATAAGCGGAAAACGGCACACCAGGCGCAAGAACACTCAACCTATCTGAGCCCAATCAACTAAATGCAACAAGAAAAGCAAAGATCGTGTACTATAAAGAATCTTTACAGAGCAAGACATACATGACGAGACATGATTCGCCGATGTACCCGATGGAAGCAAAAAAAATACAAGGCAAAGAACAAGCCACGCGGTCTCAAGGAGAAGCCGCCGACCCCGTCGAGCTGCCTAGGGAGTCCGCTGAAGCCGCCTGGCAGCAAGACCACAACCAAGGCGCGCGAACAGCCCGTTATTCCAGTATTGAGAAGAACTCTATCCGCTGAACTGCAAGCCGCTTGACCGCGAGGTCGCCTAGCCGCCAGATCACGCGGACTGCTGCTGCCACCGAACAGAACAAGCCTCCAGAGACAGACAACTTATTGAACTGGGAAACAAGTTGCAGAAGAGAAAACCGTCTGGTCGCAAGCCCCGAGCTGCTACTAACCGCTGGTTGTAAACCGCAGAATCCGCACTGACTCTGACCGAAGTCAGAACCAAGTCCCCGGCTCCTCAGTGCTATCCGCACAACCTGCACAGCACAAACTAGTCATATCAGTATTATCTCCTGCTTTGCGTCGAGAATAGACTCACCATGTTGTGCTCCTTTGTCTCCCGTCGGCTCTTCATCATTGGAACCTGCAACACATTGGCTGTTTTTGAAGAAGAATTTAATTTTCTCAGCAGTATCATAGAACAAGAGATGTGGTAGTTTGGATGAATGCTCGCTCTCTACTTTTTGTGTCCTTTTATTTTCAATTTGATGTAAATTCGATCAATAATGTACAACATCCCAAATAGTGGACTATTCGTGTTTCATTTTATTAGAAAGACAGACAATGGACCATGCCTGCTTTAGTAGCAAGCCTTTATATTTTTCTATTCCAGCTTAGCTTTTTCATTTTTCATCTCGGCTTGTCTATGCAGTCTGGCTTTTTCTGCACTTAGAGTGACTCTCTTGAAGTTGCAGTCTTCTGAGTAATATTCTTCCTTGCAGTTCAAGCATTTTGAACCAGTTCTATGACATTCTCTCAAATTTATCTTTATAGTGACCTTGATCCTTTGACTTGAATCTTCTGTCATATTTTCTTCCTTCTTTACACTTAGGAAGTGAAATGTAGCATCGAGCACATATTTCTCCTCTTTCTCAGATCAGCTCATTGCATTATTATTCATGTGATTGAAATTACAGTTCAGAAAAAGGCGATAGCTCGATTTGATTTACTTGCCAAATAGGGAGATACAAGATATTGTTATCTTTATTGGTTCAATCCAGTTCCAGATTCAACCTGGATCGGGACCCATTAGTATTTTAGGTTTTACTATAAAACCTACTCATCCCATCCGTGAGATTGCTACAATGGCTTCCAAGGATTACCCGCCCATCTCTTCCTTTTTTTCTCCCTCTTTCTCTCTTTCTCTCCCTCCCTCGTTTCTCTTTGCTCGCGCGATCGGGGAGGCCGCCGGCCTTAAGGAGGATTGCCGTCTTGGAGGGGTTGCCGCTGGTCTTGGAGGATAGCCACCGGTGTTGGACGAGGAACATTGCTGCCGGTCTTGGAGGAGATAGCCGCCGACGTTGGTGGATAGTGTCGTCGCCGGTCTTGGAGGATATAGCCGCCGACGTTGGTGGAGAGTGTCGTCGCCGGTCTTGGAGGAGATAGCCGCCGGCGTTGGTGGAGAGTGTCGTCGCCGGTCTTGAAGGATATAGCCGCCGACGTTGGTGGAGAGTGTCGTCGCCGGTCGTGGAGGAGATAGCCGCCGACGTTGGTGGAGATCATGGAGCGAAGGAGGAGATTTGTCGTGGAGAGGAGAAGTGCGGTTAGATCCGGCTTGGATTCCCTCTCCGGTGGTGGTGTGGTCTCCGGTGGTGGTGCGGTTGAACGTCGGACATCGACGTTGAAGGTTTCAATGAATCTTGTGCGTCCGCTAGGCGGATTGTAGTCCAGATCTACTACTCTCTCACGGACTGCGCGTGTCCGGCGCATCCACGCGCATTTCATCGGATGGTCAAATTTTCTTCTGTTTTTACATTTATGTTTTCCTTATATAAATTGTGTGGTTGTTTTTGTGTTCTTGATTACTTACAATTTTATAGCTCTTCGTTTGTTTTGTACCCGATTTTACAACAAATATGTATTTAGAAATGGCTAATGAATGAGAGGTATTTTTCCAAAGCTCCTTTTCGTTGATGAAATAGTGAGAGTGACAAGATATATATAAGATTTTAGAGAGAGCAAATGGTTTAAAGAAGAGATGTTTTCTGAGCTCTAATTTTCACGGATGCAAATTTTCTCCTCTTTTTCGGTCAACCTTCAAATTTAAGTAAAGCCAAATGAATGAATGGAAGGAGATAAAAAAAGAAATACAAAGGGTTTTACACAATATGTTCATATGTTTCCTTGACTACCAAGTTGCGATATCACCTTTTTGGTGAAAAGATGGAGTTTTGGCTGTTCATTCTTTCAACAGGTCGACCTTTTCATTCGGTAGATTCAGCCATACGTGGTTTTCGTTTACCAGTGTCGTAGGTGGTCTACATGTTCAAATGACTGAGTTTTTTTGTTCGTTGTATATATCTTTGATGAAAGTCTTAAAGAAGGCCTCTTTAACCAGTGTAATGTGGTAGGAGTTCACTAACGACTATTCCATACTTGGCGTGCCCATCCAACTCCTCGTCGTACTTTGAACCCAACTGATCCCAGCAGCACAATTTAGAAGTTTTTTGAAGTGCACAAGAATGATATACATCAATGTAATCACCCAGCTCACAAATGTTCCTCATTCAATTTACAAGGTCTTTCCACAGAAATAACAAATAATCTGATGGCCAATCATACAGATCACATAGTTAGATAATTCTTGGTTACATAGAGTTTGCCATATAAACTGCTAACAGACTGTACATAAACACACTTGGAATCTATAAAAGAAGTCTACGATTGCATAACCACTAAGGTCCACTCCATTTGGACAAGATAATTAATGTGGGCTTGTCAAATTAACTTGGTAATTCCCCATCAACCCAAGTATATTGCAGGGTTTCTAAGCATTAACTCAACACATCTTCCTGCAACTCAACGCTTTTAGCAACATGTGGACAATGTTGAATACTGTTAGAGTTAATATTTTAATGTTATTGAGTTTAGTCCCACACCGCCTATCGGTGCTGGGTGTCATGTTGTAGTTCCTATTTAATGCCCCTATGAGGATGAATATATTTGCACTTTCCATTTTTCTTCTCCTTTCTACATGGTATCAGAGCAACGATTCTGAGACCTAAAATTTTTTTTCCCCATCAGCTACTGATTCCCCCCCCCCCGCTCCCGTCCCGACCTAAATCCCGCACCCGGCCCGTGCTTCCGCTCTCGCGCGCTGCTAGGGCTTACGCCCGCTGCTCCCGCTCCTGTCGACGGAGTCGATCTCTGATCCCGTCGACAGGAGCGGCTCAGATCTCCCTGTACAGCTTCTCCCGACGGATGCTTCTCCCGACATCGTCGACGTCGACATCTACTTCGTCTTCTCCCGACGCCTCTGCAACACCGATCGGCGACGCTGCTCCTCGACGACGATCCTGACAGCTTCGTCGGCTCCCCTCTGCATCGTCGCCGCCCTGGGCTGCTTCCTCTGCGACATCGACGATCCCGTCGGCTCCCCTCTGCATCGCCGACGCCTCTGCTTCCAGCTTATCCCGGCATCTTCATCGCTGCTGCTTCCGCCTGCGTCCTCCTCTGCCTCCATCGTTATCTTCTCCCGACTTCTCTGCCGCTGGATGCTGCTCTGCCGCTTCTCCTTCTCCGGCCTGCTGCTCTGCCGCTTTTTCTTCTCCGGCATGGATGTTGCTCTGCTGCTGCTTCTCCGGCCTGCTGCTCTGCCGCTTCTTCTTCTTCGGCCTGCTGCTGCAGCCGCTTCTTCTCCGTCGAAACTTCTCTCTCGACGCCTCCGACTTCTGTCTGCACCCGCTGCAGCTCTCTTCTTCTCCGCTGTTGGATACTGCTCTGCCGCTGCTTCTCCGGCCTGCTGCTGCCGCAGCTACTTCTTCTTCGGCTGCTCTGCGAGCCGTGCTTCTCCTCCGCTGCTGCCGTGCTGCTCCTTCATGTCGACGGATGCTTCCTTCTTCTTCAGATCCAGCCCGGCCCGTAGGGTTTAACATTTAAATTTTTTTTAAGTTGTTGTTTGTGGTTGTTGTGTTGCGTCTCTATGATTTCCGCCTTCTTGCACGTGATCTACGTGAGGGGGAGTGTACGTCACGGCCTCTAGGCGTAGTCTATACATTCATGCACGTATTCCACGTGAGGGGGAGTGTTTGTGATATCGGCGACTCTGATGCTTCTTTCCCGACTCCTGCCTTAGTCACACCCGGCCCCTAGGTATAACCTATGTCTTCTTGCACATGATCCACGTGAGGGGGAGTGTTTAAGATCATGGCGACTCGGATACTTCTTTCCCGACTCCTACCTTAGTCACACATGGCCCCTAGGTCGATTTCATATGTTGTTTGTGTCTCCTCGTCGTTTTCTCTGGATTTGATAAGGTTGGTTTGGTCTTGCGTGGTTGACTTTGTTTCCGCTCCGAGTGTATCCAGCGTTGTCATGGTCGGTTTGCGGACCAACGTCGTGTGGCTCTTGCCCGGTTGAAGTATCCCCGGTGACACGCGGTTGGGCCTCGGTGGCTGTTGTTTTGTCTCACGTTGCCAACCTTCTTTTACCTTCCATTTTATGTTGTGTTCAAGCTGTAGGGTTCCCCTTCAGCTTGAGGGAGAGTGTTAGAGTTAATATTTTAATGTTTTGAGTTTAGTCCCACACCGCCTATCGGTGTTGGGTGTCATGTTGTAGTTCCTATTTAATGCCCTTATGAGGATGATCGAGCAACATACATCCTATAAGAATTACATAGCATATTTTAATGATCTTTCCATTTTCCTTCTCCTTTCTACAAATACAAAAAGAAGTTAACGTTAACAAGTAGAAAAATAAATATGTAGTAAAATGAAATGATCTTTCCATGTACACATCATCGGCTTTTCTCAATTGTCTAAGCCACATACATCCTATAAGAATTACATAGCATATTTTATTAGATAATGTAGAGAAAGCTCAAAGTTGTATGTATTGATTGAGTATGTAAATACAAGGAGAGAATACATATATATAGGAGGAAGAGAGAGAGAACAAATCATATACAAGATGTGGGACTAAAAGAGAAGAAAGCATAAATGGGCCTAAAACAAGGGCCCAATACATGGGTTATTCTAACACTCCCCCGCAAGCTGGAGCGTACAAATCGTATGCACCAAGCTTGGACAGACATTGATACAAGGATGCCTTGGGAAGAGCCTTTGTGAGGACATCCGCAACTTGTTCCGTCCCTGGAACATGCTTGAGATCGAGCTTCTTCATTTGAACTTTCTCTCGAACGAAGTGACAATCAACTTCAATGTGCTTCGTTCTTTCGTGGAAAACTGGGTTCTTGGCGATATGTATAGCCGCTTGGCTATCACAAAAAAGAAGAGCCGGAGAAGGTAATTTGACACCCAGATCAGTGAGGAGACTTTCAAGCCACGTCAGTTCTGATACAACAGATGTCATTGCCCGGTATTCTGCCTCAGCTGATGATCGAGCAACGACCGCTTGTTTCTTGCTTCGCCATGTAACCAAATGGTCCCCAAAGTATGTGCAGAAACCACTAGTAGATCGTCGGTCATCAAGAGAGCCAGCATAATCCGCATCAGAGTATGTCACTAAGGTTGGAGCGGACGAGGAAGTCCGGTAAACAAGTCCTTGACCCGGGGATGTTTTTAGGTACCTGAGAATACGTTCAACAACCTGAAGATGAGATTTACGAGGAGAGTGCATGTATCGACTGACAAGACCAACAACAAAGGAAATATCTGGTCTGGTAACCGTGAGATAGATCAATTTCCCAATTAGTCGTCGATAATATTCAGGATTCTGGAGAAGTAGATCCGGGTCAGATGCCCGAGCACATAACTTGTGGTTTACATCCATGGGGGTATCACTTGGCTTACACCCTAAAAGACCAGCATCATGAAGAAGATCAATACAGTACTTTCGTTGAGATAGAATAAGCCCGTCCGGTCGCCTGACAACCTCAAGACCCAGAAAGTATCGTAGAGTTCCCAGGTCCTTTGTCTGGAAGACCGAGTTTAGATGCACTTTGACGGCATGTATCACTTGTGAGTCATCTCCTGTAATGATGATGTCGTCAACATATACTAACAGAAGGACCGTCCCTGTTGGTCGGTGACGTTTGAACAGCGAGAAGTCGGCCGAGCTTCGAGTAAAACCGAGATCACGAAGGACCTTGCTGAATTTGTCAAACCAGGCCCGTGAAGATTGTTTGAGACCATACAGAGCCTTAAGAAGGCGGCAGACCTGAGACTCCCCCGTGGTCTCAAACCCGGGCGGTTGTTGCATGTAGACCGTCTCCTGGAGATCCCCATTTAAGAAGACATTCTTGATAACGAGTTGAAAGGGGGGCCACTGGCGATGAACAGCGACAGAGATGAGGACTCGAACGGTATTGAGCTTGGCGACCGGAGAGAAACTTTCCTCATAGTCGAACCCCTGTTGCTGGGTGAAGCCGCGAGCCACAAGACGAGCCTTCAAACGGTCAATCGTCCTTGCGGCAGGATGTTTGATGACAAAGACCCACTTGCACCCAACCAGTTTCTGACCCGGAGGAAGGGGTACAACGGTCCAAGTCTGGTTAGCCCAGAGGGCAGACATTTCCTCCTCCATGGATGCTCTCCAGCCGGGATGTTGAAGCGCCTCCTGCACAGAGTTAGGAACAGCAATCGAAGAAAGAAAAGTAGCAAATGTGTGCAGAGGGGGAGAGAGGCGATGAAGAAAGACGTAGGCATCCAGAGGATGGGCAGTGGAAGGCGTTACCTGGTCAGAAGGACGCGAAGTATCCGTGGTGGAGGTCGGCTGCAGAGGGGCAATAGAACTGAGAGGGCGACAAGTATAGACACAGATAACGGGTGGTTTGGTGGTAGCAGGAGCGGGGGCAGGAGAAATGGGCGAATGTGGTGTAGTAGCGGGAATAACGGGGCGTGGTAAAGATGGCGGGAGAGGAGTCGGTGGGAGCGCAGCAGGTAGCGGAGCAGGGAAAAACGGTTGTTCTTCCCAGAAGGTAACGTCAACAGAAACGGTGATCTTGCGAGTAGCGGGTGAGTAACAAACATAACCCTTCTGGGTGCGTGAGTAGCCGACAAAGATGTGTTTCAACGCCCTGGTATCCAATTTATCCGAGGGCCCGAGGCGGTGGACATAGCAGGTGCTACCGAAGATACGGGGCGGGAGAGGGAAAGCCGGAGTGGAGGGAAACAATATGCTAAACGGAGTAGCATAATTGAGGACAGAGGAGGGGAGACGGTTGATGAGAAAGCAGGCAGTGGAAACCGCAAAGTTCCAGTATGCCTTGGGAACATGCATTTGAAGCATGAGGGACCGGACGATATCGAGTAAATGACGGTTCTTTCGTTCGGCAACCCCATTTTACTGGGGCGTGTAAGCGCAAGAGGTCTGATGTAGAATCCCGTATTCCGAACACAAAGTGGTAAAGTCGTGGCTGGTGTACTCACGAGCATTGTCAGTACGGAGGGTTTTGAGAGTGGTGTGGAATTGCGTCCGGGTCTCGAGGACAAATGCCCGAAAAACCCGGGGAAGCTCGGAGCGTTCATGGAGTAAGTAGAACCACGTAGTGCGAGAGTGATCATCAATAAACGTGATAAAATAACGAAAACCACAGATACTGGGAATCCTAAATGGACCTCATACATTCGAATGAACTAGATCAAAGGGAGTTGCACTCTGAGTACAATGTGAAGGAAAAGAAGAACGCGGCTGTTTGCCGAGGATACATGAGTCACACTGAAAAGAAGTAAAAGGAATATCTGGAAGAGCCCGCTGGAGTACTGGTAGAGGGGCATGACCAAGTCGGCGATGCCATGCAGTGGAGGAGACGGAAGACAGAATGTTGGAGAGTCATCGAGAAGGTAGAGCCCGTTCCGCAGCTGGCCTGTACCAATGGTAGTCCGCGTCCGCCGATCCTGTATAACAAAAAAGAAGAAGTGAATATAAGAGAACAATCCAAATCACTTGTAAGACGCCCCATGTTGATGCGTGAAAACGGGCACCGGGCAGCTAACACGGAGGGGGTGTTCGATCTCACAAGCTAGGAGAGGAAGAGGAATGAAGGAAGCTTCTGAGTGCTCGAGAGTGGAGCAAACGCTTGTCAAGTAGTTTGCGGAGATAGAGGAGAGGGTGCTGGGAGCAGAGGAGAAGCTTGATCAACAGAGAAGGTTGATCAAGAGAGGAGGAGGTTGATCAGGAGCTGTCGAGCAGACGGTTAATATGATGGTTGTGCTTGCAGGTTGCTTACCGAGGGAGCTGAGCTGAGCTAAGAAGAAGGGAGAGAAGGGAAAGGGCCGCTAGCAGCGGCAACAGCAGACTTCGCCCGCCGCGGCTAAAATGTCACTCTTGCGACGGGCTTTCCTTTTATTAATAGCGAGAGTTACAACTTGCTAATACACCTTCACAATAAATCAATAAAGGGTACAAGCAGGAAGCTGGCGGCTAAGGAAGAAAAATGTCAGAGGAGGCCGCGCGGACTGAAGAGCGAAGCTGGCAGGCCGCGCAGTTAAGGGAAAAGGGAGACCGCACGGACTGGAGAACCAAAGGCCGACAGGCCGCGCGACTAGGCAGAGAGAAGGGAGCGTGGTCTCAGAAACGGAGTCCGCAGGAGCTCTTTGGCGACGACCCTCCGACGGCGATCCTCAATGCTGATGCCGATGCCCGTGCCCATATGCGAGGCATGGGGGGCTATTTATAGGCCCGAGGAGGTAACGGCTTGCGGTGACGTTACCCCCGGTGAGACGGTAACTGGAGCGAGAAGGAGACGAAGTCCGCCGAGTCCGCAACAGGCCGCGCGGACTGGGACTTGGTGCTGGAGCTGGTGCCGCTGATGGCGAGCTGGGAGACTAAGTGGCGGACTACGATGCGGGTTCGCGGAGTCTGTCACTGCTGAGCTGGGACTGTCCCGCTGCTGCTGGGGTGGCGGACTGCAAGGAGAATCCGCTGAGTCCGCCGCTGCTGAACTGAGCGAGCTACAAGGGGCGCGAGCAGGGAAATGCCCGCGGAGTCCGCAAGAGGTTATGCGGACGGGACTGGCTTCTGGAGGATCTGCTGCCTGGCGGACTGGAAGGAGTCCGCTGCTACTGACTGAGTCCGCGCCAAGGCCGCGGACTAAGGAGGAGTTGACCCTACCACTGAAGGGCTGGTGCTGGCGGAGAGGCGGACTGCATTGCGAGCCCGCGGAGTCCGCCGAGCTCGCGCCTGCTGCTAGTCTGAGTCCGCTTATGTTGAGATGGAGAGCCTGGCTGTTGAGGCTGTTGGGGTTCAGCGGTGAAGGCGGACTGGAAGTCTCGTCCGCACTTCGAGTCCGCCGAGCTCGCAATGAACGAGACGCTGTTGCTGGTGGCAAGTGCTGAGCGACCTGCCGAGCTTGACGAGGTAGACGACGCGTGTTGGCGAGGTGGAGATGGAGGCAGCCGGCTGGCGGCTGGGGCAGGTCGCCACTTGCGCTTGGCGGTCTGGAGATCGTCTTGCAGGAGCGGGCTGAAAGAGTGGCTAGTTCCTGCAAAGGATGCGACTTGTTGCCGATCTGGGCGGATATGGAGTTGAGTCCGGCAGAGAGACTCCTGTGGAGAGAAGCTTGCGGTTAAGCTAAAAAAGTGGGCAGCCTGCAGGGGTGGACTGCCGGAGCAGTCCGCGGCCCCTGCCGACCAAAGAAAGGCGCGCGACCTGGCTGGTCAGACCGCTGAGACCGCGCAGGCCGCGCGGTCTGAGCTGACAGAGACAGAGATTTCTGTCCGCCCTCTCTAGGGCATCTCGGCCTCCAGGAGGAACCCGGAGCAGGCCGTGACGAGCGAGCTGGCTGTCTTGGGAAGGATCGCCGATTTCAGGGTTAACATAATCCCCGCATTTTTTAAGTTCCGGATAGAACTTCAAAAAAGTTGGAGACCCACGAAAATCGTGATCCACCCCAAAGGAAGGAGAGGGGGCAAGGAGAGGTAGAACCTGAAAACTCTCCTTAGGAGTTTGGTGCTGCCTGTCTATTTTCCTGCAAGAGGAAAGCTAGGTAGGCATACATGGGCGGTACATCTTGTGTGTACCTGGGTTTGCCTTTGCAAAATGAAGAAGATGTGTCTTCCAGTAAGTTCTGCAAAATGAAAGTGAGAGGAAAATATAGAAATATGATAACTTGCAAGTACCTGATGGAGGCTTGCAAGTACCTGTTATCCTCTGCAAAAGGAATGGATGAAGAGTATACAAGAAGAAAAAATGAGTTGCAAGTACCTGGAAGGAACTTGCAAGTCTTTGCTGGTTTCTGCAAAAGAAGAGTTAAATGTATGCACAGTATATGAAAGTAACTTGCAAGTACCTGTAAAGAAACTCGCAAGTATCGGATGATCTATGCAAAATGAGAGTTAGTAACAAACTTGATATATGTGAGTAGCTTGCAAGTACCTGTGAAGAAGCCTTGCAAGTGCCTGCTAATCTCTGCAAAAGGAAGAGTTAGAAGCAGACATATATGAAAGAAGCTTGCAAGTACCTGTGAAGAAAGCTTGCAAGTGCCTGCTAATCTCTGCAAAAGGAAGAGTTAGAAGCAAACATATATGAAAGAAGCTTGCAAGTACCTGTGAAGAAGGCTTGCAAGTGCCTGCTAATCTCTGCAAAAGGAAGAGTTAGAAGCAGACATATATGAAAGAAGCTTGCAAGTACCTGAGAGAAGGCTTGCAAGTGACAACTGTTGATGAGATAAGGCCGATATGACCAAATAGCAAGAAAAATGTCTGATGAACTCTTTATCATGAAGCCCAGATCAATAAATCTTGCGTTAACTGTTGATATGGCTGGATGGATATGATCAGATTAGCAGAAAAAGAACTTGACGAATTCTGTCAATCTTAACTAGATTGTAATATCATGGCTTGATTGATCAAGGAGAGTAAGATTTCTTGATCAATGTTTGATGTCATTAGATTTTGATAAGAGTAATGAATAGCTCTGTGAATCTTCATTTGATAGTGCTTAAGCAGGCAGTGAATAGAAGATGAGAGTAATAGAGCTTGTACAAGTAGAGAGCTTGTAAGTCATCATCCGATGGAGATTTGAGCAAGCGATGTATATAAGATAAGCATAAGCGAAATGAATGCAAGAAATCCCTTTGGTAGGTCGGATTAACCTGTTCACCTGTGAAAGAAGGCAGTTGACAAAAAGAGTTCTATACTCGGAATGACTAAAGAAGGTTGAATGCTGCCACAGGTGTTCCCCGTGGGCCTTATGCATCACTTGCCTGAGAAAATCATCCCGAGTATAGTCCTACTCAAAGCGGGCTGACTGCGCATCCTCTAGGAGGGCACAAAGGAGGAAAGTAAGGGAAAATCCTGAGAAGGATCGCTAGATGCACTGCTCTCTTGCCTCAGGTATAATCATCACTGATCAATGAGACTAGTTGCGCCAAGTGGCTTATTGCTTGTCTGTGGATTGATCAGTGGAATTGTGGGAACCCGCGGAGGCACGGATCGAGAGTACCAGAGAGTGTTCGACCATCATAGTTGTGAGATGATCAAAGAGACAAGGCTACGCTTGATCGCCATTGCTTGTCAAGCAAAGATCACCGTAACTGTAATGTATCCTTTGCGAAGCACAGCAGAGCTAACACATGGGGCTCCCCTAGCACACACTCTGTGTCAGATGCCGGCTAGGATCCGAAATCTGAAGCCCTACATCGTGATTGAACGGCTCCCACTGCACATATGGGTATACTCCCGCCATATGTGGTCGTCGCGGTCGTGCCAAGGAACAATCTACGGAGGGAACGTTTCAGACTTGACGATATCTCAACGGTGTAGTGATCTCTTTGACAAAGAGAAAAATAGAGGAAGGAGCATCACAAGAGGGGAACTGTGTCAGTATAAGATCCCAGATAAAAGCTTTGTTTAAAAGCAAGAATGAACACTTAGAAGTATTTTGAAATGAAAATGTCTGAAAGAATAAGAGCAAGAGTAACCGATCACGATTGCGAAAGAATTTGGAGGACTATGAAGTCCTTTGTTGGCTTAGAATAGTCTTCCAAGCACACCCTCGTCATCGGCATCGAAGCATTCGACGGTATTGTTAACAACGAGGAGAGGAAGCTCTTCGACTTGGTTCACTCCTTTGAGGAGCAAGGAACGTCTGCAACTTCTTTGCCCTTAGAGGTTGCTGGATCAGGGCGATCTTCTTTAGGAAGCAGGTCACGCATCTTATCATGCTGAAGCATCCTTTGCACAAGCTGACGGAATGCTCGACAGTGCTCAGTCAGGTGACCTGGCTCTTTGTGGAATTCGCAGTAAGGTTCTGAACCCCTAGATCTTTGATCAACTGGTCGGTAGGGCTTTTTGTTGCTAGCCCTGTCTTTCATGATTTGGCTCACTTGAAGCATGATTTCATCTAGTTCGGACTCGTGCGAGTCATTGCCTTGCTGCTGATAGACTGCAGCTGTTTGAGAAGATGGAGCTGGTGGTAGTAGCAGTTGATCTTGAGTACGATCATGGCTCGGAAAGGAGTATCGTTGGCGCTGAAACTTTCTTCCCTTCCTTGAGTGAATTGGGAAATGGTTGTGAGGACCTCGGAGGCTGTTTGTGAGAAGGAGAGTCTTTCTCTGATAGAAGCCTGGAGACGAAGCCTGGGTTGCTCTTCTCGCCTCGGATGTAAGAGTTGGCTAAAGTAATCAACTTTTGGTATGTCCTCGGAGCACGGACATTGACTTCAAACTTGAGAGGCCCTTCACGGAGACCATGGATAAGAGCCACTCGGTACATTTCTTGATCAGCAATCTCGATGTCCAAAATTTCTCTTTGGAAACGATCAACGAATTGAGACCAAGTTTCATTGCTACGCTGCTTGATCTCAAAGAGGGCTTCAGGACCGCCCTTTCTCTTAGTTGAGGTAGAGAATCTGAGAAAAAACTCCCTTCGTAGATCAACGAAGGAAGTGATGGAGTGAGGACAAAGGCCATAAAACCAGTCCCTCACTTGCCCATCGAAGGTTGTGACAAGAAGCTTGCACTTGGTTGCATCTGAAAGGGTTTTGAGAGCGACGGCTGATTCGAAGGCTTGCAAATGCTTCACTGGATCAGTTTCTCCGGTGTAGATTGGTAATCGGGGCTCTCTGAAGTTAGCTGGAGTTGGTTCATGACGAACGTTCTATGTAAACGGCGAAGGCTTTTCTTGTTCTCCTACAACATAAGGATAAAAATGAGCATAAGCTGCAGCTGCAAAAGAAGCAGGAGGGTAAAAGGGAAAAGTTGCTGCAGGAGGAGCAAAAGCAGGAGCTGCAGGGTAAGGGTGACTTCCCTGAAAGTTGAGAAATCTAGCAGGTCTTCCCCGGGCTGCTTCCCGGAAGAAGTTTTGGCGAGCAACAAATTCTTCATCTTGAGGTCGCAGAGGAGCTGCAGGACCTTGCGGGAAGGTCGCTGTGTAAGGAGGATAGACCGGCGGACAAGCTTGAGGATAAGCTTGCTGGTGTTCCAAAGTTGGTGTTGGGTTGATCGAAGCGGCTGGAGCTGCTGCTGGTTGAGTATCTAATCGCTGTGTGATCACAGCAAGCAGTTGATTGATTGCTTGGAACTGCTGAGCATTCTCCCGGCACGATTGCTCGAAGGCTTCCCAGAGAGGATCTTCACTGGGACTTGGAGCAAGGTTCTCGGCTGATTGGTGATCTGACATGGTTAACTGTCGCTGTTCACCGTCTGTTCGGATCTGATGGTCGCGTGTTAACTGTTGATGCGCGAAAACGGCACCGGGGCAGCTAACACGGAGGGGGTGTTCGATCTCACAAGCTAGGAGAGGAAGAGGAATGAAGGAAACTTCTGAGTGCTCGAGAGTGGAGCAAACGCTTGTCAAGGAGTTTGCGGGGATAGAGGAGAGGGTGCTGGGAGCAGAGGAGAAGCTTGATCAACAAAGAAGGTTGATCAAGAGAGGAGGAGGTTGATCAGGAGCTGTCGAGCAGACAGTTAATATGACGGTTGTGCTTGCAGGTTGCTTGCCGAGGGAGCTGAGCTGAGCTAGGAAGAAGGGAGAGAAGGGAGAGGGCCGCTAGCAGCGGCAACAACAGACTTCGCCCGCCGCGGCTAAAATGGCACTCTTGCGACGGGCTTTTCTTTTATTAATAGCGAGAGTTACAACTTGCTAATACACCTTCACAACAAAGCAATAAAGGGTACAAGCAGGAAGCTGGCGGCTACGGAAGAAAAATGCCAGAGGAGGCCGCGCGGACTGAAGAGCGAAGCTGGCAGGCCGCGCAGCTAAGGGAAAAGGGAGACCGCGCGGACTGGAGAACCAGAGGCCGACAGGCCGCGCGACTAGGCAGAGAGAAGGGAGCGCGGTCTGAGAAACGGAGTTCGCAGGAGCTCTTTGGCGACGACCCTCCGGCGGCGATCCTCAATGCTGATGTCGATGCCCATGCCCATATGCGAGGCATGGGGGGCTATTTATAGGCCCGAGGAGGTAACGGCTTGCGGTGACGTTACCCCCGGTGAGACGGTAACTGGAGGGAGAAGGAGACGAAGTCCGCCGAGTCCGCAACAGGCCGCGCGGACTGGGACTTGGTGCTGGAGCTGGTGCCGCTGATGGCGAGCTGGGAGACTAAGTGGCGGACTGCGATGCGGGTTCGCGGAGTCTGTCACTGCTGAGCTGGGACTGTCCGCCTGCTGCTGGGGTGGCGGACGCTGGAGGCGAGGCGGCGGACTGCAAGGAGAATCCGCTGAGTCCGCCGCTGCTGAACTGAGCGAGCTGCAAGGGGCGCGAGCAGGGGAATGCCCGCGGAGTCCGCAAGAGGTTATGCGGACTGGGACTGGCTTTTGGAGGATCTGCTGCCTGGCGGACTGGAAGGAGTCCGCTGCTACTGACTGAGTCCGCGCCAAGGCCGCGGACTGAGGAGGAGTTGACCCTACCACTGAAGGGCTGGTGCTGGCGGAGAGGCGGACTGCATTGCGAGCCCGCGGAGTCCGCCGAGCTCGCGCCTGATGCTAGGCTGAGTCCGCTTATGTTGGAGATGAAGAGTCTGGTTGTTGAGGCTGTTGGGGTTCAGCGGTGAAGGCGGACTGGAAGTCTCATCCGCACTTCGAGTCCGCCGAGCTCGCAATGAACGAGACGCTGCTGCTGGTGGCAAGTGCTGAGCGACCTGCCGAGCTTGACGAGGTAGACAACGCGTGTTGGTGAGGTGGAGACGGAGGCAGCCGGCTGGCGGCCTGGGGCAGGTCGCCACTTGCGCTTGGCGATCTGGAGATCGTCTTGCAGGAGCGGGCTGAAAGAGTGGCTAGTTCCTGCAAAGGATGCGACTTGTTGCCGATCTGGGCGGATATGGAGTTGAGTCCGGCAGAGAGACTCCTGTGGAGAGAAGCTTGCGGTTAAGCTAAAAAGGGGGGGCGGCCTGCAGGGGTGGACTGCCGGAGCAGTCCGCGGCCCATGCCGACCAAAGGAAGGCGCGCGGCCTGGCTGGTCAGACCGCTGAGACCGCGCAGGCCGCGCGGCCTGTGCGGACAGAGATTTCTGTCCGCCCTCTCTAGGGCATCTCGGCCTCCAGGAGGAACCCGGAGCAGGCCGTGACGAGCGAGCTGGCTGCCTTGGCAAGGATCGCCGATTTCGGGGTTAACACCCCACAGATAGTAAATTAAAGGGTGAACTCGGAACATGAAGAGCCGAGCGAAGGGGAATGGACTGGTTGAGAGAAAGATCGGTCGAGCCGGAGACAGGACCAGCGCCCCATTGGCCACAGTGATAGACTTCAGATAAGGAGAGTCCGAGTACTTTGCAGGCCGTTGCGAAGTAATGTGATGAGTGACACCATAGTCCACAATCCAGCCCGGGCTGGCGGAGAGACAAGCAGTACCTGTGTTGGAGATGGGGCGACGGAGGCCGAGGGTGGGTTGAGCAGGCCCTGGAGATGCTGGAGCTGAAGACGGACGATCTCAAGATCAGGAGAACTGACTTCAGTAACAACAGAAGCCGTCGGGCGAGGGGGATACCGATTTTCTTATAGCAGGTCGCCTCAAGATGACCATCTTTCCCGCAGAAGGAGCACTTTGCCAGCCGCGACCACCCGGCTACGGCCCCGCGAGCCCGAACGTCCCCCCCAAGCAGAAGTGGGAGGGGATGGCCTGCTGAAGAAGAGCCGGTGGAGAAGGAGCAGGAGGATTGGGAGGAGGGGAGACCCGGAGAATCATGGAGCAGACATCAGAGAAATATGGTGTGGTGGGAGCAGCCAGGACCTGAGCATGAAGACTCTGTAGATGAGATGAAAGGCGGGCCATGATGATGGCAATGCAAGCAGCTTCCTTCTGAGCTCGCTGAGCAGCATGATCATTGGTGGGCGGCTGATGCTGGATCCAGGCTTTAGCAAGAGTTTTAGCCCGAGCGACAAACGAGGTCATATCTGAAGCGCCGCCAGTGTCGAGAGTGAAGAGCTCAGTGAGGATGTCGTAAAGATGTTGAAGGCTGTCGCGGCCGGAGTACAAGGAATGTAGCTCATCCCACATAGCCTTGGCGGTGTCGTGGTACATAGCCATTTGATAAAGCTCACCATCCAAGGAATTCAGAATTCAAGTTTGAACGCGTCCGTCATTGCGGAGCCAGTCATCCATAAGGGAGAAGGAGGTGCCTGAGTAAGGTGAGGCAGAAGTCCCTTAGCCTGAAGAACCCGCCGAACTGAATGCACCCATGGAATAAAGTTTTTCTTGTCGGAAAGAGAGATTGTTGTGATCCGGAGCTCGTCACGGAGTTCGGCAGAACAGGACGGGCGGTCTGGCGGACAGGCCGGGTGGACAGTAGGCGGGCTGGCCGCCGAGCTCATAGAATTACCAGAAGAAGCCATAGAGACAGGCCGCAGAACCAGACGACCGAGGAAGACCGCCGCGGAAAGAGCAGGAGACCGCACGACAAGGCCGCGGCGGGAAGGACAGGAGACCGCGACCAAGAAAGCAGAAAGGAAAACTAGTCCGCTCGGTCACACTGGCACCAACGATGAGTCAGATCGCGACCCAAATGCGGAAAGAAAGAGAGTCCGCACGGTCTAGGTGAACACAGTAGCGGTCAAAGCACATGAATCAGGCCGCAGCGGACAGGAGCAGTCCGCAAGAAGAGAGGGAGAAGCCGGCGGATAAGAACAACAATCCACAAGAGAGGATAGCCGGCGCGACTAGAGCAGAGACTGCCCGGTCAAGGTGTGAAAAACACAAGCGGATGGAGGAGGCCACGACCAAAGGCGAAGCGGACAGGAGAGAGAAGTCCGCAGCGGGCAGAGACAAGTCGCGCGGACAGAGAGAAGAAGCGCAGGAGACCGCGACCAAGATGCGGTGAGAAAGAAACAGCCTGCACGGTCAGGCGGATCACAACAGCAAACTGTGGAAGCAAACCGCGAGTATAAGAGACAAGCGGATTTGGGGAAGGCAGAAGCGGAGAGCAAAGTGACGGACTGAAGACAGGCCGCGGCGAGTAGGGAGTCCGCAGCGGACAGAAAAGAAGGTGACCCCACGAATTAGGAAGGAGGAAGGCTATAAAAAGCAAGGTGGGGGGGGAAGGGTGGATCCACGGGAGAAGGAGAGTAACAGGAGGTAGCGGAACAGCTGCGGACTGAGAGGGACAAGCTGCAGAGGCAAGCGGATAGAGACGAACAACTCGCGAAGGCAGGTCGCGAGAGACAGGCCGCGGGAGGAAGGCCGCGGGAGATCAATAGGTGCGGTCAGAACAAATGAGACCGCGAGAATCGGAACCTGGCTCTGATTCCATGTAGAGAAAGCTCAAAGCTTGTATGTATTGATTGAGTATGTAAATACAAGGAGAGAATACATATATATAGGAGGAGAGAGAGAACAAATCCTATACAAGGTGCGGTCAGAACAAATGAGACCGCGAGAATCGGAACCTCGCTTTGATACCATGTAGAGAAAGCTCAAAGCTTGTATGTATTGATTATGTAAATACAAGGAGAGAATACATATATATAGGAGGAAGAGAGAGAGAACAAATCCTATACAAGATGTGAGACTAAAAGAGAAGAAAGTATAAATGGCCTAAACAAGGGCGCAATACATGGGTTATTCTAACAGATAAGGTGGGGAATAATATCACGTTTCAGTGAAATTATTTGTCCTTATGTATCACAATTACAAGGCACTACTCGGGCACCAACCTATGACTTAATATGAGCAAAAACCCTTCCAAGGTAAGATATTACTTTGTTTCAATGTGAAGGTATTCCTTTACTTATCACATCAAAGCACATCGTGATGGTGTAATCTGACACTGGGGTTCTAACTAACTGCCAGTTATGTAGCCCTACTCATGCATCAATTGATGAGTTGAGCAAAAACCCTTCCATGGGGATATACATTACCGTGCACCTAATACTCATGGCAAGGCCTACACAAGAACATGATTGGGAATATATTCAAACATCCAAGTGCAAATTTGAATACCGCTGTACCGGAATTTAATTAATTTGAGTTCATATATCTCACACAAATTTATAAGCACAAGCTAACCATACTATAGATTATGGCTTCGTTACCACTGTTAATGATCAGATCTAAGAAACCACTAGAGTCTAATTATAATTTATATTCTTTTCCTTCATTATCATTTTTTTACTATGCTTGTGGCTGTTGGATAAAATGAAATTGGTTACTTTCAAAGCAACATCATATATTAATAAATCAGGATCTCTGCAAAATCTGAATAAATTAACGAGTAATGACAAAAAGAGAAATTCGTAACTAGAGAAATAATAATACTTGTGTACAACCTGTATTAAGCGAGCAAGCGGGAGACCTGTCCCAGTGAATCACTGCAAGAGCAGCCCTTGGGCGAGTCCGGGCAGGTAGTCGGACGCGCCATCAAGCAAACCAAGGTGAGTCTGAGAAATCTTCTGGTTTCGCCCTCAGGCGATGCGAAGCGAGTATAGATCGGTCCCCCCACGGACTCGCCTAGTTAGCTTGTAGTAATCTCTTGAATGTCGGAATGGCTATCTACAGGCCATTTGGGTTTGGGAATAACATTTTGTTTAAGGCGGGGAGGGCTATCCACGAGTCATTTGGGTCTGGGAATATCATTTTGAATAAGACGAAGGAAGCTATCCGGGATGTTTCTGTTGGTTTTCTCTACTTGAGTGAAATCAGCACATCAAATGTGCGCAACAGAATACAACTTGCAAGAAAACCCTAAACAGTAAAAGATCTTGTGAAATCCATGAATCAAAAAATAAAGCTACCATTGGCTTTAATTACAACAGTGTAAAATTACCTGTGGCGGAATCAAGTATTCACTTATCAAGATGCTCCAACCATTTAGAAGAGTTCTGTTGATCTGTTGCTGAATCGGGACTAGCGGCTTGAGTCCACGCAGAAGTAGATTTGCGACTCTACAACTATCCCCAGGACCGGTGACAGAGAAGCCACGGTATTGTCCACAAGATCTGGTTGGAGAAGGAGTGCCCTCACGTCTCCACGATTGCTAGATTTGTTCTAGAGAGGCGACAACGGTGATAGCTGGTATGGGTCTCGCAAAAGAGCAGCGGGGAAAGTCTTCTAGGGGCACAAGAAACATTTTTTCTGTCAGGCTTCTCTAAGCATACGGAAAACCTAATCGCATGTCTATTTATATACAGGATATAAAATAACACATGCCTCCGCTATCAGTAGACCCATGACCTAATCGGAGTAAACAACAAAGTGTCGTTGTGTTGACATGTTGCACACGACGATATCATCGAATCAAGTCACATCATAATGTTGTCATGTTGAACACGATGATATCATTGAGTCAACACACGATATCGTTGAGTCAACACGACGATATCATCGAGTCAAGCCACTCATAATGTTGTCACTTGACCATATGATATCTCGAGTCACACACGACGATATCGTCGTGTTAAGACACAACAGAGAGTTGTCATGTTGAACACGTGATATTCACAATCTTCGAGTCACACGACGATGATCGTTGTCGTGCCAAGCCACAACAGAGTGTTGTCATGTTGAACATGATGATATTCACAATATCGTCGAGTCAACACGACGATATGGCTAGAGAACACGACGATATGACTTGTCAACTCACAAAACTCCTTTGAGTCACGAGATTGGTGAAACCCTTTTTCTCTCTCTTGTAAAAACTAAGTAGATCGATTCCTACGATGAATATTCATTCAATGTAGAGCTCAGGCAAGCAAACCTATCAATCATAATATAAGAGCTTAAAGAATCTTGTGTCGTATTTCTCGGGGTTCTTTCAATTATCCTTACTCAATTACACTCTATTATCTTACCGATGATAATTTAGAAACATGAGTTTAATTAGTTTCATAATACTAAATTGAATTAAGAGTTATAAGAGGTTGAGATAGTAACAAGATAATTTGATAAGGAATACTTTGCATGAGAGTGTATTTTCACAAACTTAGATTTGATATTTCACTTTATTCCCTGTTTACCGTTCCATAGAATTCTTTCCACCGCGGAGTTTTCAAGATTCATTGGTTTCTCTCTCAAGCAAATCAATGATTAAGTTCAAGTTGAATGAATGAAATTTCTTCCATATCATAACCCTTAAATCTTGCTTTAACCTTCTATATTACTCACTCTTAGTTTTAACACTAATGCGAGAGGTTTATGCTTTCCTATCTCTAAGATTGCATGCAAACCTCTTTACCTATAAGCGATCTTATCAAACTCATGATTTCTCAATCACAAATCAGGAAATCAAATAAGAAAAACTTTCGGGTAATACTCATTCTCATAGATTTAACACCATATAGAAAATCATAGAAAAATTCAAGAAACGACAAGTAAATGTCAAAATCACAATCAATAGTATTGTTCTATATCTCACTCTCAATGCAATTAACAATGACCCTTCATACATCATATTACGATTTCAAGGGAAGAAGAAATAGACATTACAAATTTAAGTTCTTCAATCCTCCCTTCAAGATGGAATCATGCTTCCTCTTCTCGTTTTCCTGAGCAATCACTGGCTTACCACAAAGAATGCAAGGAAAAACTCGATGCCCTGATTGAGTAGGAGAATTTTCAGTAAATATTTCTAAACAAAAACCTATCCTAGAACTTCTACAAGATATTCATTAGCTATCATTTACTCCAATCTAGAAATGAATACAAAGTTGTTCATAATCGGTGTGAGCAGAAAGCATCAGTCACTCAGATAGGTATTAGTTTATCAAAACTAATGGGTAGCCTCCAAAGAAATCCACCAATGTCGATGGTCATAGGCTTGCCTTTTCACACCATCTCCACGACACTAGTCAGAATCAACTAGTTTGGATCATTAGGACTTTAATTAGGTTGTAACATTTAGGCTTAGGATCGTAGGCGGGGAAGTACAATGATAAAATTGAAGGTTCAATTACACCTAGCTCAAAAATGAGAGCTCTTATGCTATGTGATTACCCAAACTACACTAGTAGTGTAAAACACCCACAACCTTGAAAAACACTATATGTTCATCACCACAAATAGTCAAATTCTTGTACTTTTTTTGTATTGTTTTCATAGTTGGTATCATTTTAAGTATGTATACACATACTTATGCCACATATCACTATGACACATTTTTTTTTCTCTTTGTTTTTTTTCCACAATTTGTTTTCTTCATCTTTTCAAAATTTTTGTAAAATGCTTTACCATAATCACCCACATATACGGAGTACTGTAATACATAGCACAAAAATATGCATGAGCTTTATGCTAGATATGATAATAGGTGAGGGATTATGACATTGGTGAATTGAAGTGGAGGTGTATTAATATAAAGGATTAGGCTCAAATTAGGTGTGCAAGGGTAGGATGTGTAGGTTCTGGGATTGCAAGGCTCAAACTATCCAACAGGAGACCTAATTCACTTCCGCACTAGTCATTTAACTTTTGCAATTGTCTCGATGGTCGCTATAGGTAAGTTCTTTGACTCTGAGAAAGGTTACCTTTTTATCTTGATTGCTCTCCAGCAACACGCTACACTCATCGACTCGCCTAATTCTAGACAACCAAGCTTTCTAGTATAGTGTATTTGTTAGCTAAGGATATATGGAGAAGTTTTAGAAATAAGTTATATAAAAAATGTAAACTAATGAATTCCCTACACAGAATCATGAACAAAGTTAGAGCACTCGTTGAGCTTGAAATCCACTCTCATGATCATGTTGCAAAGGCTACTTAACGACTCTTAGTCCTAAGCGAATGAATAAATGAAAGCTAAAGGACACACAAAGCTCATCATCTAAGAGGTATTAAAATGAAGAGCACAAGAGGTAATAAGTAAACATCCCCCAACACTTACTATAAAAGATTTGGGGACATCCCCCACACTTAATATTGTATCGCCCCAAGGCAATCAAAAATAATACAACATTCACATGCACAAAAATTCCAGATATATATAGATAAAACAGTAAAGCTGTTCATCAGTGAAAGTAGCCAAACCAAAACATAATGTTCAAATGCAGCGATTATACATAGCCAAAATGAGATAAAACAGATAGTCAATAAGGTTGTGGTGATGGTCGAGGATCACGACGTGCGGATCGTTTACATGGAGGTGGTGGAACAACAACTTGGAAATGTTCGCAAAACCGTGAGATAGCGTCTTCGGACCACTGAGCCGACTCCTCGTAGGATACATGTAATTCTCGTTGACCAAGAAGAATCTCATCTTTGATTATAATCGATAGAAGAGAAGATTTCCGTCATAGCGTCTCGATTGTGCTCTATCTGATTTAGTCGGGAGATAACCTCGAGATCAAAACCCACATCAGAGTGGAAAGGAACTCGACCAGCAGATGACTCCCCATGATGATAGGTGGAATGGATGGGGGAAACAAATGGAGCAGCTGGCTTGTGGTCGTTCTCTGAATCGTGATCAAAAGTTGTGTGGCGTAGTGTTATAAAATAAATAGGACCGCCATGTCCTTGACGCACGCTAACCAAACGTAAAGATCGGAGGCTCGTCATGGAGATGGGGACAGTTCGAGTAACTACAGTCATTTGGGAAAGGGGAGCGAAGAGATCCATGTTTTTAATCAGGCGAGTAATATTGGGTGCGACGCAGATAGACCCTACTCGTTGATGGTCAGCATGATGATGGATAAAGTTAGCTAACATATATCCTAAATGAATGGGATAGTGATCAAACATACTATATAGGTAAAAGATATCTTGTTGCTAACTACGCCGAAGATTTCACCCCAGCCACTCAAGGTATGACTCAATAAATGATGAATATAATGCAAAGCCGGCGAGTCGAGTAGTGAGGCTTTGGATCTCTTAGCATCATATTGGGCTTCATAGGATGTGATCCTTCCCCAATGAGATTGGGATTTTCAAAATTAGGCAACTCGAAGTGTAATTGGGAATACGTCGGGCTATGAAAAAAGTTTAAATCGTATACTCCGAGAGAGATAGTAAATTCGAGGAGAGTGAGAGTTTACGTTTGCCTGGCGAGTCGGAACGAGATGCTACCCTCCCGGGTAAAGATAGGGGGATCCGTCTGTGCAAGGCGAGGAGCGATATTAAAAGTAAAAGTGGATAAAAACTCTAGGGTTAGCTCTCTAAATCTCAACTCATCTATAGCAAAGAACGCATCCCACCCACTGTGAGAAATGATCTCCCCACATCATTTGCCAATTTGATTTCTTTGAGCACTCTCCAGTCAATCGTGTGACAAACTTGATACTTTTTGGACTTGAGGCAATTATATCGGTGTATGTGATCTAGATCAGTGAACTCCAACAAAGCTTGATGAGGTCGAGCCTCAGTTGAGAGTGCAACGTGGAAAGCTTGACGGCGGCGCCCTCCTCGTGATCAAGAGGCTTGACATAATCTTAGGAAAATTTCAAGAAAATGAATGGATAAAAGGATTTTGGATGAAGAAATGGGTAGATAGGACAAGAGAAACCAACATCAATAACCATAGAAAATGCGATAAATTCGAAAAATACTTACATGAATATGCAGATTTGGAGGAGAGGAACAATTTTTGGTAAGAAATTTTGAGAACCGGAGTTCCGAAGTGGAGTGGAGAGGGATATGGACCGCCGGCGGCAGAACACCTTTGCGAAACCAGTAGTGAGAAAAATGCAATCTGACACAAATCTGGGAAAAAATTGAAATAGGTGTTCCGACACGGGTCTTGACACAGGTGTGTCGAAATCCGTGTTTCGCGGTTTGATCGCGTAACAGACCGGTACATGATTGTGGACGGGATGAGAAAACGAGGGGTGATGGACACGGGTGTTGACATGGCTGTGTCTGAACTCGTGTTGTTCTCGGGTATTGACTTGTCTGTGCTACAAAATGTCACACGTCATATGACACAGGTACGTCGCTAACCGTGTTCCTCTCTGAATTTTCCTATAGCACCATCTGACTCTTCACACGGTCGCGTTCCTAGATATATGTTAGTAAATATCTACGCTGCAAGATATTCTTTTGGATTTAGAAAAAACAACAAAATATAGAGACCACTTAGACATAGATATATGTTAGTAAATAATATATATATATATATACATATAATATAATATATATATATACTATCTATAAAAAAATAGTTTTGTGCACACTTGAAGCTAGGAAATGAACCACAGAGCAAATCACAGCCCTTGGATCTATGAAATCAGGTCTACAAATAGCGACAAAAAACAGTTTCCACGTTTCGCCCAACTCCAAAAGTCCCGACACCTGCTACAACAACACCCGCCCTCCAAGATCACCTCTGCCACTGACGGCGGAGCCACCACTGGACAACCCGGACACACACTGGCGAGGTCGCCGGACCCCGGCGTACCCGCCGGGGGTAGTCCGGCGACGTTCCTGCGGCGCTCTGGTACGCGGTGAATCACGACACATGCTACAACCCCACCCACCCTCCAAAAAAATCACCTCCGCCGCCGCCGGACTGCCCGGACCCCACAGGCCGAGTCGCCGGACCCCGACGAACCCGACGGGGGTAGTACGGCGGTGTTCCGGCGGCGCTCAACAGACGGTAAATCCTGACACCTGCTACAACCGCACCCGCCCTCTAATATCACCTCCTGCCAAAGCGCCGCAGGCACAGTCAGGCCACTTCCTGCCGGAGCGCCGCTGGAACGCCGACGGACTACCCCCGACGGGTTCGCCGGGATCGGCGATCCGCCGATCCGACGGTAGTGTCGAGGCAGTCCGCGGGTGGCTTCGGCGGCGACGATAGAGGTGATTTTGGAGGGTGGGTGCGGTTACAACGGGTGTCGGGTTCAACAATTATTTTTTAAATTTTGTAACAGAAAACAAATATATAATAAAAATAAGTAACTATTTTTTAAAAAAAGTAAAAGTAATTTTAAATATATATATTCAATTTTTTTAAAAAAAATTATAACAAAGAGGAAATAGCCCGCCGCCGCGGGCCAGGCACGGGGAGGCTCCCCGTGCACTGTCACTAATATATAATATATATATATATATATAGATATATATATATATATATATATATATATATATATATTATAATACGATTACCTTTTGTCATGCTTAAAGCTTGACTCCTGATGACCTTGCTCGATATGAATATCTTCGTAATAGGGTTTTAGTCGATGACTTTACACTTTAAAGTCCCTCTTCTCGGGGTGCGTCAATTCAACAATTCCATATGGGTAAACTTCCTTCACCCGAAAAGGGCTTGACCACTTGGATCTAGCTTGCTAGGAAACAACCTAAGACGAGAATTATAAAGGAGAACACAATCACCTTTTTGAAATGTTTTTGTGGTTCGAAGGTGACGACCATGAAAAGCTTTGGTTTTTCCTTATAGATATGAGAATTCTCGTAAGCTAGTTCAAGGGTAAGTGACAAGCTTACCGTAAACCGTATTACAAGTGGTTCCTATTGGGTTTTGACAGTGTGATAGACCATAGGAATCATCTAATTTCTTGACCATTATTTCCTATTCCCTTCTATAAAATTTTCAATTATTCTTTTTAATTCCCGATTGGAAACTTCAACTTGTCCACTTGTTTGTGGATGGTAAGGAGTGGCAATCCTATGAGTAACCCCGTATTTTTGTAAAACTTTGTCGAGCCGAAGATTACAAAAGTGTGTGCCTTTGTCACTAATAAGTGTGCGTGGTGTACGAATCTTGGAAATAAAGATTTCAAAAAGTGGATAACTTTTATAACATCATTTGTAGGTGAAGCTTGCTCTTCAACTCATTTAGAGACATAATCTACAACAGCGAGAATGTATTTATTTCCCTGAGAAATAGGAAAGGGTCCCATGAAGTCTATTCCTCAAGCATCAAATACTTCGCATTCTAGGATATACTTTTGCGGTATTTCATGCAATTTAGAAATATTGCGAGATCTTTGACAAAAATTGCATGCTTGTACATACTTTGGGCATCCCTAAATAGAATGGGTCAATAAAAACCTGAATCAAGAACTTTCTTGGTTGTACGGTTTGCTCCAAAATGGCCACCAGTAGGTTCAGTATGACACTACTCAAAGATCTTCCACCCTTCATCCTCCAATACACATCTCTGAATAACAGAATCTGCACATATGCAAAAAAAAGGAAGGGGTTTTCCCAAAAGAAATTGATGTGGAGCATTGACGATGACCTGCAGTGGAGGATGAGTTTTGGGCCTGTTCGTGGCTGATTGATGACTTTCCATATATAGCGTGCCCGGATCGATGATCGGACTCCGCGGATGCGTTCGGATTCGCGTTGCGAATCGATTTACTATATTAGTTTATTATATATGCATTTATTTTGATGTATTTGGGTGGCCCCACCTCCGACCAATCATAGTCGTCGATGGTGGGATGCACTAGCCTTATTTTATAATAAATAGATCATGTAGGTGTGGATTATTGGCATTGCAGAATTTGAAGAAGAAAATTCTTGAATTCTCGCGATCCCTCCACAGTGTCAGCTCCGTGGAACCCTAGGTGATGACTCCTAGGTGTGTATCTCCTTCCCCAAGGTTTGCCATAACCCTAGGCCCCTTCATTCCCCTCCCACACCCCCTCTCTCAGCCTCCACAACCCCAAATCTAGCCACATACTTTAATTCCTATTTCTTTTTCCATTTCACTCTTTCATAATGAAATTAACTATTCCTAGCCTATAGTTCTCCGCCCTCCCTGCAGGCCGCCACCCCGTCCTGCTTCTGGAGCCACCACCGCCACTTTTTCCCTTCCCTGTACCTCCCAACATCAACCGCCTCCTTGTTTTCCTGCAGTCCAGCAATCTACTCCCTGTTTTCCAGCAACCCAGCCAGCCGTCGCCCAATTATTGCTGTCCAGCAAAACCCGCGCCTCCAACAGCTTACCACCGCCCAATCCAGCAATCACACATCCGCCCTTCAAACTCTAGCCTCCCCTCCTTGCCGCCAACTTCTCCACCCCGTGTAACCACCTCCAACAGCCCTCCTACTGGTTTTGTCCAGATCTGGACAAACCGGCCTCCGTTTCACCCCTTCCCTATATCCGTTCTTCATCCCTTAACCCGGATCCGCTACCAAACATCGGATCCATCCATCCCGCGCCCGGATCTATTCATATGTGGTCGGATATATCCATTTCCGGTCCGATTCCACCTTCCACCGCCAAGGACAATCACCTACACTATTTCTACGCCTCTGATTTCACCTCGGATCGTCGCACACGTATCTCCAGCTCCGGATTCTTCAGTGTCTTGGTCAGCCCACTATTTGGTGAGATTTTGTTGTATTGGATTATTATTTTCAACATATTTATATTGGATTGGATCTTACAATTGTTTTGGATCTCTTGTATGTTAGCTATTTGTTTAGATAAATATTGTGATTTATAAGGTTCATTCGTTGCGCGCTCTCGCTTTGGCCCTCCACGTGGAGGAAAGTCTAAGCTTGCTTTGCCATAATAAATTATTACTTGCTGTGAATTATTTGCGTGGATTGTTATAATTATTTTCTAATTGTGACTTAATCGTCGGATTTGCATAGCATGTATGGTTAGGTCACCAATTTTCCGCCGCCTATAGATTCGTCATGCGTCAATTGATAACAGAGCCAGGTTACACGCTCTTTTGATACGCAGTTGTAAAGTCTTTGGGTTTTTCATTATGTCTAAGTGTTATAATTACTCCTTTCCTCACTTTGGAGGTCTCGAGTCCACTTGCACCCACCCTCATAGATCCTCTTCAGGGAGACCCTCACGACACTACGATGATTATTCACGATCGCAGCACACCACGTCCAGAGATCGTGTTGACTCACCAACACGACCTCACTATGCTAGAGACGATCAATATGATGATTGTCTTCGTTCTTATCCGTACACGCAAGTGGATCGTGTTGATCCTTCGACACGACTCGGTTACCTTAGAGATGATTATTATGAGGATCGTTGTTCCGAGAGAGATCTTGAGAGTCAATTTCGTACTGCTGCCCCTTCCTTTGATGTCTCATCAAGTCCCGAGTCTTTCAGTTTTTGGCTCGTGGATATGGAGTATTATCTTGTTCATTTTGAGATATTTGGTGAGCATCGCGTAAAGTTTACGAAACTTAGACGTTTATATCAGGCGAGGGCATATTGGTGTAGCGTTGAGAGGACCCGCGAGCGAGACTGTGTACATCGCATCACCAGTTGGGTGGACATGAAGTGTACATTGTGTCAGAGGTATTTGCCTTCGTCGTTTTGGAGTTGCCTGCTCGACCGATTATTTTCTCTTCAACAAAGATCCATGTTTGTTGCTGAGTACAGAGACTGTTTTGACGAGTTAGTGGCGAGGAGTGATATCCGTGAGGACCCGGCCATGACCATTTCCCGATTTTGATCTGAACTTTGATCTGACATACGTACTGAGGTAGTTTATCATAGCTAGAATTCCCTCGAGCAAACAGATCAGCTCGTTCTTTGTTATGAAGTTTTTGAGATCCGCAAGAGCTGGTCGATGGGATTCTCTCCTTGTCCTTCGCAGTACGTGTCCCTCCCATACTGATGTCACCACGATGCCTACTATCATGTCTGTCACGACAGAAGTGATACCTGATGCGGATTGCTCTCACCCCAGTGAGGTGCTTAGCTCAGTGAGTGACCTATCTCTTGTTTCTGACCCGTCTCTTGTGACCTTGACTGAGAGCGAACTTGAGCGACTTATTGAGTCTGTAGTGTTGTGTCCCTCACCCACACCTCCTCCTCTGTCATACACCGGGTTAGTTAGCACCTCAACCACAGACTCATTTCTTGACATCGCACCCACAGATGCATTCTTGAGTGTAGGTCTATGTTGCTCTCCCATTATCATTACCCTGAGTCACATCACGACCGAGAGACCAGAGCAGTTCCTCCAGAAACATCACTCATTTTTGTTTCATCTAACATTGTATGTGAAGAATTTTCTAAGTGTGAAAGATGATTTGCCATCAAATTCTCCGCACATCTTTTATCCTTAATTTCTAAATCAAACTCTTGTAGTAAGAAAACCCAATAAATTAAATGAGGTTTCACTTCTGCTTTTGTAAGGGATACGTAAGGCAGAATGATCTGTATATACTATTACTTTTGACAATGTTAGGTAAGATCTGAATTTGTCGAATATGAAGACTGCTGCTAAGAGTTCTTTTTCTGTTGTTGTATAATTCTCCCGTGCATTATTAAGTGTTTTGCTAGCATAGTAAATATGAATAAATTGCTTGTTGCGATGTTATCCTAGGATAGCACCAACAACAAAGCAACCAACGTCACACATAATTTCAAAAGGTTGAGTGAAATCAGGTGCAATCATAATATGAGAATCAATCAATTTATTTTTCAAGATCTCAAAAGCTTGTAAGCATTCTTCATTGAAAATAAAAGGTGTCTTTTTCCAAGAGTTTAGTGAGTGGTTTAGAGATTTTAGAGAAATCCTTAATAAACCTTCGCTAAAATTCGGCATGACCTAAAAAACTCCTCACCGCCTTAACAGAAGGTGGTGGTAACTTTTCTATCGTTTCAGTCTTCGTTTTATCTACTTGAATTCCTCGAACCCTCTTGCATCATGAAGTGTCATTTTTCCTAATTAAATACAAGATTTGTTTCGTCACATCTTGTTAAGACTTTTTCTAAATTGATTAAACATAATTTAAAGGAATCCCCAAATATCGAAAAATCATCTATGAACACTTCCTTGATATCCTCGACAAATTCGTTGAATAAAGCCAACATGCACTTTTGGAAATTAGCGGGAGCATTGCATAAGTCGAAGGGCATACGTCTATATGCGGAAGTACCAAATGGGCATATAAACGTAGTCTTCCCTTGATCTTCTGGTGCTATGGGGATTTGAAAATACCCAGATAGACCATCTAAGAAACAGTAAAAAGATTGGCCTGACAAACACTTTAGGATTTGATCAATGAACGGTAGTGAAAAATGATCTTTCCTAGTAGCATCATTTAACTTACGGTAATCTATACACACATGTCAACCAGTGATTGTCCGCGTTGGTATCAATTCATTCTTCTCATTTGCTGCTACTGTTAGACCATCCTTTTTTGGAATGATCTGTAAAGGACTAACCCATGAGGTATCGAAAATGAGATATATCATCCCTGCATCTAATAATTTCACAATTTCAGTTTTAGCAAGCTCTTTCATGTTAGGATTTAGTCTACGCTGAGGTTGAATAGATGATTTATAGTTGTCTTCCATAACAATTTTATGTGTACAGAAACTAGGATTTATCTCCTTAATATTGGAAATTCTCCATGCTATAGTCTTTTTATGATCTTTTAGAACCGTTATTAACTTCTATTTTTCTGAATCAGATAGATTGGATGAAATAATGATCGAAAATATATGATTAGGTTCCAAAAAAGCATATTCAAGATGTTCATGTAATTTTTTTCAGTTCTACAATAGGTGTCTCCTTGAGAGTGTTTTTAAAAACAACTTTATCGTCTTGTGAAATTTCGCTAAATTCAACTTTGTGAGTTAAAGATTCCGAGTTTTCAAGGTAATTTAGCTGCTCTTGAACATCATTACGATTATCTTCTTCTATAATTTTAGTAATGCTGATTTTTAGGGGATCATTACACGAAATTTCAGAAGCCATGGTAGACACAATATTGTCTATACTATTAATAAAATAACATGAGTCATCCATCTCTAATGGTTGTTTCATCACGTTGTTTATATGAAATGTAACTTCATCTTCACCTACGCGCAAAACTAATTTCCCGTCAAACACATCAGTAAGTGCTGTAGATGTTGCACGTCAACTTCGCATCTCACGTGATGTCACTTTTGATGAGTCTCACCCTTTCTTCGTGTCCCTTATTTCCTCGATCTCACACTCATTCATTACTCCCTTTGACGTGCAGTTTCTCACTCTTCTCATCTCTCTGCCTCATGTATCCTCCCCTCTGGTATGTCCCCCTCCTCTTCCCTTTCCACAGTCTACTCCGTCACATCCTTCTCCCTTGTCGCAGTCTACTTCGTCTGTTCTTTCCTTGCCGCAGTCTACTTGTTAACTTAGGACTGCGTCTTTCCTCTTTCTTATCACTATACTCCTATACTCATCGTCCTCCTCCTATCTCCTCGTCTCTAGTGCCCTCAGACTCAGTGCCTACCTCCTCCAAGAGTGCCCTATGGATGACCCTCCTGTGCCCCGCAACCCACCTCGCGAGAGGCGTCCTCCAGACCGCCTTAGCCTTACTACCCGACCACTGGACCTACCGCCTTTCCTGCTACTGCCTGTAGTACTCCAGAGTCGACTTCCTACTTTGAGGTTGCCCAGATACCTTAGTGGCAGGTTGCTATGTCTACTGAGTTGGAGGCGCTTGAGCACACTCGTACATGGGAGCTTGTTCCTCTTCCACCTGGTGCTGCTCCTATTACTTGCAAGTGGATCTTTATAGTCAAGACTCGCTCCGATGGTTCTGTGGAGAGATACAAGACTCAACTTGTTGCTCGTGGTTTTCAGCAGGAATAGGGAAGAGACTATGATGAGACTTTTGCTCCAGTTGCTCACATGACTACCGTTCAGATTTTTATTGTTGTTGCAGTTGTTCGCCACTAGTCCCTATCGCAGCTCGATGTGAAGAATGTCTTTCTTCATGACGATTTTCAGCAGGAGATATACATGCTTCCTCCTCCGGGTCTATCCTCTCCTCCAGGCCTTATCTGCCGCTTGAGGCGAGCTATATTTGCTCAACCAGGCATCCCGCGCGTGGTTTGCACGTTTCAGTTCAGCCATTATAGCCCCCGGTTTCCAACCATGTCCACATGATCCAGCTCTGTTCGTGCACTTCTCTCGTGGTCGGGCCATTTTGTTACTGTACGTGGATGATATGATTATTACTTGTAATGATCCTTCTCATGTGCCCTTCGTCATACATCACCTTCAACAGCAGTTTCAGATGACTGACCTTGGACAGCTGAGCTACTTCTTGGGTCTTGAGGTTAGCTCTACAGATCGCGGGTTTCAGATCTCTCAGCAGTGCTACAGATCAGATCTCTTTGCTCGGGCTACTCTCTCTAACTCTCGCATTGTGGACACCACTATGGAGCTCCGCCTTCAGCTACGTCCGGATGATGAGGTTCCACTCTTTGACCCTACTCGATATTGCCACCTCGTGGGGAGTCTTGTTTATCTCACCATTACTCGTCTCTTCTTCAACAATAGTTCTCTACAGCTACGTGCTTACTCCGACTCCCCCTGGGCTAGTGATCATGTTGACCGTCATTCTGTCACTGGTTTTTGTTTGTTCTTGGATTTTTCACTGATTGCATGGAAGTCCAAGAAACAGACTGGTGTTTCTCGCTCCAGCACTGAGGCTGAGTTTCGAGCCATGACTGCCACCGCCGAGAATATTATTTCGCTTCGTTGGCTTCTTGAGGATTTTGGCCTCTTCTCGAGATCTCACTCCCCTCTGCTGCGAGAACACCGGTGTCATTCAGATTATTCTAAACCCGGTGAAGCATTCTCTCTCCAAACATATCGGGGTGAATGCTTTCTTTCTACGTGAGCACTATGGTCGTGACACTCTTGCCCCTTCCTTTATTTCTTCAGGGCAGCAGATTGCAGATTGAATGACAAAGTCGTAGACGAGTACCCAACATGTCTATCTACTGTCCAAATTATCGGTGTATGATCCCCCGTGAGTTTGGGGGGGGGCGTGGGGGGGGGGGGGGGGTTACATATGTTTTATATTATGAGTAGTCGTGTTTGCTTAGAATCATCTCAGGTGTTAGGATCACCCTCTCTTGTACATGTATATGTATTACCATTGCTAATTGTGAATACACAGAAAATTTTCGATTCCTATCACATTTAAACATAAACTACTCAAATAATATCGAGCAATAACCATCCACGCTATTCTTCAGCACAGTTCCACAGTACCACTGCTCACACATTCTCTAACCTTTGTTTTTTATCTGATTTTAGCAGCTAATTATACCAACTGGCTGCAGCTGAAAGTCCATGGAAGCTGTCCGGGAGAGCTGAGTGATGTCATAAAGCTGCTTGAGAGCTCAACTGGTTCAACGGCAGTCAGTCAAATCGGCCGGACTTTGATTCTGTACAGGCCTAGCCCCGTGAAGATGGAGGAGGATGCAAAAAGAAGCAGAACGCAGCAGCAGCGGAAGAAGAATCACATTAAGAGATCGGAGGAAGGTTCAAGAATCAGGAACCTTCAGCTGAGCCCAGAAACTGGAGATAGGTGAAGCAATTCTCTACTCGGTCCAAATTATTTGGCAACTCCCCTGCGACCTCCCCTTTATTTATCATGCTTTCTGCTCTGAATACTTATTTTTATTATTATCTTATGCCGAGAAAACTCATGATTGGATCCATCTGAGCCACCACGTCTCTTGGGTTTTTGTAAGGTTACTGGCAATGCAAAGTATAGGAACATTCTTAGGAGTAGAAAATCATGCTTTCTGCCATTATTATGTTCCCTACCATAAGGCAATTCTACACCATAATCTTACTTAATTCTTGCTTAATGATCCTAAGTTAGGCTGAGGTTTAATCCTTTTCCTGCCACCCCGAATGCATGGATTGCGTCCTGACCGTGCGAAATGTGTGGAGAAGGCGCGGCAGAGAGGTGTTGTGGCGCTGCGCTAATATATCGGGCGGTGGTGGCCGGAGGCGGCGGAGGTGGCCGGAAATGGTGGGGGTCGGCAGCGGCGGCCGTCGCTGGCGTGTGCGCGCGTCCTAAGATAATTGGCCGGGCTGTACACCTTCCACCTACAGATATAGATGAGGATTCGGAGATTTCTCAACTAGAAATAGTGGATGCCTTGGACTAATGTGAATTTAGTGGAGAGAGATGACTCTTTAGAAAGAAAGCACTTGCAAATTGATTGCAGATAAAATTGGGAATGCTGTCATCTGCAAAGATGGTTCACATGATAGAATTTCTAAGCCCATGTTTGAGTTGGTCACAAATGTTATTCTACTGAAGAAAACCAACTAGGCCGCGCGGGGGGAGGGGGGTTGCACGGGGCGCGGCCGTGCGGGCTGGCCGCGCGGGGTTCGTCCTCCTTCGGTGCTTTGCGCGAATGACTTGCCCGGTTTGGTTTCTTGCATACTTGATTCGAATCCCGCTGATTTGACTTGGAAATTTCAGGGGATCCATCAATATTAAATGAAAAAATATATTAATTTTTCAAAAATATCATTTGGTATGATGATGAAATTGTGGAGGAAGATGAATGTCCAGCTCCGACTCAGAGAGATGCGGGCCTGTGATTTAAGTGATCCAATAAGTAAAAAGGCAAAATAGCAAGCAGTGAGGTGCACAAACAGTATGGGGCTTGCCCAATGTTTGTCGTCTATGCATCATTGATGTCAACAGCATAACAGATCTAATATATATATTTAAAAAAAAACAAATTGTGATTTTATGTTCAATAGATTTGCAAAACTACTTTAAAACTAAACATTGGGTATATCAGGCGATTTAGAGGCAATTTAACATTAAAGTGTTGCTTAGTTGGACAAATTAGGATTTCTTAATAATTCAAAAAGGGAATGCATGTAAGCATGAAAATCCGCAATAAAAAAATTGGTCCACTTGAGCAGCATGAAACATTGCCATCATTCAGCGGCAGCAAGCAACTTGCCTAATCCCCTTATTAGTCTCTTATCTCATACTTCACTCCACCTCCACCTTTAATAATTCTTTTTTAATATATATATATATATATATATATATATATATATATATTTGATTGTTCATTGAATCATTATGAAAAAAATTATAAGGAAGTTGACTAAAAATATATAGCTCCCTTGATGTATCGCGTGGTTCCATGTTGGCAACATGAGCGGCAATATTAGTGCTGCCGCTGTCTCTAAGGAGCATGAACGATAAGGCCTGTAACCTTATAATAAAAATCAATTTAGGGATATCCCTGTAACCTTATAATAAAAATCAATTTATTATTCATTGACTATATGTGTGGGATCGTTGTTTGCTTGCCGAGAGGATCTGCAAGGAGATCATCAAGGATGCACATCCCATACTGGAGGATGATGAATACTCTCCGTACGGTGGCGGGTGGCGGGGACATGTAATTGTGACATTGTCGGTCTTCAGATCTCTTTGAGCATGAGAGTGGGGGCTCTAATGTTGACATTGTGGAGTTGTTCTTGCATTTTGTATCTTTGTATCTTCATATGTAGTTTGTACCTTTGTACTTAAATTGATGTGGTTGTAACACTTCTGACATTTTTTGCACTTGGTACTGTTGCTCATGTGTCGCTCTAGCTTGGAGCGCTACTTATGTAGCGAGTTAGATCTTGTGGTGTCAGCACTGTTATTTTATGCACGACTTTGCCTTGTGTTCTTTGTTTGCTTTTCGATGCCAGCGGCGTGGGGACGAGGCCCTGATGATGCAACCTACTACATGGGCGAAGGCCGGACACTTCGATCCAGAGTAGTGTGAGGTCGAGGTCATCGTGTTGCGGGTTGTCCTTGGCTGTGACGGTGAATCGGCCTCAAGCACTCGCCGCGCAGGGCGAGTCCTTGTAGCATGATTCACGGATGGTTAAAGCGATTGTTAGGGGTTTTAAAATATGAAGTCGAATGCTCATTAGATCACCCTAACATGAGTTTTTGTTCAGCTGGACAAAAGAGTTGGGAATATATATAGTTTAGAATCATATTCATACACCTTATCTTAAAAAATACATGTTAAGAGTTTTAAAATCTGACATGTTGTAGCGATGTGGAAAAAATTATTACTTTCTCTGGCGACTTTGGCTCTGTTTGGGGGGACTTATTTTTACCGGTCAAGCGGTTACGGCCGCATGAATCGGACCTAAATTAAGGTCCGATTCATGCGGTCGTTACCGCTTGACCGGTGAAAATAAGTCCCCTCAAACGGAACATTTATCTTATATAGATTTAGGTTTACTAATTTTGAATTTTTAATATTATTGTAGTTTCATCAAATAAATAAATATTCAATAAGATAATGAAAGAGAAGTGAAGTGCATAATGAGGCCCGGAGAATACCAACTTGATATCATTTTATACTACTATTCCTAATGAATGATACGAGAAAACATAGGTCAAGATGATCAAATTCTTCGACATTGTGAGCATTCAATTAGTCAAGACCCCTTTGACAAACCCGGCCGTTTTGCTCCACCACGGCCCTCCCGGAGGGATATTAATGTGAGATTATATCCACTTAGCTCTGTTTGGAGGGACTTATTAATTAAGGTCCGGTTCACCCCCGAAAGGAGCCTTAGTTTCCAATTATCAGGCATTTTGTCATGGCAAAATATCAAATATGTGAAGTAAACCGTAATAATAATGAAGCTAAATTTAAATAAATGACGTGATACAAATAAATGGGAACTTATTCATAAAGTTGTGTCGCAGTCCACCCATAAATTATGCTTATTATTTTAGGCGATTGATATCCGCACTACATTTTTGGATATTCGCACTACGTTTAATTTTAATTTTTCGCGCCTTTTGAAAATACTCCTTGTACATGCATTTTTAGAAAAAGTGTTCAACACGGAAGTTGTAGATCTCGACGAGATCTACAACTTTCATGTTGAACAATTTTCCTAAAAATGCATGTATAAGGCGTATTTCTAAAAGACGCGAAATCTGTGCGTATTTCCTAATGTACGTCTTGTACATGCATTTTTAGGAAAAGTGTTCACCACGAAAGTTGTAGATCTCGTCGAGATCTATAACTTTTGTGTTGAACACTTTTCCTAAAAATGCATATACAAGGAGTATTTTCAAAAGGCGCGGAAAATTAGAAGTAAATGTAGTGCGAATATCCAAAATTGTAGTGCGGATATCAATCGTCTTATTTTAACTGGCGAAAAATGAGATTATTGTTGAGCCAAGCCTGATTAGGTGATCATTAAGCTTGACTTGACATTTCACATATTTAGTTTTCTCTCCATTAAACCCCATGAGCTCATAAGTCATATCTCAACTAACTAAGATTCGTTTCATTATTCAACATGGAGCAACTCGGTTTTATAATTTAGGCTCCATTTATTAGTTTGGTTGTGGCTGTTGTAAATGCATGGGGTTAAACCATCATTTGTTAAGAATCACCTAACAAACATTCTCGATTTGAACATTAAAGTGGATGAAGTTTTTTATATGGGCGTTAATGAATGACAATTTAACACCCCATGTTCATGACTGCCGCCACCGTGCCAAATGTAGGTTCTTATATTTTGTGAACATTTTTATTATGTTTATGTGCTTATATTCTGACTGCTGGAACAAAAATAGACTTTATTTGAAATGTTATATAAATTATATAATTAATTTAGAGGAGTTTAAGAACACAAAGCTCTGAAAATTAAGAACTAGAGAGCTAATGCATCATCCCTGTCATCTCTAGCCTTTTTAATGGCCATTTGAAAATACTAGTACAATTACATTTTGATTTTGCATCGACAAGTCCAAGTATATACAATAAATATTATTGGTCGCAAGAATGAGAGTAGTTAGAAGAAAGTACTACAATTTACAAAGATTGCCCGGCTGCCCCTTCCCGCGGCTGCACTCCCGCACCCACATGGCTACACCTGCAAGTGGCAGTCATGTCCGGCCGCCCCTCCCCGCGGACGCCTCCCGCGGCCGCGGGGTGCAACCCGCAAGGGGCGCCCCAAAACTATATACACCCAAAATTATATTAAATGTGGTCTACAATAGTAATTATGCTGGTTACAGTGTGTGAATAGCCGTGTAACCATCGTAAACATCTTCTGGAGTCTATAAAAAGGCTTCAAGACCCCCTTCATTTATAACTTCTCATCTTTCATGTAACGCCTCCACTCATCACATGGAATATAACGGTGGGTCCGGCCGGGGCCCCACGCCATATTTCACAGACAAGCGTCAGAATTACGCGTGGAAATCAAAATCTACTCGTCTCCTCACTCAAAACATTCTAGCGCAACATTTTAAGTTGGATGAACTCAGCTCAATGAATGTCCACTAATATACAAACTCCACATTTATATATCAAAATCAGGAATGTATACAACACACACACACCCATGGTCTTAAGGCCTTTCAGGTTCCTCTTTACACATGTATAGTTTCATACTTCGGCACGTAGGTCGGCCACACATGAAATCCAAACACGCTTTCTTCGCACGACCTTCAAGGGTCTTTAGTAGCAAGCCTCCATTATGGTCAAATCAATACAATCATCAGCACCTACAATTAGATATCCACCCAAGAGCGGCAAATAAAGTAACGGTCAGTATTAGCTGACCAATTATAACGACCTTACCCCTTACCCGGAGCAGTGGTTCCTTCCCTGTATGCATTGTCATCACAAACTATCAATCTACCAATCACAAACGTCGGTATCCACCAGACACTCCGTGCACTCAGGACACCTTATTGGTGTACCGGATATTCCAGTCGTACACCGCCGATAAGAGGTTCTTCACTTGTTGGTTGGGCGGCTCAATCCTAGTCCACCAATCCCGCGGGCTGGCGACATTCCGTTCATACCACTCAGAGGTACTAACTCACAACATCCACAAACATAACCAGAGCAGATCGACCCACCCAAGTGGTGTAGCAAGCCGGGTTTATCGATGCTCCCCAAGCATTACCACCAATCGACCCCTCACTTATTTCCGATCGACCCACCCCTATGGTGCAGCAAGCCGGATTTAACTCGGCTCCCCAGGCATTGCCACCAATCAATCCCTCATCTATCCAGATCAACCCACCCTAGTGGTGTGTTAACTTTTTCTCAGCGTGGTCAGCAAGGTAGCCCAAACTCCAAATTAATATCTTCGGTACTACCCAGTTCTCACGTTGATCTTGCGGAAACTCAAGGACCAAGGTTAACACCAACAAACAATGGAAGCACAAGCAGATCTTTTATACATTCACTTCTTTACAAGGCGAGGTATACGTAGCGAGACATGATTTTGCTAGTACACAAGCTAAAACAGAAAGTTCACAAAACAAGACGGGCGGACAGCACCGGAATCCGCCAAGACCGCCGAGGTCGCCAAGTCCGCCGAAGCCGCCCGAGCTAAAGCTGCAAACCGCCGAATAGACACGGAGTCCGCCGAAGCCGCGAGGCCGCGCAGACACACCGTTATTCGCCTCCTGCTGAGGAACTGAGGAACAGACCGCCCCCTACCCGCCTGAGACCGGCGGACAGGTTATTGGAGCAGGCAAAGTTGAAGCAGAGCACTGACAAGCCGCAGAGCGACCTGCTGAATCCGCAGAGACCGTACACTTCTAAGAACTTGACCGAAGTCAAAGCCAAACTCCTGGCTCTTTGAAGCTACCCGCACGACCTGCACACAGCAAACCGTCAGCTCTGAATCAATCCGCGCAGACAGAAAACTGAGACCGCAGCACCTCGCCGAACCCAACTTACTGTTCACTCAGTTACTGTAGATGTGCCAGGGGGTCCTATTTATAGGCGAGGTGAAGAGTGTGGTCACCGCTCTAGAGATAGAGACACCGCCCTAGCCTGTGCGCTAGCAAAACTCCGTCCGCCGAGTCCGCAAGGACTTAGCCGGATACCAAGGAATAAACCGCTATGAGCAAGGCACCTTTGGCGAACCTTCATCAGTCCGCCCTATCTATGCGGACAAGGCATCAGCCCGCAAAGCCCTCAACCACTGCAGGACAGCAACCCCCTTCTGTGACTGTCCGCACACACTAGAGGCAATCCGCAAGACTCAAGCCTCCATCCGCCATAAGTCCACGACCAAAGGCAGAGTTAACAACAGTCCGCCCGGTCAACAACGGACTTGGAGGATACTGCGGACATCCTGGTCTTGGCACAAAGTGTGACCAAGTCCAGAACCACCAAAGGCCAAACGCGAGCATGGCGGACACAAAATCCTGTCCGCCAACCAAAAAGCAACACAGACCGCCAACACTTCACCAAAGAGAAGCAGTCCGCAAGCTACTCGCCACCTGTCCAACGCAATAGCCACATGCCGGACTCCACACACCAGTCCGCCAAAGACCTCCACAGCAATGCACCTGCTGTACCACCAGAGCTCGCCAGGGCCATAGCCAAGCTCTAAGGTCAGTCCGCAACAGCGAACACTACGGACATATCAATCCGCCAGCCTCCCGCGGATAGCATCCAATCCGCTGGTTACGCACAAGCTTGCAACCCGGCCACTGAGCAACGCACCAGTCCGCAAGCCTCTATCTGCTCAGGCCGCTCCTTGGCAAAGCCAATCAGCTAACGCCCTATCCGCAGATAACAGGCCGCACAGTCCACGGACTTCAACGTACAACCCGCTCAGAACAGCCAGCTTCCACTAGACTTATCACTAGGCCGCAGTCCGCCCAGTCCGCCCAGTCCGGCCAGTCCGCTGACACTGTCCGCCCAGGCCGCCCGGCCTGCCCCATCAACCACTTCCACTTCACAAATTTCAACACTCCCCCTTGAAGTGAGAAGTGGTGATCAAGCCCAGCAAGCTGCGCAACCGCTCAAAAGGCCCCTTCGACAGTGGCTTCGTGAAGATGTCAGCAAGATTATCTTCACTCCGAACATGCCCGACCAACAGAGATCCCTCCAACACCTTCTCCCTGATGAAGTGGTGATCGATCTCAATGTGCTTGGTCCTGGCGTGACACACTGGATTGTTTACCAGCTTGAGAGCACTCTCATTGTCACCCCGGAGTAAAGTCGGCCCTTGCACTTCTTCATGAACATCCTCTAGAAGTCTCCTCAACCAGATGGCTTCCCGAACAGCCAAGGCCGAAGCCTTATACTCTACCTCCGTAGTTGAGACTGACACCGAGTCTTGCTTCTTGCTACACCATGAAACGCTAGCTGAACCGCAAGTGAACACGTAACCTGAAGTTGACCTCCGATCATCCGAATCACCGCCATAGTCAGCATCCGTGTAACCAAGCAAGGCAAAATCCGAGTCCCTTCTATAGAGAAGTCTCATCTCAGAAGTTGTCTTGACATACTTCAAAATGTGCTTTGCCGCCACTAAATGAGACTTCCTTGGTTCCGCCATGAACCGACTTACTCGGCCAACAACATAAGCAATGTCTGGCCTTGTAATCGTCAAGTAGATCAAACTCCCAACCAGATCTCTGAACACCAAGGGGTCAGGAAGAATCCTTCCCTCATCTCGTCGAAGCTTCCGCCCAGGTTCCAGTGGAGTAGAACACTTCTTCCCTTCGCCCATGCCGAAATGCTTCACAATGCGATATGCATACCCTTTTTGGCAAATGAGAATCCCGCACTCCTTCCTCTCCACCTCAAGACCGAGAAAGTGATGAAGCTCTCCCAAGTCTTTCATCTCGAAGCGTATAACAAGCTCGGCCCTGAGCCTTGCTACTTCCCCCTCCGAATTTCCTGTGATGATCATGTCGTCCACATACAGTAGGACCAAGACTTGATGTTCCCCACTCTTCTTGACAAACAAGCTAGAGTCCGAGTTAGAGGCAAGATACCCGCAGAATTACAAATACTCTGCTATCTTCCCATATCAAGCTCTAGGAGCTTGCTTCAACCCGTAGAGAGCCTTCCTGAGCTTGCAGGCATAGTCCGGATGATCTTCAGAAACAAAACCAAGTGGTTGATCCATGAAGATGTCCTTGTCAATCTCTCCGTAAAGAAAGGCATTCTTCACATCGAGTTCCCACAACCTCCATCCCTTGCTAGCAGCCAAGACGATCACCACTCTGACTGAAGTCATCTTCGCCACCGGACTAAACGTCTCCTCATAGTCTTCTCCATACTGTTGTGAGAATCCTCGAGCAACCAGGCGAGCTTTGAACCTATCAATGCTTCCATCAGCCTTCTTCTTCAACTTATACACCCACTTGCAAGTAACCGGAGTAATGCCATCAATCTTGTGCACAAGGTCCCAGGTTTCATTCTTCTTCAGAGCATCAATCTCTTCCTTCATGGCATCTTCCCACTCCTTAACTCCAGTGGCCTCGTTGAAGTTTGCAGGCTCTCGCTCATCTAGAGGACCTGCAAAGAAGCAGGAGACAAAGCTCACCGCATTCCCATCACAGTACCGAGCCGGAGGCTTAATAACCCTCTTCGATCTCCGAAGGGTCGGCTCCTTGCTCACAACCTCCGTTGCTTCTTCGGGCTCAACTCCTACTTGGGGCAAGCTTTGGGCAATGCTCCCCCTGCTTCCTGAGCCATAAGGCCCAGCCTCGGAGTTAGAGTAACAGGAGATGCTGGTGAAACAGCAAGCTCCTCTTCCAAGCCTTCAGCAGCCACCACTGGTGCTTCATCAACCTTGCTACTTCCTATTAGCTCAACCGAGCCACCTTCATACGACGTCAGCTCGTCAAAGACAACGTCTCTTGACACCACAAACTTCTTCGTCGTTGGGTCCATGCATTTCCATCCCTTCTTCCGCTCATCGTAGCCAACAAAGACAAGTTTCCTTGCCTTCGCATCCAGCTTAGTCCGTGAAGCATCCGGGACATGCACGTAGCAAGTTGAACCGAACACCCGAAGGTGTCCCACACTCGGCTTCTCCTTCAGCAACAGCTCAACAGGAGTCTTCATGTTGATAGGGCTGAGCGGCATCCGGTTGATGACATAAGAAGCACAAGACATCCCTTCCGCCCAAAAGGACCTTGAGATGTCTTTCGCATGAAGCCAGCATTTGCAAGTCTCTGTCAAATGACGGATCTTCCGCTCCGCTACTCCATTTTGTTGTGGAGTGTGAGCACAAGTAAGCTCTCGTTGGATCCCGTGCTTCCTGCAGAAGTTAGAAAACTCAGAGGAGATAAACTCACCACCGTTGTCAGTTCTCAGCTTCTTGATCCGCAAGCCAAGCCGGCCTTCCACCAACTCCTTGAACTCCACAAACAACCGGAAAGCTTCTGACTTCTCCTTCAAGAAATAAACTCAAGTATATCTTGAGTAGTCATCAACCAAGACAAGCATGTATCTGCTTTCACCAAGGCTGACAGTGACTGTTGGTCCCATCAAGTCGCCATGAATGCACTCCAATGGTAGCTTGATCCTTGTTTGTGATTTATCAAACGGAAGGCGATGTGCCTTACCGTATTGACACCCCGCGCAAACATGCACGTCACCAAAGGAGGATAACTTAGGCAGACCCCTCACCAAACTTCTACTAGCCATCGCCTTCAGCTTGTCTATGCCTACATGCCCCAGCCTCTCATGCCAGATAGCAACGCTATCATTGACCCTCATTCTATCAACATAAGAATTTGTGGTAAGAACAAACAAGTTCTTAACCCTCATTCCTACATGAGCAACATCAGCCTTAACCGCTGATACGTTGCGAAGGAACTTCACGACTGTTGGCCCAAACAGAACGTGATATCCAGTGTCCACCGCATTGGTCACCGAGAAGAGGTTCTTCTTCATGCCCGGTATGTGATACACACTCCTTAATGTGAGTGGCCTCTGATCACTACCCAAAGACACAACCCCTCTTTCTCTACTACATAAACAGTATTATCAGCAGTGATAATATCTTCATTACCTGAGTATGCTTGCATGGAGGAGAACTTCGACTTGTCTCCGGTGAGGTGATGACCACACCCAGAGTCCACGATCCACTCGCTGTTGAAGTCCTCAGCAGACAAGGTACGAACACAAGTGCCCGTCATGAAAGCACCGCCCCATTCTGCTTCCTCACTTCTCGAGCAAGCTTCCTCCTTTTCCGCAGCATGCCCAGGCTGCAGCTTGACCTTGCAGTCCCCCTTGAAGTGCCCTCGCTGATGACACCGGTAGCACTTCAGGTTCTTCTTCCAGTCCTTAGGAGCATTGCTCCTCTCCGGCTGATAAGACGTTGAAGGCTCCTTCTCACCAGCGACCTGCTTCTTCTTCTTCCCATCCCATCCTTTCTTCTTGCCTGAGAAGAGAGATTCACTGCTTTCCTGATTGATATTAACTCCAGCCATCTGTCTTGCCAAGCTCTCCTGTGATGGCTGCAGGTTCTCCAGCTCCAGCAAAGATGGCTGAGTAGCCCAACCTTGAACAGATGTCACAAAAGCCACATACTCCTTCCGCAAGTCGCGGATTATGTGCCTTTTCATCTTAGCCTCAGAGATAGGCTCATCAGGATCAAGTGCAGACAGATCAGCACACAAGCTCTTCATCTTTAAGAAGTATTTTGAGATGGAAATGTCTCCTTGAGTTGTTCTAGCCAACTCATTCTCCAGAAACTGAAGTCGCACCACATTCTTCCTATTGAACAACTCATCAATGGTTGTCCAAATATCAGCAGCCGACTCACATCCAATGATGTGATCAAACAGTTCTGGTGACACGGCCCTCTTGAGAATAAACTCCGCCTTAGCATTTGTCTTTCTCCAGAGCCGAACTTGCTCAGCAGTACCAAACGCAGCTGTCACTTCCTGCCTGTCGTCACCACCGACGACTTCCATAGCTCCTCACCCAGAAGATAACTCTTCATGCATAGCTTCCACTTCTTGAAGTTAGTCGGCGTTAAGAGTTCAATGCCAAGACCTCTTGCATAACTCCCTTCCATTGTAGCACCTGTTGGTCACCTTTCAGAAGCTCCGAGCAACAACACAGGTTGATCACCACTCAAGCACAGAGCGCAACACTGGTTGACAACCGCTCAAGCAATTGAACCTGCCTCTGATAGCATGTTAAATTTTTCTCAGCGTGGTCAGCAAGGTAGCCCAAACTCCAAATTAATATCTTTGGTACTACCCAGTTCTCACATTGATCTTGCGGAAACCCAAGGGCCAAGGTTAACACCAACAAACAATGGAAGTACAAGCAGATCTTTTATACATTCACTTCTTTACAAGGCGAGGTATACGTAGCGAGACATGATTTCGCTAGTACACAAGCTAAAACAGAAAGTTCACAAAACAAGCCGGGCGGACAGCACCGGAATCCGCCGAGACCGCTGAGGTCGCCAAATCCGCCGAAGCCGCCCGAGCAAAACTGCAAACCGCCGAATAGACACGGAGTCCGCCGAAGCCGCGAGGCCGCGCGAACACACCGTTATTCGCCTCCTGCTGAGGAACTGAGGAACAGACCGCCCCCTACCCGCCTGAGACCGGTGGACAGGTTATTGGAATAGGCAAAGTTGAAGCAGAGCACTGACAAGCCGCAGAGCGACCTGCTGAATCCACAGAGACCGCACACTTCCAATAACTTGACCGAAGTCAAAGCCAAACTCCTGGCTCCTTGAAGCTACCTGCGCGACCTGCACACAGCAAACCGTCAGCTCTGAATCAATCCGCGCGGACAGAAAACTGAGACCGCAGCACCTTGCCGAACCCAACTTACTGTTCACTCAGTTACTGTAGATGCGCCAGGGGGGTCCTATTTATAGGCGAGGTGAGGAGTGTGGTCACCGCCCTAGAGATAGAGACAACGCCCTAGCCCGCGCGCTAGCAAAACTCCGTCCGCCGAGTCCGCAAGGACTTAGCCGGATACCAAGGAATAAACCACCAGGAGCAAGGCACCTTTGGCGAACCTTCATCAGTCCGCCCTAGCTATGCGGACAAGACATCAGCCCGCAAAGCCCTCAACCACTGCAGGACAGCAACCCCCTTCAGTGACTGTCCGCACACACCAGAGGCAGTCCGCAAGACTCAAGCCTCCATCCGCCACAAGTCCACGACCAAAGGCAGAGTTAGCAACAGTCCGCCCGGTCAACAACGGACTTGGCGGATACTGCGGACATCTTGGTCTTGTCACAGAGTGTGACCAAGTCCAGAACCACCAAAGGCCAAACGCGAGCATGGCGGACACAAAATCCTGTCCGCCAACCAACAAGCAACACAGACCGCCAACACTTCGCAAAAGAGAAGCAGTCCGCAAGCTACTCGCCACCTGTCCAACGCAATAGCCACCTGTCGGACTCCACACACCAGTCCGCCAAAGGCCTCCACAGCAGTGCACCTGCTGTACCACCAGAGCTCGCCAGGGCCATAGCCAAGCTTTAAGGACAGTCCGCAACAACGAACACTGCGGACATATCAGTCCGCCAGCCTCCCGCAGATAGCATCCAATCTGCTGGCTACGCACAAGCTTGCAACCCGGCGACTGAGCAACGCACCAGTCCGCAAGCCTCTATCCGCTCAGGCCGCTCCTTGGCAAAGCCAATCAGCTAACGCCCTATCCGCAGATAACAGGCCGCACAGTCTGCGGACTTCAACGTACAACCCGCTCAGAACAGCCAGCTTCCACTAGACTTATCACTAGGTCGCAGTCCGCCCAGTCCGCCCAGTCCGCTGACACTGTCCGCCCAGGCCGTCCGGCCTGCCCCATCAACCACTTCCACTTCACAAATTTCAACATGGTGTAGCAGGCCGGGTTTATCCCGCGCTCCCCAGACGTGCTACCAATTGATCTCTCATAACAACCAGGAGCTTACTCAAAGCATTCATACATTCATAAGCACATCCATACATCCATACATCCATCCAACAAAGCACAAACCTTTCATATTATCAAATCCACTGAGTCTTCTTCGATTTACCCATAATCATCACCAATCCAGATTACCCGTCCAGATAGGCTTCACACAGCATGTCTATGTCGTACTCCACACTTCCGGCTCTAGATGCAGACTCAACCAAGGAATCGCTTACGATGTCCACCTCTTGGTAGAGGATTCAATGCATATGCATAAAGAAAGGACTTCGATGTACAAGAAGGAGATCGTTACCCTTGAAGATCGCTTTGGAGCCATGACTTAGCCGAATGGAAATCACCGCCTCGACCTTGCCTTCACGAATCCGATCTCGGATTTTCGCTCCGCACTCCGCAGCTCCTCCAGCAGCTGGCTTCCTCTTTCCTCCTTTCCTTACCTAGCTCTCCCTCTCTCTTTCTCTCTTTTGGAAAGTGATAAGAAGAAGATTAAATGAAGAGATAAGTCCTCATTTTTCGGCCTTATATCCACAGGGAAGAAGCCTGACCCTTGGATCCAGGATAAGGGAAACAAACAACTCAGATTTGCCCAAGAATAGGCTGAACACGACCTGACACGCCCGTGTCACAGACCGTGTCACTTAAGCGGCAGGCAACCGACTCAAATCCAACCAGTACACGACCGTGTGACACACCCGTGTCACATCCTACACGCCTGTATCATGCCCGACACGCCCGTGTTCAGTAACTGTGTACTTCACACAGCACAATCTCCACTTCACCCGAGAGGGCACAGCCATGGGACACGCCCGTGTCCCAGGCCGTGTACACCAGGACACACCCGTGCCCACCAGTACACGCAGTCCCACCTGAAACCCGCAAGGGACACGCCCTGTGACACGCCCGTGTCACAGGCCGTGTACCCTGCACTAGACGATCGTCGACCAAAATTCGTCGACCACACACCCAACTCCTCAACCCGAGCACGACACGCCCTGGGACACGCATGTGTCTAAGGACGTGTCACCCAACCTGAAACCCAAAGTTGAACTTGGGCTATTACATCTCAGTCTTCTTCTTCCACAGTCTGGAGCTCTGGCGAAATTTTCCCTCTCCACCAGCCGGTCCGTCCGAAAATCTGCGAAATCCACGACGTTCCTAAGAAGAAGACGTTCTGTGCAACATTTTGCAAAGCCTCCTACGTGCGTAGCGCCACTCAAATCATCAACCTGCATCTTTGTGTGCTAACATTTTTTACCCGAGTTTGCAGGGCGCAACCACTCGTCGGCGCAAGTCCGTCACCATTGGCCACTATCGTCATCATAAAAGGGAGCAGCGGAAGAACCTTATTTTTCTTCGTCCGAAGTGCCCTCGTGCAACAAGAATCTGGGGGGGGGGGCATTTGTTGGGGATGAACCACATTTTATAGGTAATGGGTGTGCACATAGCCACACACTCATGATCTCCACCCAAAAGGAGTAGGATCATGAGTTTGACCGCGCACACGATCACCGCGCCCGATCCCCTACACGCCGATCACACTACGCATAATGGGGAAACCGCCACACCTCACCGGCGGCGGGCGGGCGGCCTCCTCCCCTGACCCCGGCCGCTCGCCCCCGTTCACCGCCCCGGCCCCAACCGCGACCGGGGCCGGTGAGGCCAGGGGGAGGCCGCCCGGGCCGCCCCCTCCTCAGCCGCTCGAGCGGCCAAGAGGGTGGCCACCCGGGCCTCCCCCTCGCTCGGCTGTTGGTGCGGCCAAGGGAGGCGGTCGCTCGGGCCGCCCCCTCAAGCAGAAGGCCAAGGGGGCGGCCGCCCGAGTCGCCCCCTCGCCCGGCCGCCGGTGCGGCCAAGGGGACGACCGTCCAGGCCACCCCCTCGCACGGCCGCCGGGGCGGCCTCCCCCTGGCCCGGCCGCCAGAGCGACCGTGGGGGCGGCCGTCCGGGACGCCCCTTCCTCGGCCGCCGGCGCGCGGTCGAGGAGAGCGACCGCTCCTCCCCAGACGCCGTCGGCGGCCCTCCCTCACCGACGAACTTGGCGGCAAGTTCACCGGCCGCCCGAGGAAGCCCACTCCCGTCGTCCGATCAAGGGGGAGCGTCCTCGGTCGTTCGATCAACGCGTAACCACTCACTAACCACCAGGTTAGTTCAGGAAATTTATTTAGTATTTTATTATTTTATTAATGATGGTCTCCAAATAGCAGGATACGCGCATTTAAAATCATAGTAAAAACGTTTATGATGGTGGTTACGGTGTGCGGATAGCCGCATAACCACTGTAACCACCACCTGGAGTCTATAAAAGGAGCCTCAGACCACCTCATTTCTTATATTTCTCTTCAAAGTCTTCTTCTTTGTCAGGTCGAAGCTCTGCCAATTTCCTCATACGAGCCACCTTCGAGCCTCCTTTGAGCCTCCTCCGAGCCACATCCGAGCCACAAGCGGGTCAAGTCGCAACCTCCCGACAAAGCCCAATCATCCAAATTCCAAGCGGCTCCAGCAACTGCAAAACCAAGTGTTCTGTCTCTCATCCAGAATCAGCAATTCGCTATCCGAAGACCACCGGCGCAAAGCGCAATCTATAATAACTCCCGGCGCGACGACTGGTGGTCCGCCGCGTGTAAAGTGTTCTCTCACCACATAATTGTCACGAGAGGTTGCATGTCACCTCGACTTCACAAATCAGCTGTAACCTCCAGGAAATAGTGGATTTTGACCGGCACAGATCTGGTTATGTGATTTTTTACTCAGTTGAGGGGTTTTTCTACGTTAAAACTGCGTGTGTACCATCAACCTACTCTTATGACTGTCTGCGCGCTCGACCGTTCCGAGATCTAAGACGGTCCAAGAATTTCGGCCTAATCGGGACGTCGAGATAGTTCGCAACAAGAATAGCTTAATAACTATGTTTTTGTCGTGGACTTGCTTAGTTCATGGGTCGGCGGGCTTATTGTTTTGATATATTGACAATGTTTATGCGTCTGATCGGTTTATCGACCCAACTGCATGGTTCATCGTTATTTTAACCTTCAATTCGGCCTTCATTGCTTGTCGGGTTTTGTTGCGAAAATTGGGTCTTTTTGCTGTGTAATAAAGAATGGACGATCGAGATAGATTTGGTAGGCCTCCATTGTGACACCGAGCAATCGCAACGGCCAGGAATAAATCTTTCTATTTTTAGTATGTATGTGTGTATATATATATATCTACCATAAATATCAATATAAATATCTTCAAAAACGCTGAACATTTCACTTCAATCGTTTGATCAAAGAGCATATTAAAGCTCAAGAGAAAAAAGATAGAAGAGAAATGACAAATTTCCAATATAGCCCCAGAAATAACCAATAGTATAAGTTTAGCCCCGTTTTTATAATTCTTCCCAATATAGCCCCTTTTTCTTAATTTAAATGTCGTAACCTGCGTTTTATATAATTAAGGATATGAATTAATTAATTATGGCTTAACAAATTCTCAGTATAGCACTCTTTTGATAACAATTCCCATTCTAGCCCCATTTTCCCACTCTCTAAGAAATTTTGAGCCTATAGTTTAGTCTCACACCACTTTGAAACTTTTTTTAATTACTTATTTGAGAGCATATAAAAAAACATATTGCCTCATAACTAACCACACAAAGTAAGCTTGCATATCTTCACATAAGGATTTGCTATCTACAGATTGCAGGTTAGTAATTTAAAATTTTTATTCTTTAATTATTTTTTGATTTAATAGCAAAAACTTATTCGTTTTTTTCTTAATAAGTTAAATGTTTAGTATATTTTTTATGATTTAATAACAAAATTTATTTATTAAGAAGTGATTTAATTAGTTATTAATAAATGTTTTTTTAAATTCAGTGTTTTTCAGGTATTATAATCATGTCTGATGGTCTTGAAATCGAAATTGATGAGTGTGAAGTGTATCAGCAACAAAGATTAGATTTTGATTTAAATAAACTAGATGATAACAGCAGTGACGAATCCCTTGATAATGAGGATGATGAAAATATTTCTGAAACTCAAAATAGAGTTAAAGAAATATTTGAACGATCAATTTCGGTTGATCGTAGTTGGGTTGTCATGTAATTGTTGACAATTCATTCATTCAATTTGCTAGAACAATAAAAAACTGGACGGTTGAAGAAGATTTTGATGGAGAACAGTCACAAGATAACCGAATCATAGAATTTTTATTACTTCATGATTTACAAGTTGGAACTATTTTTAGAACAAAATGGGAGATGCACTGCACTATTAGTGCTTGGTATATTCAGAATCACGTACAATTTAAAATATTTCAATCTAATCAGTGCAGATTAGTCCTAGTATATTTAGAGAACATGCATTCTAGTCGACCATGTACATGAAAACTAAGAGCTATTGTTTCCAAAAAATACGGAGGTGTTTGGTTGATTTCAAAAATTTTCGGCTCTCATATATGTACAAATGCAAACATACAAAATGATCATAGACAATGCACTGCACGATTTATTGCCAGATTTATTACTCATGTACTTCGGACACAAATAGACATTAAACCGAGCGAGATAAGAGGTCGGATACATGCAAAATTCAATATCATGACGAGCTATAAAAAACATTCAATTTTGAGAATGTTTATGAGAATTTTATTACTTTCGTAGTTTGTGAATGATTATTAAAACATTTAATTTTAATTGTTGCGGAATATTTTATTTAAGCCTTACTAAAATTTTCAAAAGTCTTGAACAGGGGCTAAAGTGAGAATTAAGTGAAAAGGGGCTAAAGTGAGAATTTTTTTCAAAAAAGGGCTATATTTATACTTTATAAGAATTAAGAGGGTATACTGGAAATTCATTTAATCGTTCCATCAAATTAAGTGAAAAGGGCTAAAGTGAGAATTTTTTTCAAAAAAGGGTTATATTTATACTTTATAAGAATTAAGAGGCTATACTGGAAATTCATTAATCCGGATTAAAGTAATGAAAATTCTTAATTAACAAAAAGGGGCTATATTGAGAAGGATTATAAAAACAGGGCTAAACTTATACTATTGGTTATTTCTGGGGCTATATTGTAAATTTGTGCGAAGAGAAAAGGAAGAGAGGGAAAAGAATTATTAATAGGGCTCTTAAAGCTCTATGAGAGAGAGAGAGAGAGAAATTAAATTTTTTACGCCAAAGCGTACATTTTTTTAAAAAATAAAAATCATAATCTTGATTTATATTTTTTTACAGTCGTTTTGAGTACTCATTTGTATATATTGCGAGTGTAGCCCATTTTGGTGGGGGCGCAGCCCGCAGCGAGACATCGAGCACGGGCAAAGCTCGCCTAGATGCGGCCGAAGCCCGCCCGAGAGCATCGAGCACGGGCGTAGCCCGTGCGAAAATGCTCGTGTGTTTAGTGGCGGATCCAGAAAATTAATAATGAGGGTGCACAAATTAATAATGGGGGTGCACGCAATTTTTTTTTGAATGTGTCACTGTGTTCTAAAAATTTTAATATGTGGGGTCAGACATCAACTTCCTTCAAAAAATAAAGAGCAGTGTTAAGTGCAAACCCCATTCTGCTATGTGCAGACTCCTCAAAAAATATCAAAAGTCTTTAATCTCCTCTCCCAAAAACTTTCCGTGCAGACCGTTCGCCGAGCGTGCCCTAACGACATTCTTCATCGTTCTCGGCTCGTGCCCTAGCGATCTACGCCTCCCGAACGCCGCTCACCAGCCGATCTCCTCCACAGATCTCCGGAACGCCGCTTGCCGCTCACCAGTCGGTGAAGCCGATCTCCTCACGCATTTTGCCGGTGAAGCCGATCTCCTCACGCATCGTGTCGGTGAAGCCGATCTCCTCACGCATCGTGCCGGTGAAGCCGATCTCCTCACGCATCTTGCCGGTGAAGCCGATCTCCTCACGCATATTGCCGGTGAAGTCGATCTCCTCACGCATCTTGCCGGTGAGAGTGTTAAGGTTGAAGATGAATCGGACAATGAAATTGACATTGAAATGGAAGGAATCTTAAAAAGGTACAAGAGTACAACAACATTACAGAAACAAGAAATAAAGAAAAAATTACGTGAATTAATGGAACCCTCGGCAACTCAAACATTGGAGCCTTTGGTACCAAAGACATTGAAGGGTCGACCGAGGGGTAGCTATAAGAAGTTTAGAGATGACACAAAAACAACAAAGCGTGAGCCATCCTTATTTGAGCATGTATTGATGGCCGAGCAAGTATCAACCACAACGACAAAAGTCCGATCAACAGTTAAGGTGGTACCGAAAGAGAGCAGATTGCTACGGAATGTGCGTAAGGAAATGCCTTCATATGTCTCCGAGTATATTACAAATGTGGTTGATGTAATTCCAGATGGTCACTGTGGGTACAGAGTTGTTAGTAATGCTATAGGCATGGGTCAAGATTGGCAAAAGGTACGTATTGAGCTATCTTTGGAACTGCATCACAAAGAAACCTTGTATGATGCCATATTTGGAATAGATAGAAGAGCAGAGTTACTTAGCTCATTGGATTGTGTTGTAACTCCAGCTCCATTGGACAAGTGGATGTCAATGCCTGATATTGGATTGGTGGTTGCTTCTTGTTACAATATTGTTTTTGTTCACTTATCTGCATATCAGTCTTTCACACTGTTACCATTGCATTCACCACCATCATTGCCTCACAAGATAATTTACATTGGGTTTATAAATGGGAATCATTTCGTACAACTGCAAATGCGTGAAGGTTTTAAATTACCACCACTAATATCAATTTGGAGAAGATATCGGGAAGAAAGTGCAGCACAATGGGACAATTTTATTGCAAACGAGGAGGTTACTAAGCCATAAATTAGTTCTAAAGGTACCACTTTGTTGCGTTTGCCAAAAATTTGTTAAATTTTACATTCCACTAGCATACGGAGTTTCACCAAATATTTTGTATTGTAAATTGCAGCTTTTTGTCGCTATACTACGGCTGGAATCAAGTCTAACACAATGAGTGTTGAATGCTATGGTGCGTATATTTATTGCTCTTTTTTTTGCTTCGGAGTTATGTATACTAATATAAATTTTTAATTTTCATGTAGGTTGATTGCTTGAAAACACAATGGTGTTGGAACTCAAATTTTAGTATCAATTTTTTGTCAAAAGGGGGGCTCATGTTTTGTATTAAATATCATGAAATTTGTACTAATTACTATGGACCTATGGACAAATGATTTTTTTTATATATATATAATTGGTCTGCACCTAACATTTTGGTTTGCACTTAAATTTTTTGGGCTTGCACTTAACCGTGGTTTGCACATAGCGAAAATAGGTTTGCACTTAACATTGCTCAAAATAAATTTGAACATTTCAATCTTATCGGAGCTGTATCTTCCTCATCTGGCCACCATTTTTGACGTATAAGTGGTCAAAATTCATTGTCTCGACGATAGGAATTCAAATACACTAATCATTTTGAAAAATAATGGGGGTGTGTCTCTCGGGCCCCCCTCTGGATCCGCCCCTGTGTGTGTGTCTTTGTGTGTGTGTGTGTGTCTTTATATTCTATGTATATCATATACGGGCATGCTTGCGTGCGGGCAAGTCATTTTGAGGATCAAGATGGTTTCAAATCAAAAATTGATCAACATGAAAGTTGTAGATCTCGGGCAGACGAACAACTTTTATGATCTCGGCCAGACGAACAACTTTCATGTTGATCACTTTTTTATTTGAAGCTGTTTTGACCCTCGATTTGGGTCTCGAAATCTGGGGCGGCGAAAGTGCTACAGTAGCAATCTCGCAGCCCCAGAATTCGAGGCTCAAATCGAGGGTCAAAACAACTCCAAATCAAAAAGTGATCTACATGAAAGTTGTTCGTCTCGCCGAGATCTACAACTTTTATGTTGATTACTTTTCGATTTGAGGTCATCTTGACCCCCAAAATGACCTGCCCGTACGTTAGCATGCCCGCATACGATATATATATATGTAAAGCCGCGAGGAAAGGGGAGAGAGTAGAAGAAAGTCATTATATCCCGCTAATTAAGCATAAAAATCATGCGGCAATGCCAATTATAATCCAGATTAATAAATAAACATAGGAGGGTATGGCCACGGTTCCCCATAAAGTTTCCACCGGCGAATCATTCGTTCATTCCCTCCCTCCTGGCTTTGGCTTGAAGGGAATCTCCTCCTCCTTTCCAATTTCAATAAATATTATTTATAACTCAGTCATTAATATAATAAATACAAATATTTATACATTCAATTCAAATTTTATTTATTTTTGGTGCGGCAGCCTGAAGGATTAGATAGTGTGGATTAATATTTGGGGTGTTATTAAACTGGAGGGAATTGTCAAAAAAAAAAACGAAATGATGAACAGCGTGGTGGAGAAATGCTTTGAGATGGGTGGAGAAATGGTGCTAAAAAAGCGTTTCCCATGAGAAGAGCGTTGCATTCCCAATTCCAGGCCGAAGATATTTAGCCCCATGCTGAATATCATTATATATATTTGTATAAACTTTAAAATATCATCACACGGAGATGTTAACAGAAATATTTAAAATATCATCACATAGAAATGTTAATATGGTCAGACTAATATCTATTTTACACGTCTCCTTCCCTCCTAAACTCGCCCCGCCCCCTGCTAATGTTAAATGAGAACCAAACCGGCCCGAAACCTTCTTTAAAGAAAATATTTAAAAAAAACCCTAGAAAAAATATATATATTAATATTAAAACACACGAAAAAAATGGGAAATACGAGGAAGAAAAAACTGCAGTCCTACCAAAATTACCAATCCGTTGCCAACTATTTGAACTATTCCTCCATCTATAAAGAACACGGGGCCAAAATGCGCGGCCGGTTCACAGGTCTGGACCGGGTCGGGTCAACATGAAGAGACGGGCGGGGCGGAGACGACGAGGACCTCCTCATCCTTCTTCCGGCGCATCTCCAGCACTTTCCGGTGGCTGTTTGAGTGGACGTGGCTGACGAAGGTCGGACTGCACGCCGGCCGGTACTCAGGTAGCAACCGGCCGGATTTGAACCGGACGCCGCACGCGTTGCAGAGAGTCTTCGCGCCCTGAGGCCCGGCGCGCCACTGCGGCGTCTTATGCACGCCGCAGTGCGCGCATCGTCTTTCTGCGGGGACGGCGAGGAGGTTCTTCGGCCTCCGGCCCCTTTTTTGGGATTGTGGCCTTTTGGCTGAGCTTCCATGTCGTCGAGGAGGAAACCGGCAAAGGCGGAGGAGGGTTCGTACGAGATGTAAGAGTTGAATGATGAAGAGGAGGATGAGTAGGAAGAGGAGGGAGAAGCGGATGAAAAGGTGGTGATGGAGGAGGCGGAGGAAGAGTCGGCAAGACGAAGCTGGCCGGAGCGAGACCATAACGCGCCGTTCCCGCGGAGGCGTTTGCTTCGCTTGGCTTTCACAGGGATGAGCCCCTCTGTCGACAGGCTTCCGGCTGCGGTGGCCGTACTGGACAGCGATACCCCCGCAGGGTTTCGACAGCCGGACGAATATTTCACCAGGGGAGTTTGAGCGGGGAGGGATGGTAACATGCCGAAATACGAAGGGCGAGCAGGAGACGGGAACTCCGTCGAGCACTCGTCGAAGAAATGCGACAGCCATTCCAGTGAAGCGGCATCTGTCTCCTGCAAAATTAATTAGCTCAAACCATGAAAAATTGACCCAACTTGTGGCGGGAAAAAGCCATTTTTTCTCAGAAAACAGAGTAGTTTAGGGAACTTACTTGGAGAGTAATTTCAGAATACAGTTCCGGGGGCTCATTCTGGGACGCGGTAAAGGTTTTTTCTGTAGAGAAACCACCGCCTTCGGAGACTCTCACAACGTCCATGTCTTCTTCTTCTTCCTCCTCCTCCTCCTCCGACTCAGGAAGACCCCTGAGGTCTAGGAGGTCGTCAACCAGAAAGTCCTCGGAAAGGGGATTCCCCTTCTCCGACCCCCATCCGTCGTCGTCGTTGACCTTGTCCGCCGGAAAACCCTTGTCATGCACCGACGAGCAGAGCATCATCTCCTTCATGACCTCCATCTCCACCTGGACATCGTTTCAAGCATGAATAAGGTCAAAAGCGCTATGTAATTTGAACACCTCTCCATAAGTAAGATCTTATGCAGGCTATAATACCTGAGAAGAGCACGTGTTTCGGAGATGAGAAGACAGTAAACGGTCGGCTGGGTTCGAAGATGAGGAGGAGGCCGGGGGAGGATAGGGAGGAGGTGGTAAGAAGAAAGGAAAGAGGAGGAGGACGACGAAGAAGGAAAGGGTCGAAAAGTGAGGAGCGTTTGGTGGAGCATTGAATGGCTGCTGGAGCCCGTGGGCGTAACAAATGCTCTGCTGCCGATGCCTTATTTCTCCGTTTCTTCCATCTGCTGTATTTTTATTTGTTTACTTTTACACATGACTCTTCTCTTCTCTCCTCTCTCTCTTTCTCTCTGTTATTAGTCTGTTTTTATTTCTTCTTGTAATTATTTATTAAATTTCAGTGAATTCCTCCTCCGTTACCATTCATCCTTTCTCTAATTTAGCAAAATGCAAAATTTACTGTTATTCATTCATTTATTAATTAAAAAATAATGAATTAATTCTTCTAAAACATCTGTAAGCAAAGTCATAATCCGACAGCGAATAATTTCTTGCCCATGTAACTGCCGCCACCCAGAGCATAGCACAGACAGAAATCGCCGGAGAGATGTTTTTTTCACCATTTTTTTTAAAATTCTAGTTCACATATTAACTATTTTCTCTCTTATTATTAATAAGTTTGTTAACGGATAAAAGTCACCCCCACCCACGTCGAACGGAGATGTCAGCACGAATCTAATACATAACAGTTTGGACGAAAGTGCCCTTGCGTGAGAACCGCAATTACCCTCTACGAAACAGAGGAGCTGTATACGGAAAAAGGCGATTATCACAGTATTTTGTCGGGGGCAGAAGCGTCCGATGTCGGACGGACGATTCCACGGTCGCTCGTCAAAGCGTAATTACTACCTCCAACTGAGGGCCTTTACGTAAAAGAGCCTATTTTCCACCATTCACGACTGCCGCCAACTGCGTCGGCCGACGCGGTTATATACCGCCCGGCCCCGGTTCGTCAAACTCGTCGGGCATGACCCCGCATCCTATATTCCCAATTTCTTATGGCGTGCTGCTACTTGCGGAATGACCAAAGTACCCCTAGAAGCTTCCGCTTTTACGATGAACATGATGAATGATGATTCCTTCAGTAAGATGCAAGCGACGCGAGCCAATTTTTTAATTTATAAAAAAAATTATATAATTTTCTCGCCTTAATGGCATGAGGGTGCTAAATACAGACAGCGTGGAAGGGGATGATAGCTTCTAGCCGGCGGTTTTACCAGGCAAGTCCTCCGGCGAGGGGGTCGCCCCGCCGGTTCAGTCGCTTTCCCAGTTGGCGGCCGTCCATCCACGTCCCCCATGCCAACGTGTCATCCTCTGATTAGCTATTTCGAATTCAAAATGGGAAACTACGGATACGGTCACCGCCTGTGAGTGACCGAGAAATTAGGACCATTTAATTAATTAATGAGGGAATTACGAAGGAAGGATGGATAAAATATCTGCTGATTAATGGAGCGGGATACCGGAAATGTATATGGTTCAACGGCACGAGGCGGACAATGAACGTTACGAGTTACGACTGTGAGTGAGGAGGTGAGTAGGAAATGATGGCATTTGCCGCCCCTCCGGTTTGAAGTTTTCTTTACCAAATTATTTTAATTTTCTGCTGGAAGCCTGGAATGGGCGGGCCCGTAAATAACCCAAAAATATTATTAATAACTTGACCTACCGGATATTTTAGTTAACTTCACAGTGTTAGATTAATTTTAATAATGTTGCCCTGCTGTACCCCCTCCTCCCACCTTCAAGACACCAGAGATATTTTCTGTTCATTACATATCTTTATCATTTCAAATAATATACATATTTGTACTGCAATTATCCATTCCTCCAAATTCCAGAAATTCTGAAATCCAGAATTCCTGATACCTTCACTGTTTCCCCCGTGCCTTCACTGCCTCACCACGCCGCCACCGGCGGCCTGATCGGACCCCACGAAGAGGTTCGCCGGTCCAGTTTTGGAGAATGGGTGATCGCGCACCTACTTCCTTCCTGTAAGCAAAATGACAAATGAAACAAACAAGAACTGACTCAAGGGCTCGGCGTGGAGGACCCACCACACACCCAGAAGATCTTAGAGCGCTTCCCCTCCTTAGCCAAGAGTAGAGCTATGGCTACCTCAAAAAGCGCTAAAAGATTAGAAAGCAAGTGAGTATGGAAGGCGTGCTTTCTGAGGTGTCCATTGGGTCCTATTTATAGATTTATGAAAACGGCCTGCAAATAGTCAACCTCCGCTGTTCCAAACAGCTATGTGCAGGCCAACCAGGTGTGCCAACAGTGTAACTCCGCTGTTTTAGCAGGCTATAGGCAGGCCAGCGGTGACAAAATAGTAAAAATACCTCACAGATCAATGGACGAGTAGCCCTCGGCAATCTCTGCTCGGCAAGGGCGGCGAGCACGGGTCGGGCCTGCCCTGCTCGCGGGCTGCGAGCTCGCTCAACCGTTAGGACTCGGCGAGCGGCCTGGGAATCGACAAAAGGCTCATGGGTCGACGAACTCCGGGCTCCGATCGACGATCGCCGAGCTCAGTTCCTCGAATGCCGAGCTCCGTTCGACGAACGCCTAGCTCGGCGAGTGCGGGCCTGGCTGGCCCTACTCGCGCACGACCAGCTGGACTCGCCTGGGCGAGCTAGGGGTTGCCGAGCTCTGCCCCCTTGGTTTCTTGCGACACCGCTCGCCGGATACGGGGTTTTACACAATCCCCGCTCTTTTTGAGCTTAGCAAAGCTCGGAAAGAATCATCCAACCTCAAGTGTTCGGCGAGTGCGGGAGGAGCCAGAGAGAATCTTCAGGTGGGGTCCACCTGCGGCTATATATATACGTCTGCGTACCTTAGTGACTCTTGCCACTCCCTTTGCTCCAATTCTGCCGAGATGTCGATCCCTAAGGAGATCCAAGAGAGTCTTGCCCGAGTTCGCGAGGCTTCCTCTGCCTGCGTCGCCAACCTGACCGCGGTTCTGCTTGTTGTCCCGCAGAGTAGCTCCGCCGAGCCCAATCCCACCAAGAGGGTGAAACCGTTTCCCCAGGCGGCCGAGCTCATATTTGATGATATGAAGACAACCCTGGAGCATGGGACTGGCTGCTCCAATCTGCCTGCTCCCGAGAAGGGCAAAAACGTCGTTGACCTCTATGGCGACCCGGACAACCAGCGGAATGACGTCGAAGTCTCCATACCGCGAGTCTAGAACGCCCTCGGCGACTCGCGGTTTAGGACTCCGGAGAATCACCCCCGGGATCCATCACCCCTTTGGGACCCTGGGGCTGGATTCGTAGAGGTCTAACTCGTCAGTTCGCGTCCCTTCCCCTCAACTACCTGCCGGGATTACGGGGGTGGTGCCGAAACCATCCCTGTTCCAGGCTTCGACCTCCTCTTGCCAGAAAAACACCGCCCAGGCCTCGGTAAGGACCTGAGATTGGTCCCTCCCCGCACTTTCTTGGAGGTGCCGAGCTCGTCAGGTAAGCAGCCTCTGTTTCTTGTCCTATGCTTTTCCGAGACTCCTTTATCATACTGATGCTTCTGTCCTCGTAGCTCTACCCAGCCAATCCGCGGCCGAGGAATCTTTGCGGACAGCCCGCTATTCCCCCCTCCCTCCCCGAGCTCGCTAGATTACTATCTAGGTCCTGAAGTGGAGAATGACGAGCTGACGAGGAGGGGGATCGTGCTCTTCAATAAGCTCGTGCATGGCCTGCGCGAGGTGCAGAGGTCAATGAGGCGCTGCAACGCGACTACGTGCGGCGCACGGACGAGGCGAGGAGCAACCCGGTCGGCGAGATGACGTCCCCCTCCCGGCTGCTGGACCAGATCGACGAGGGCCTCTCGGTGGCGAAGGGAACTCGGGACGGATTCGCGAGCTTCTCCGCTCGCGGCAGTCTGGGGGGGGATGCGAGGTCGGGGTAGATAGAAAATGACGCAATTGGCGAGCCGACCGGTACTCACCTCCTGACCCCCTTCTGCCCGCGCGCTTTGTTTTCTTTTTTCTTATGTATCTGATTCCTTCGTCCTTCCGTACTTTGGCCTGTAATAACTTCGAACATTTTGGACTTTAGTGCCTGACATTCGAATAATATTATATACTCCTTTATATCTAGCTCGGCATGCGATGGGACACGCTAAGGAAGTTGGCGAACTGGGGCTAGCGAGCTGGGGCTAGCGAGCTGGGATAGGCGAGCTGGGCTGATTGTATAGCTCGGCCTTAGGCTTCTTTTTCTATAAATAGCCCCCCCCCCACCAACCTCATATCACCGCCTTTACTGCTTACTTTCTCTCTCTTCCCGCTCTTTTTATTTTCGAACTCGCGCTCTAACCCTTCCGCGAGCATGGACAAGACTAACCCTGATGCCGACGACCGATCCCAATGCGCTCAGCATTTCGACGATTACTTTTTCTTCGAGGGGAACACGAGCGAGGCGGAGCTCATCGAGTTCATCAACGACCATGTTCCGCCTGGCTTCGAGACGCGCCGGCCGAGGGAAGGGGAGGCGATCAACACCTTCTACAAACAACGAGCTCGCCTTCCCCATCTCGTATTTCGAGATGGGGTTGAACCTACCCCTCTGTCCGGAAGTCCGCCAAATCCTGAAGTACTATGGCGCGGTGCCCGCGCAGCTCAACTCGAACGTCATCGCCATGATGGTGGCGTTCGCCTGCTTCCTCCGCCGGGAGCGGATAGAGTTCAACCTGACTGTACAACCCCAGATTCGCTGAGTCAGACCAAGAGGCACCAACGATCACGATTAGGCTAGCCAGAGGAGTTCCCGTCCTAAAGAAGTTCTCGCCCATAAGAGGGGCGGGAACGTTTGCCCTTGCGCCAAGCTCATGTCTTGAAGGAGCTCTCGCCTGAAAGCAGGCGAGACCGCTTGCGCCATGTTCTAGACAGAAGACTCTCGGCTCAGAGTTCTCGCCGAGTGGGGCCCAGTGTCATAGGTAAAATGACCTAATTACCCTCGGGATAAACAGTGGGATTTGGCTATTGGCAAACCAACTAAGGATATTTCAGTAATCTCAGGTCAGCAAAGGCTATAAATAGACCCATAAGGGCTCCTTAGAAAGCAAGAGTTTTCATAATCTTCCAATTTCCAGTACTTTCTGAGGAGCTCCTAGCCCAGCTTTTGGCTTTGGAGGGGAAGCTCTCAGAGATCTTCAGGGTGTGAGGGGGGACCTCCCTGCTGAGGCTTTGAGTAAGTCTTAGGTCTTTGAATATAGTCGAGGGTTGAGGCTTGAGAGAAGTAGGTGTTGGCTGCACTCTGTTTGAACTCTCGTTGGGTCATTTTGGCTTCAACATTTCTGGTGCGGTGAGCGTGGAAAGCAGCTGATATAAGAAAGCCTTGAGTTTTGTCCCATGGCTGGAGGTGAAGGTGAAGGGTCAGGTCTGGAGGCTCCCCCACCTTGGGAGAAGAAGCGACGAGGAAGATGCTGGATGACTTAAGGCGAGAAGTCCTGCAGACCATCAGTGGCCTTCTCGGCCCGAAGCGAGTGGGCCACACCTCAGGTTCGATAGAGGAGGTCCCGCTCTTAGGCGAGGAACGCCCTGGACAGCGCCGGGGAAGGAGGTCCCGACGGAGGCTAGCGAGGAGGGACGTGGGCGCGTGGGAGCTCTTCCCAGGCCTGCGCCCGGGCAAGGAGGCTCTGACAGACTTGGGCGATAGGGAGGCTACAGTGCGAGAAACCTTCCCCGGGAATGGTCTCGCGGATCGGGTCAGCCAACCGAGGCCGCGGGACGTGCCTCTCGCAGGCAGAGGCGAGAGCCCTTTCAGCGAGCAAACAAAATTATTGGTGGGACCCTGATAAATACCTCTCCAAAGTAAGGGCTATCAGGTGGGTTCGCGTCATTCTCAATCCAGCATGTCCCCAGGGAGGAGAGCAAGGGCGCGTGATCGATTGACAAAAGTTTGGTCCT